>CM055128.1:208038794-208574927 GCA_029206835.1 Rana muscosa | reverse complement strand
GGATCGAGGGGTGCAATTCACCTCCAGGTTCTGAAAGGCCCTGTGTGAAGCTCTCGGGATTAACTTGTCCTTTTCGTCTGCCTATCATCCACAATCAAATGGCCAGACTGAACGGACGAATCAGACACTTGAGCAATACCTACGCTGCTTTTCTTCGTTCTCGCAGGAAGATTGGGTACCTCTACTGCCGCTGGCCGAGTTTGCATACAATAATTCGGTCCACTCCGCCACAAAGCAATCCCCGTTCTATGCTAACTACGGCTTTCATCCCTCATTCTTGTCCAACTGTATCCCGGAGTCTGCTGTACCTGCTGTCCAGGAGACATTGGATTTTTTCAGAGCAAACAATGAGTTATTACGCGACACGATGACTAGGACACAAGAATATAATAAGGAAGTGTTCGACAAAAAGAGAAGAGGAGAACTCAATCTGGAACCCGGGGATCAGGTGTGGTTATCTACACTGAACCTTAGACTTGCCTGTCCCTCAAAGAAATTGGGTCCCAAGTTTGTGGGTCCTTTTCCTGTCAGGAGACGGATTAACAGTGTGGCCTATGAACTGGAGCTACCAGAATCATTCCGGATCCACCCGGTTTTTCATGTTGCCTTACTCAAGCCTACTGTTCCTGATCCCTTCTCGGGACGTGACACCGGCCCTTCTGAACCAATCTTGGTTGACGGTGAAGAGGAGTTTGAGGTGGAATCCATTATGGATTGTAGAAAAAGGCGCAACCAAGTCCAATTTCTTGTAAAATGGAAGGGATATGGCCCTGAGGAGAACTCATGGGAACCTGAGTGCAACATCCATGCCAAAAGATTGGTTCAGTCCTTCAAAGACTCCCATCCAGTTAAGATGGCCCAGTTGGGCATCCGGAGGCTGCCCATTGGAGGGGGGCAATGTCATGATGGGCAATCTCACCTGCAAGCTGGCGACGCGGCGGCGCGCGCGGGTACGCGCCTGCGCAATAGTGTCGAATCGTCGTTAGCGCGTTCACGCCGGCGCAGTGGCGGCGAGTCGGCGTTAGCGCGTGCGCGCATGCGCGGTAACGGCGCGTCAGTGCGCGCGGGAGCACGCAGTGACACGTTCTGGCGCCAATCTGGGGCTATTTGAAGGGGCTTGTGCTGGGGCTCCTTGCTGTCCGGTCTACAGCGTTTCCTAGACCCACCTGCTATCTGCTGTTACCCTACCGATCTGTTCCTGTGACCCGGCTTGTTCCTGACGCTCCTTGTCTTCTGCCTGCCCACTGACCCCCGGCTTGTTGACCTCGCTTCCGCCTGCCCCTTCTGCTACCTGCTGCCTGCCTGTTGCCAACCCGGACTGTCTCGCGACTCTGCTTCTGCCTCTCCCACTGCACCTGGTCTGCCCGCCAGTGGATTACCTGGCCTGTTTGAACCTGCCAGTGCCCGGTACTACAAGACACCTCCCCGCTGTCTGACGTTTGTCTCCTCGGTTCCCTGTGTGCCAAGCCTGCCTGCCGTCCAGCTTCCCTACTGCCGCTGAAACCTGCACTGAGCTTCCTAGGTCCAGCTCCATCTTTGCACCAGTGTTCCTGACAGGCACTTGTGCGACTCCGCACTCCCGAGCTCCCTGTTCCCATCATCAGGGGTTCCGGAGTAGGAGGTGCAAAAGAGGCCGCTCCCTGCATCCCAGGCTCATCACCAGGTACGTGACAGGGGGCCAGCGTAAGGGCAGCACACCGACGGAATCACACCTCAGAGCTCCGCCTGTGCAGGGTGCTGCCTCTGCCCGTTATTCAAAAAGTTCTTTGGTGTGGGCCTTTTTTGAGTCGAGTGCATCAGATCGCACAGCTGCTGTTTGCAACATATGTCTCAAGCGTATATCGCGTGGCCAAAACATCACCCGCTTGGGCACCACATGCTTGACCATTCATATGTTGACCTGCCATGCAGCTCGTTGGCAAGCCTACCTTAAAGACCCACACCAAAGAACAAAGCTGACCTCTTCTTGCACCGCATCAGCTGGGATCTCCAACCCCACTATACCTTCAGTCCTCTCTGAAACCTGCTCTGAGAGGAATGAAGGTGTAGAATTAGGTGTGTCACAGCCAAGTACTTGCGGGCACTCTGCTAGCAGTACACCAACGTCCGATTCTAGCAGGCAAATTTCCCTGCCCCAGCTGCTGGACCGTCGAAAGAAGTTCACTCCCAGCCATCCACATGCCCAGCGGTTGAATGCTAGCCTGGCTAAATTGCTAGTGCTTCAACTGCTGCCTTTTCAGTTGGTAGACTTGGCCCCCTTCCGTGAGTTTGTGCAATGTGCGGTTCCTCAGTGGCAGGTTCCCAAACGCCACTTTTTCTCACGGAAGGCGATTCCGGCTCTCTACCGGCATGTGGAAGGCAATGTCTTGGCCTCGCTGGACAGGGCGGTCAGTGGTAAGGTGCATATTACCGCTGACTCATGGTCCAGCAGGCATGGACAGGGACGTTACCTTTCTTTCACGGCCCATTGGGTCACTCTTTTGGCAGCTGGGAAGGATGCAGGACAAGGTGCAGTAGTGTTGGAGGTTGTTCCACCGCCACGCCTCCAAAATGCTACTACTGGTTGTGACACACCTCTGTCCTCCACCCCCTCCTCTTCTTCTTCCTCCGTGGCCTCTTCCTGTGCTTTGTCCTCGGAACCAGCGGTGCTCCGTAGGCGTTCAAGGGGCTACGCAAGTACGCAGGCGAAAAGATGCCATGCCGTGCTTGCGCTGGTGTGTTTGGGGGACAGGAGCCACACTGGGGCAGAGGTTCTGTCTGCTCTGCAGGGGCAGGCCGAGAGGTGGTTGACGCCACGCCAGCTTAAGCCAGGAATGGTAGTTTGCGACAATGGCACCAACCTCCTCTCCGCTCTCCGACAGGGACAACTGACCCATGTGCCCTGTGTGGCTCACGTCCTTAACCTGGTGGTGCAGCGGTTCTTGGGCAGGTACCCGGGCTTACAGGATGTCCTGAGGCAGGCCAGGAAACTCTGTGTGCATTTCCGCAGATCTTATAATGCCAGTGCTCGCCTGGCTGAGCTGCAAAAGGAGTTGAACCTGCCCAAGAACCGCCTTATATGTGACATGCCCACCAGGTGGAACTCAACGTTGGCCATGCTGCAGCGGCTGCATACGCAGCAGAGGGCCATCAATGAGTACCTGTGCGACTACGGCACCAGGACAGGGTCAGGGGAGCTCGGGTTTTTTTCACCACGCCAGTGGGGCATGATCAGGGATACATGCACTGTCCTGGCACCATTTGAGGAGGCCACGAGGATGGTGAGCAGTGACAGTGCATGCATCAGTGACACTGTACCTCTTGTCCACCTGTTGGAACATACGCTGCATGGAATAATGTACAGGGCACTTGAGGCAGAACAGAGGCAGGAAGAGGAGGACTTCCTTGCCTCTCAAGGCCCCCTTTACCCAGACAGTGTTCCTTCTGTCCCACCCATCGCACAGGAAGAAGAGGAGGAGGAGGAGGAGGAGGAGGATTGTGTCAGCATGGAGGTGGAGCCTGGCACTCAGCATCATCAGCAGCAGTCTTTTAGGGATGATCTACAGTCGAAAGAAACCAGTGGACTTGTACGTGGCTGGGAGGAGGTGGCTGCGGATCATGTCGTCCTTAGTGACCCAGAGGACTCCGGACTGAATGCCTCAGCTAACCTACGCTGCATGGCCTCCCTGATCCTGCAAAGTCTGCGGAAGGATCCTTGTATTCTTCGGATCAAGGAGAGGGACCATTACTGGCTGGCCACTCTCCTTGATCCACGGTACAAGGGTAAGGTTGCGGACCTTATCTTACCGTCGCAGAGGGAGCAGAGGATGAGACAACTCCGGGAGGCCTTGCAGAAAGGTCTGTGCAACGCGTTCCCAGAGACTGGGAGGTTACAAACTCCTGGTCCTGGACAACGAGTTGCTGAGGCTTCGGTCAGTCAAAGAAGGAGCGGTGGGGAAGGTGGCCGTCTGACCGAAGCGTTCAGACAATTCTTTAGTCCGCAGCCCCAAGGTATGATCGGTTCCAGCAACCATCGCCAGCGTCTGATATACATGGTGCAGGAATACCTAGCGGCAAGGTCAGACTTGGACACCTTCCCCACCGAAAATCCTCTGGCTTACTGGGTCTTGAGGATGGATCACTGGCCAGAGCTTGCACAGTATGCAATTGAGCTACTGGCCTGTCCTGCATCCAGCGTTCTTTCAGAATGCACATTCAGTGCTGCTGGAGGATTTGTCACGGATCACAGGGTGTGCCTGTCCACCGACTCTGTTGCTCGACTGACCTTCATAAAGATGAACCAGTCTTGGATCACCACCAGCTACCAAACACCTGAAGCTGATATAACAGACTAATTTATTTTGAAATGTCACATCCCTTCAAGACTGATGCTGATGCTGAGAGACTGTCCTGTTATGTTGACTGACTATCCTCCTCCTCCTCCTCAATGATCCGATTGACGATGATAGCTTGGAAGAACATTTTTGTTTCTGGGTGCCGCCACCAGTGGCTAAGGCCCAATTTTTCAGCCCCTGTTTAACAGGGGTGTGTTATTACAATTTTTATGCAATGCTTTGCAGCAGGGCTCATTCCTGCACTCCAACTAGAGTATCTGGGAGTGGTTGCAGTGTCGTGGCACCAGCACCAGTGGCTAAGGCCCAATTTTTCAGCCCCTGTTTAACAGTGGCGTGTAATTACAATTTTTGATGCAATACTTTGCAACAGGGCTCATTGCTGTGCTCCAAGTACAGTATCTGTGAGGGGTTGCAGTGTTGTGGCACCAGTGCCTAAGGCTCAATTTTTCTGCCCCTGTTTAACAGGGGCATGTAATTACAATTCTTGATCTAATAATTCACAGCAGGGCCCATTCCTGCGCCCACCAAGACTAACTGTGAGGCCTTACAGTGTTGTGTCAACACCACCACCACCACCACCACCAAAGGCCCAATTTTTAAGCCCCTGTTTAACAGGGGCATGTAATTACAATTCTTGATCTAATAATTCACAGCAGGGCCCATTCATGCGCCCACCAAGAGTAACTGTGAGGGCTCACAGTGTTGTGGCAACACCAACATGTAAGGGGCAAATTTCAGCTGAGTATATACGGCAGGCCCCTACTTTCAAACATCCAACTTACAAACGACTCCTCCTTGCAAACGGAAGGATACAACAGGAAGTGAGAGGAAATCTACCCCTAGGAAGGCAAATTCTCTCCTGTAAGAGTTAATATGGGAAAAAAGTGTTTCCTCTCCACTGATGCTTTATCACCAATTCTTGTTTCAATAAAAACTCCAAATTTTCAAAAAACATTTGTCATTAGGACGGAAAGTGAGGTGAACTGTTCTGAACAGGTGCACACTGCACAGACAGCAAAACAAATGTTACAGGGGTGATAACCCTTCCCTATGTTTTCCAAAAAGCTTAAAAATAGATTTTTTGGCTGGAGCTACACTTAAACAATGTACCTGTTCAAAATTACAAACAGATTCTACATAAGAACAAACCTACAGTCCCTGTCTTGTATGCACCGCCTGTATACGGCTGTTCAGAGTATATAGGGCCTTTTTTATTTTGTGTGCGGGGTTCCCCTTAATATCCATACAAGACCCAAAGGGGCTGGTAATGGGCTGGGGTAGGGGGGTGTATGATGGGGTAGCTATGCCATTTTTCTTAAAGATTTTCATCCATATTACCGGGACCAGACATTACATTAAAGCCGCAAGCAGTTTTAAATGGCTTTTTTTCCTTTAGAAATGTAATTTGTGCAGGGACAGTTCTAAACACGGGAAACACGTGGTACTTCACAGGCATACTTTAGACACCCCCCAGGTACGATATTTAAAGGAATATTTGACTTTTTTTTTTTCACTTTATGCATCATTAAAATGACTGCTCCAGAAAAACGGCAGTTTTTAAAACTTATTTTTGCATTGATACATGTCCCCTGGTGCAGAACCCGGGTTCCCAAACCCTTTTTAGGACAATAACATGCATAATAGTCGTTATAATTAGCACTTTAGATTTCGAACGTTCGCATCCATTGTATTTAATAGGGTTCTAAAGTTCGTGCGAACTTTCGGTCCGTTCGCGGGTTCTGGTGCGAACCGAACCCGGGGGTGTTCGGCTCATCACTATTCCAGACATACTAATGGCCTGCAGTGAGATGTAGCTGTACAAAGGTGGGATGTGTGTGTGTGTATATATATAGATATATATGTATGTATATATATATATATATATATATATATATATATATATATATTGTGACAGCAGGAAGGTAAAGTCACCTGGTTGCATCCAGGGGGGTAGATATATTTCTCCCAGATTCAGGCTTTATGCTGACTTATACAACTAGGGTGGAGAGTTGTATAAGCCCAGCTGAGGCTAGTAGGCTCATGGATGACTCATACCTCTAGGGAGAGTGTGGGGCGTCGTACAGACAGGGAGTTGATGAGGCCAGCTGAAGCTTGTCAGCTCATTTAGGCCTCTATAAGAACTCCCAGATTCATTAGGTGTTAGCTCATGCCTGGACCCAGACCTGTGTGGACTGTCTAGGGAGAGTGAACCCCTGTGCGGTGAGGCAAAGCCTGTGTGGCTATTTGTTTGGACTTTTACTAAACCAGGGACTTAGGGACTAGGACAGCACCAGGCTGATCCCAGTTGTTAGTTTAGGAAACCTGCATGTTTAGTCAGAGGTCAAACTGACCAGGATTTATTTTGTTTATGTTTCTTTTTGGCTTTGCTGTGTTTTTGTCACTGTACATAGAGAAATAAACCGCACCTTTTGATTTTGAAAACCACAACCTCCGTCTGCTGGCCCTGTTTTTGTGTGGGGAGCCCAACCAGGGGGTCACACACACCCGCTACTGAGTTAACCCCCTCACAGTTGGTGGAGAACCAGTGGCAGTTTTTTTTAAGCCAGCATGGAGGAGATACTGAAACAGCTGGCTCTAGCAAATGCCAATCAACAGCAGACAAATGCAGGTTTGCAAAGGAGCCTTGCAGCCCAGCAGCAAGCTCATCAACAAGCCCAGCAGCAATCTGAGGCCCGCTTCATAGACCTGTTACAGAAGCAAGAGCAGAGACTACAACAAATGGAAGCAGTAATGCAGCAACGTCCGCAGACCAGTGAGGAAAGCCGTCCCACTAATACCGCGTCCTTTGGGGTGAGTCGTTTATTGACAAAAATGACTGGAGAGGATGATCCAGAGGTATTTTTGACCACATTTGAAAGGACTGCTGAAAGAGAAAAGTGGCCTGAGGAGCAGTGGGCTGGACTGGTGGCTCCTCTGTTAACTGGTGAATCGCAGAAGGCTTACTATGACCTAGAGCCTGACCAAGCAAAAGACTATGTGATGCTAAAAGCTGAAATATTGGCAAGGCTGGGTGTCACCCTGGCTGTCCGGGCTCAGCGTGTGCATAACTGGACTTTCCAGCTTGGAAAACCCCCCAGGTCTCAAATGTATGATCTCATTCACCTGAGCAGGAAGTGGCTACAGCCAGAGACTTTGTCCGCACCAGAGATTGTGGAACGTGTTGTAATGGATCGGTTTTTGAGAGCTCTTCCTACTGCCATCCAAAAGTGGGTAAGCCATGGAGACCCAGAGACGGCCGGTGGTCTTGTGGATCGTGTAGAGAAATACTTGGCTACAGAGAACCTGACGGCCTCTTCCAGAGACTCTCGGACTTTCCACCCTAAGACCAGACCATCCCCAGGGGCGGATAAGAGGATTCCAAGGGGTGAGGGTGGAGAGAGTGAGAGGGTGGGAGCTCTACCCAAAGTTTGGCGAGAACAGCCTGGGAAGTCAGGGGCTCAAGAGGCAGCCAAAAGGATTGTTTGCTACCGCTGCCGGCAAGCGGGACATATTGCAGCAAATTGCCCGGTTGTGGAGGAACCCATGCAATGTGACTTTCTGACGGACAGACGTCAGTCGCTGTGTGCGACAGTCGCATGCACTGCCATTCGGGGAACTGAGAAACATTTATGCAAAATGTGTATTAATGGTAGAAATGTTGTGGTATTACTGGATTCAGGTAGCCTTGTGACCCTGATAAAGGCTGAATTAGTTAAAACAGAGGTCTCTGGGAATAGCAAGGTAGCTGTTATTTGTGTGCATGGGGACACCCGAGAGTATCCAGTGACTACAGTGTGTTTCGAGACCCCCAAAGGTACCCTCTCTCATCCAGTGGGGTTAGTATCTCAATTACCGCATGATGCCATTGTGGGAAGAGATTTTCCGAAGTTCTGGGAACTGTGGGATGATCCTGAGCCCCCCACTGGTGCCCCTATGTACCAGGAATGTGATAGCCAGAACTCCTCTGAGAGTGGTGAGGACTCTCCAGAATTTCCCTTGTCAGTATTGGCAGGGGAGACCCAAGAAACTGGAGAGGAGCCCACCTCCTCAGACGAAAACCTACCGTCTGTGGAGTTTTCTGATCTGGAGGTTCACAGGGAAAATTTTGCCACAGAACAGTTAAAAGACCCCGCCCTAATAAAGGCACGGGAAAACGTAGTGGAAATAGATGGCGACTTAGTGAACCCAGATAATACCTGCACTTACCCATACTTCAGCGTAGAGAAGGACCTACTGTATCGGGTGGCAAAAAGGGCAGAAGAAACCGTTGAGCAGCTTGTGGTGCCCAAACCTTACAGGAAGTTGGTGTTGGAGTTGGCCCATGGGCACATTCTTGGAGGTCATCTGGGGACAGAGAAAACCCGAGAGAGGGTATTACAGAGATTCTATTGGCCTGGGGTGATGAAGGACATAGAAAATTATTGTTCCTCCTGCCCTGTGTGTCAGAGGTCGGCCCCGATGCCACATTTCCGTAGCCCGCTGGTCCCTCTACCCATCATTGAGGTCCCGTTTGAGAGAATCGCAATGGATTTGGTAGGTCCTATAATCAAGTCCGCTAGGGGGCACCAGTACATATTGGTTATAATGGACTATGCCACCCGTTATCCAGAAGCGATCCCTCTCAGAAATACCTCGGCCAAAACCATAGCCAAAGAGCTATCTCTTGTTTTTAGCCGGGTGGGTATTTGTAAAGAACTGCTTACGGACCAAGGTACACCCTTTATGTCCCGGGTTATGAAAGAGCTGTGTAAATTGTTCAAAGTGACGCAATTGCGTACATCTGTGTATCACCCCCAAACCGATGGGCTGGTTGAAAGATTCAACAAAACCCTAAAACAAATGTTGAAGAAAGTGGTGGATAGAGATGGAAAGGATTGGGACTGTCTACTTCCTTATTTGATGTTTGCTATTAGGGAGGTGCCCCAATCCTCTACGGGATTCTCCCCCTTTGAGTTACTGTATGGGAGACACCCAAGAGGGCTGTTGGATATTGCCAAGGAAACTTGGGAAAGTGAGAGTTCTCCCCACAGGAGTGTGATTGAGCATGTCGCCCTGATGCAAGATCGAATTGCACAGGTAATGCCCATCGTGAAGGAACATTTGGCCCAAGCGCAGTTGGCACAGCAGAGAGTGTACAACCGTGGAGCAAAGACCCGTACCTTTTCCCCGGGGGATAGGATATTGGTACTTGTCCCTACGGTTGAAAGTAAATTCCTTGCCAAATGGCAAGGCCCCTACGAGATAATGGAAAAAGTGAGCGAAGTGAATTACAAGGTCAGACAACCAGGAAGGCGAAAGCCCGAACAGATATATCACGTTAATCTGTTGAAAGCCTGGAGGGATAGAGAGTCCCTAGTCGCAGAAACTTGGTCACCAGCTCAAACTGGTTGCGTGATTCCGGAGGTTGGAATAGCAGCCACCTTGTCACAACCCCAACAACAGGAGGTTAAGGAGTTTGTGCTTCGCAACAAGGAGGTGTTCTCTGAGCTGCCGGGACAAACATCTGGGGTAGAGCATGATATTATTACCCCGCCCGGTGAAAGGGTGAAGTTAAAACCCTATCGGATCCCAGAGGCCCGACGGGAGGCAATACGGGAGGAAGTACAGAAAATGCTGAACTTAGGGGTGATAGAGGAGTCCCAAAGTGATTGGTCTAGTCCCATTGTGTTGGTGCCTAAACCGGATGGGAGCTGGCGATTTTGTAACGATTTTCGTCAGTTGAACAAAGTTACAAAATTTGACACCTACCCCATGCCACGTATAGATGAGTTGATCGACCGGCTGGGAACAGCCCGATACATGACGACTCTTGACCTCACAAAAGGGTATTGGCAAATTCCCCTGGCCAAGTCGGCCAAAGAGAAAACCGCATTTGTAACCCCAGACGGGGCGTTCCAATATAAGAGAATGCCGTTCGGGTTACAGAATGCGCCGGCCACATTCCAGCGGAAAATGGACCAGATACTGAGGCCCCATCGGAAGTATGCTGCGGCTTACCTGGATGACGTAATTGTCCATAGCACAGATTGGGCCTCACATCTGCCAAAAGTGCAAGCAGTCCTAGACTCTATCCGGGAAGCGGGGTTTACGGCTAACCCCAAGAAGTGTACCATTGGGCAGGAGGAGGCCAAATATCTTGGGTACACCATTGGCAGGGGAGTGATAAAACCCCAACTCAACAAAGTCGAGGCCATCCAGAGTTGGCCACGTCCCAACAGCAAGAAGCAGGTACGGGCCTTTCTGGGAATCGCGGGTTATTATCGGCGCTTCATTCCCCACTTTGCTTCTAAGGCTGTGCCCCTAACCAACCTGACGAAAGGGAAAGGGTCGGTCATGATTAAATGGACCCCCGAGGCTGAGGCAGCATTCCAATTCTTGAAACAAGCCTTATGTAGCCAGCCAGTGTTGTACTCACCCGACTTCTCTAAAGACTTTGTCGTACAAAGTGATGCGTCAGATGTGGGGTTAGGAGCAGTATTGTCCCAGGTCTGGAACGGGGAAGAGCACCCAGTCATTTACCTCAGCAGGAAGTTGAAGTCCCATGAGGTAAATTACGCCACGGTTGAAAAGGAGTGTTTAGCGGTGAAGTGGGCTCTAGATTCCCTTCGGTACTATCTGCTAGGTAGGCACTTTGACATGGTTACGGATCACGCTCCGTTAAAGTGGATGGCTCAAAACAAGGAGACAAATAGAAGAGTGAATAGGTGGTTCCTGGCCCTACAGGAATTCAACTTCACAGTAAAGCATCGCCCTGGCGTTCAAATGGGGAATGTGGATGCTTTGTCTCGAGTACATGAATGCCTGATTGCTGGTGTTCCAACCCCAAGGTTAAAACAAGAGGGGGGGGTATGTGACAGCAGGAAGGTAAAGTCACCTGGTTGCATCCAGGGGGGTAGATATATTTCTCCCAGATTCAGGCTTTATGCTGACTTATACAACTAGGGTGGAGAGTTGTATAAGCCCAGCTGAGGCTAGTAGGCTCATGGATGACTCATACCTCTAGGGAGAGTGTGGGGCGTCGTACAGACAGGGAGTTGATGAGGCCAGCTGAAGCTTGTCAGCTCATTTAGGCCTCTATAAGAACTCCCAGATTCATTAGGTGTTAGCTCATGCCTGGACCCAGACCTGTGTGGACTGTCTAGGGAGAGTGAACCCCTGTGCGGTGAGGCAAAGCCTGTGTGGCTATTTGTTTGGACTTTTACTAAACCAGGGACTTAGGGACTAGGACAGCACCAGGCTGATCCCAGTTGTTAGTTTAGGAAACCTGCATGTTTAGTCAGAGGTCAAACTGACCAGGATTTATTTTGTTTATGTTTCTTTTTGGCTTTGCTGTGTTTTTGTCACTGTACATAGAGAAATAAACCGCACCTTTTGATTTTGAAAACCACAACCTCCGTCTGCTGGCCCTGTTTTTGTGTGGGGAGCCCAACCAGGGGGTCACACACACCCGCTACTGAGTTAACCCCCTCACAATATATATATATATATATATATCTGTACTGATAATGCAGCTATCAGAATCAACTGCCTGCTGTGGTGTTAGTATGGGAAAAGCAGCAATTGTTTTCAGTTAGTTTTAGGTGAAAACTGTGCAGAGGACACAGTACACTGAAAATACTTGCAGCTCTCCGCTTGTGGTTTTATTATGAGAACACCACTATAATAGTCACTAACTGTATTCAGGTAAGCTTTAGGTGAACGCTATGCAAAGCACACAGTAGTACACTAAGTGAAACACTGACTGTCTGCAGTAGGGATGAGCCGAACACCCCCGGGTTCGGTTCGCACCAGAACCTTCGAACGGACCGAAAGTTTGCGCGAATTTTCGAACCCTATTCGTTATAATGGACGCGAACGTTCGAAATCAAAATTGCTAATTACAACGGCCAATATGCATGTTAATGTCATAAAACAGGTTTGGGGACCCGGGTCCTGCCCCAGGGGACATATATCAATGCAAAAAGAAATTTTAAAAACTAAAGTTTTTTCGGGAGCAGTCATTTTAATGATGCATAAAGTGAAAAAAAAAAAAGTGAAATTTTCCTTTAAATATGGTACCTGGGGGGTGTCTAAAGTATGCCTGTGAAGTGGCATGTGTTTCCCGTGTTTAGAACTGTCCTTGCACAAAATGACATTTGTAAAGGAAAAAAAGAAGCCATTTAAAACCACTTGCGGCTTTAATGTCATGTCTTGTCCTGGCCGCCATATGGCTGAAAATCCTTGAGAAAAATGGCATGGCTACCCCATCACCCCCCCCCCCCCCCCCCCACCCCAGCCCCTTTGGGTCTTGTATGGATACTAAGGGGGACCCCGCACCCAAAATAAAACCCTATACCTACAACCCTATATACTCTGAACAGCAGTATATAGGTGGTGCAAACAAGACATGGACTGTAGGTTTGTTCTTAAGTAGAATCTGAACAGGTACATTATGAAGTGTAGCTACATCCCAAAAAAATCAATTTTTAAGCTTTTTGGAGAACATAGGGAGGGGTTATCACCCCTGTAACATTTGCTGTCTTTGCACATCTGTTCAGAACATGTCACCTCACTTTCCGTCCCAATGACAAATGTTTTTGGAAAAGTGGGGTTTTAATTGAAACAAGGATTGGTGATAAAGCATCAGTAGAGAGGAGATACCTTTTTCCCAAATTAAATCTAACAGGATAGAATTTTCCTTCCTAGGGGTAGATTTCCTCTCACTTCCTGTTTTCTCTTGCCGTTTGCAAGTAGGAGTCGTTTGTAAGTTGGATGTTTGAAAGTAGGGGCCTGCCGTATATACTCTGCAGAAATTTGCCCTATTAGATGTTGGTGTAGCCACAAGACTGGTGGGCACAGGAATGGGCCCTGCTGTGAGTTAATAGATCAAGATTTGTACTTGCATGCACCTGTTGAACCGGGCAGAAAAATTGGGCCTTTGGTGGTGGTGGTGGTGGTAGTGGACGGTGTTGCCACAAGACTGTAAGCCCTCACAGTTACTCTTGGTGGGTGCAGGAATGGGCCCTGCTGTGAGTTATTAGATCAAGATTTGTAATTGCATGCACCTGTTGAACAGGGCAGAAAAATTGGGCCTTTGGTGGTGGTGGTGGTGGTGGACGGTGTTGCCACAAGACTGTAGGCCCTCATAGTTACTCTTGGTGGGTGCAGGAATGGGCCCTGCTGTGAGTTATTAGATCAAGATTTGTAATTGCATGCACCTGTTGAACAGGGCAGAAAAATTGGGCCTTTGGTGGTGGTGGTGGTGGTGGACGGTGTTGCCACAAGACTGTAGGCCCTCATAGTTACTCTTGGTGGGCGCAGGAATGGGCCCTGCTGTGAACTATTAGATCAAGATTTGTAATTACACGCCCCTGTTAAACAGGGGCTGAAAAATTGTGCCTTAGGCATTGGTGCTGGTGCCACAACACTGCAACCCCTCACAGATACTGTACTTGGAGCACAGCAGTCACACCTGTTGCGAAGCATCTTTTTAAAAAATTGTAATTACACGCCCCTGTTATACAGGGGCTGAAAAATTGTGCCTTAGGCACTGGTGCTGGTGCCACAACACTGCAACCCCTCACAGATACTGTACTCTGAGCACAGCAATGAGACCTGTTGCAAAGCATTGCCTAAAAATTGTAATTACACGCCCCAACAGGGGCTGAAAAATTGTGCCTTAGGCACTGGTGCTGGTGCCACAACACTGCAACCCCTCACAGATACTGTACTCTGAGCACAGCAGTCACACCTGTTGCGAAGCATCTTTTTAAAAAATTGTAATTACACGCCCCTGTTATACAGGGGCTGAAAAATTGTGCCTTAGGCACTGGTGTGGTGGCATGGATCATTGAGGAGGAGGAAGAGGATAGTCAGTGAACATAACAGGACAGTCACTCAGCATCAGCATAGGCAGTCTTGAAGGGATGTGACATTATAAATTATTCCGTTATATCCGCTTCAGGTGTCTGGTAGCTGGTGGTGATCCAAGACTGATTCATTTTTATGAAGGTCAGTCGATCAACCGAGTCGGTGGACAGGCGCACCCTATGATCGGTGACAAATCCTCCAGCAGCACTGAATGTGCGTTCGGAAAGAACGCTGGATGCAGGACAGGCCAGTAGCTCAATTGCATACTGTGCAAGCTCTGGCCAGTGATCCATCCTCAGGACCCAGTAAGCCAGAGGATTTTCGGTGGGAAAGGTGTCCAAGTCTGACCTTGCCCCTAGGTATTCCTGCACCATGTATATCAGACGCTGGCGATGGTTGCTGGAACCGATCATACCTTGGGGCTGCGGACTAAAAAATTGTCTGAACGCATCGGTCAGACGTCCACCTTCCCCACCGCTCCTTCTGCTACTGACCGAAGCCTCAGCAACTCGTCGTCCAGGACCAGGAGTTTGTAACCTCCCAGTTTCTGGGAACGCGTTGCACAGACCTTTCTGCAAGGCCTCCCTGAGATGTCTCATCCTCTGCTCCCTCTGCGACGGCAAGATAAGGACCGCAACCTTACCCTTGTACCGTGGATCAAGGAGAGTGGCCAGCCAGTAATGGTCACTCTCCTTGATCCGAAGAACACGAGGATCCTTCCGCAGGCTTTGCAGGATCAGGGAGGCCATGCAGCGTAGGTTAGCTGAGGCATTCGGTCCGGAGTCTTCTGGGTCACTGAGGATGACATGATCGCCAGCCACCTCCTCCCAGCCACGTACAAGTCCACTGGTTTGTTGGGACTGTACATCATCCCTAAAAGACTGCTGCTGCTGATGCTGAGTGCCAGGCTCCACCTCCATGCTCACACAATCCTCCTCCTCCTCCTCCTCCTCCTCCTCTTCCTGTCTGATGGGTGGGACAGAAGGAACATTGTCTGGATAAAGGGGGCCTTGAGAGACAAGGAAGTCCTCCTCTTCCTGCCTCTGTTCTGCCTCAAGTGCCCTGTCCATTATCCCACGCAGCGTATGCTCCAACAGGTGGACAAGAGGTACAGTGTCACTGATGCATGCACTGTCACTGCTCACCATCCTCGTGGCCTCCTCAAATGGTGAGAGGACAGTGCATGCATCCCTGATCATGCTCCACTGGCGTGGGGAAAAAAAGCCAAGCTCCCCTGACCCTGTCCTGGTGCCGTAGTCGCAAAGGTACTCATTGATGGCCCTCTGCTGCGTGTGCAGTCGCTGCAGCATGGCCAACGTTGAGTTCCACCTGGTGGGCATGTCACATATTAGGCGGTTCTTGGGCAGGTTCAGCTCCTTTTGCAGCTCAGTCAGCCGAGCACTGGCATTATAAGATCGGCGGAAATGCACACAGACTTTCCTGGCCTGCCTCAGGACATCCTGTAAGCCTGGGAACCTGCCCAAGAACCGCTGCACCACCAGGTTGAGGACGTGAGCCATACAGGGCACATGGGTGAGCTGCCCCTGTCGCAGGGCGGAGAGGAGGTTGGTGCCATTATCAGAAACGACCATTCCTGGCTTAAGCTGGCGTGGCGTCAACCACCTCTCGGCCTGCCCCTGCAGAGCTGCCAGAACCTCTGGCCCAGTGTGGCTCCTGTCCCCCAAACACACCAGCGCAAGCACGGCATGGCATCTTTTTGCCTGCGTACTCGCGTAGCCCCTTGTACGCCTACGGAGCACCGCTGGTTCCGAGGACAGAGCACTCGAAGAGGACATGGAGGAAGAAGAAGAGGAGGGGGTGGAGGAGAGAGGTGTGTCACAACCAGTAGTAGCATTTTGGAGGCGTGGTGGCGGAACAACCTCCAACACTACTGCACCTTGTCCTGCATCCCTCCCAGCTGCCAATAGAGTGACCCAATGGGCCGTGAAAGAAAGATAACGTCCCTGTCCATGCCTGCTGGACCATGAGTCAGCGGTAATATGCACCTTACCGCTGACCGCCCTGTCCAGCGAGGCATGGACATTGCCTTCCACATGCCAGTAGAGAGACGGAATCGCCTTCCGTGAGAAAAAGTGGCGTTTGGGAACCTGCCACTGAGGAACCGCACATTGAACAAACTCACGGAAGGGGGCCGAGTCTATCAACTGAAAAGGCAGCAGTTGAAGTGCTAGCAATTTAGCCAAGCTAGCATTCAACCGCTGGGCATGTGGATGGCTGGGAGTATACTTCTTTCGACGGTCCAGCAGCTGGGGCAGGGAAATTTGCCTGCTACAATCGGACGTCGGTGTACTGCAAGTACTTGGTTGTGACACACCTAATTCTACACCTTCAGTCCTCTCAGAGCAGCTTTCAGAGAGGACTGAAGATATAGTGGGGATGGAGATCCCAGCTGATGAGGAGCAAGGAGAGGTCCGCTTTGTTCTTTGGTGTGGGTCTTTTATGTGTGCTTGCCAACGAGCTGCATGGCAGGTCGACATATGTCTGCTCATGCTTGTGGTGCCCAAGCGGCTGATGTTTTGGCCACGCGAGATACGCTTGAGACAAATATTGCAAATAGCAGTGGTGCGATCTGATGCACTCGTCTCAAAAAAGGCCCACACCAAAGAACTTTTGTGATAACGTGCAGAGGCAGCGCCCTGCACAGGCGGAGCTCTGCGGTGTGGTACAGTTGCTGTGCTGGCCTCTAGCTGGCCTCCAGGGGGCATCCTGCCTCGTTGGACATGTGACGCTGCATCCTCCTCCTCCTCCTCCTCTCTCCCTTCAGGCACCCACGTGGAGTCAGTGACCTCATCATCCCCTCCCTCTTCACCACTAGAGCAAACCTGGCAGTAAGCTGCAGCTGGTGGAACACTACTGCCAGATTGCTGTCCTTCAGCATCCCCTCTCTCTGCGCGCACACTACTGACTTCCTCAAGCTGGGTATCATCATCCGAGCCTTCGAATCGTTGGGCATCCTTCTGGAGCATGTACCCAACACTGTGCTCAAACAGTTCGGGGGACTCCTCAGGAGGACATGGTGGGTCTAGGGAAGGGGTGGCTGATGATGCCATTGAGTACGCGTTGGCAGCTGCTCTGCCAGTACCCTGAGCCTGGGTGAGAGAGGATGAGGAGGATGAGGAGGGCTTGGTCATCCATTCTACCAAGCCTTCAGCATGATGCGGCTCCACATGTCCAGCTGCCGAAAACAAAGACAAGCGTGTCCCATGGCCACGTGCTGATGACGATGCACGACCACGTCCACGGCCAGCACTGTTGTCTCTAGAAACAGAGCCTGCCTGCCCTGTGTTCTTGCCTCGGCACGCTCTGCCTCTCCTTGGCGGTCTTCCAGCCATTGTAGTCGGTAGTGTATATAGTATAAAAAATAGAACTCCTATGTGTGCTCACAACACACTGTAGGTCCTATGGGTGCTGACACTAACACACTATAGGTACTATGTGTGCTGCTGACAAGAAAATATAGGAGCTCTGTTTGCTGCCACTAACACACTAGAAGTCCTATGGGTGCTGCTGAGAAGAAAATATAGGAGCTCTGTGTGATGCCACTAACACACTAGAAGTCCTATGGGTGCTTCTGAGATGAAAATATAGGAGCTCTGTGTGATGCCACTAACACATTAGAAGTCCTATGGGTGCTGCTGAGAAGAAAATATAGGAGCTCTGTTTGCTGCCACTAACACACTAGAAGTCCTATGGGTGCTGCTGAGAAGAAAATATAGGAGCTCTGTGTGATGCCACTAACACACTAGAAGTCCTATGGGTGCTGCTGAGAAGAAAATATAGGAGCTCTGTGTGATGCCACTAACACACTAGAAGTCCTATGGGTGCTTCTGAGATGAAAATATAGGAACTCTGTGTGATGCCACTAACACACTAGAAGTCCTATGGGTGCTGCTGAGAAGAAAATATAGGAGCTCTGTTTGCTGCCACTAACACACTAGAAGTCCTATGGGTGCTTCTGAGAAGAAAATATAGGAGCTCTGTGTGATGCCACTAACACACTAGAAGTCCTATGGGTGCTTCTGAGATGAAAATATAGGAACTCTGTGTGATGCCACTAACACACTAGAAGTCCTATGGGTGCTGCTGAGAAGAAAATATAGGAGCTCTGTTTGCTGCCACTAACACACTAGAAGTCCTATGGGTGCTTCTGAGATGAAAATATAGGAGCTCTGTGTGATGCCACTAACACACTAGAAGTCCTATGGGTGCTTCTGAGATGAAAATATAGGAACTCTGTGTGATGCCACTAACACATTAGAAGTCCTATGGGTGCTGCTGAGAAGAAAATATAGGAGCTCTGTTTGCTGCCACTAACACACTAGAAGTCCTATGGGTGCTTCTGAGATGAAAATATAGGAACTCTGTGTGATGCCACTAACACATTAGAAGTCCTATGGGTGCTGCTGAGAAGAAAATATAGGAGCTCTGTTTGCTGCCACTAACACACTAGAAGTCCTATGGGTGCTGCTGAGAAGAAAATATAGGAGCTCTGTGTGATGCCACTAACACACTAGAAGTCCTATGGGTGCTTCTGAGATGAAAATATAGGAGCTCTGTGTGATGCCACTAACACACTAGAAGTCCTATGGGTGCTGCTGAGAAGAAAATATAGGAGCTCTGTGTGATGCCACTAACACACTAGAAGTCCTATGGGTGCTTCTGAGAAGAAAATATAGGAGCTCTGTGTGATGCCACTAACACACTAGAAGTCCTATGGGTGCTTCTGAGATGAAAATATAGGAACTCTGTGTGATGCCACTAACACATTAGAAGTCCTATGGGTGCTGCTAAGAAGAAAATATAGGAGCTCTGTTTGCTGCCACTAACACACTAGAAGTCCTATGGGTGCTGCTGAGAAGAAAATATAGGAGCTCTGTGTGATGCCACTAACACACTAGAAGTCCTATGGGTGCTTCTGAGATGAAAATATAGGAGCTCTGTGTGATGCCACTAACACACTAGAAGTCCTATGGGTGCTGCTGAGAAGAAAATATAGGAGCTCTGTGTGATGCCACTAAAACACTAGAAGTCCTATGGGTGCTTCTGAGATGAAAATATAGGAACTCTGTGTGATGCCACTAACACACTAGAAGTCCTATGGGTGCTGCTGAGAAGAAAATATAGGAGCTCTGTTTGCTGCCACTAACACACTAGAAGTCCTATGGGTGCTTCTGAGAAGAAAATATAGGAGCTCTGTGTGATGCCACTAACACACTAGAAGTCCTATGGGTGCTTCTGAGATGAAAATATAGGAACTCTGTGTGATGCCACTAACACATTAGAAGTCCTATGGGTGCTGCTAAGAAGAAAATATAGGAGCTCTGTTTGCTGCCACTAACACACTAGAAGTCCTATGGGTGCTTCTGAGATGAAAATATAGGAGCTCTGTGTGATGCCACTAACACACTAGAAGTCCTATGGGTGCTTCTGAGATGAAAATATAGGAACTCTGTGTGATGCCACTAACACATTAGAAGTCCTATGGGTGCTGCTGAGAAGAAAATATAGGAGCTCTGTTTGCTGCCACTAACACACTAGAAGTCCTATGGGTGCTTCTGAGATGAAAATATAGGAACTCTGTGTGATGCCACTAACACATTAGAAGTCCTATGGGTGCTGCTGAGAAGAAAATATAGGAGCTCTGTTTGCTGCCACTAACACACTAGAAGTCCTATGGGTGCTGCTGAGAAGAAAATATAGGAACTCTGTGTGATGCCACTAACACACTAGAAGTCCTATGGGTGCTTCTGAGGTGAAAATATAGGAACTCTGTGTGATGCCACTAACACATTAGAAGTCCTATGGGTGCTGCTGAGAAGAAAATATAGGAGCTCTGTTTGCTGCCACTAACACACTAGAAGTCCTATGGGTGCTTCTGAGAAGAAAATATAGGAGCTCTGTGTGATGCCACTAACACACTAGAAGTCCTATGGGTGCTTCTGAGATGAAAATATAGGAGCTCTGTGTGATGCCACTAACACACTAGAAGTCCTATGGGTGCTGCTGAGAAGAAAATATAGGAGCTCTGTGTGATGCCACTAACACACTAGAAGTCCTATGGGTGCTTCTGAGATGAAAATATAGGAACTCTGTGTGATGCCACTAACACACTAGAAGTCCTATGGGTGCTGCTGAGAAGAAAATATAGGAGCTCTGTTTGCTGCCACTAACACACTAGAAGTCCTATGGGTGCTTCTGAGAAGAAAATATAGGAGCTCTGTGTGATGCCACTAACACACTAGAAGTCCTATGGGTGCTTCTGAGATGAAAATATAGGAACTCTGTGTGATGCCACTAACACATTAGAAGTCCTATGGGTGCTGCTAAGAAGAAAATATAGGAGCTCTGTTTGCTGCCACTAACACACTAGAAGTCCTATGGGTGCTTCTGAGAAGAAAATATAGGAGCTCTGTGTGATGCCACTAACACACTAGAAGTCCTATGGGTGCTTCTGAGATGAAAATATAGGAACTCTGTGTGATGCCACTAACACATTAGAAGTCCTATGGGTGCTGCTGAGAAGAAAATATAGGAGCTCTGTTTGCTGCCACTAACACACTAGAAGTCCTATGGGTGCTTCTGAGATGAAAATATAGGAGCTCTGTGTGATGCCACTAACACACTAGAAGTCCTATGGGTGCTTCTGAGATGAAAATATAGGAACTCTGTGTGATGCCACTAACACACTAGAAGTCCTATGGGTGCTGCTGAGAAGAAAATATAGGAACTCTGTGTGATGCCACTAACACACTAGAAGTCCTATGGGTGCTTCTGAGGTGAAAATATAGGAACTCTGTGTGATGCCACTAACACATTAGAAGTCCTATGGGTGCTGCTGAGAAGAAAATATAGGAGCTCTGTTTGCTGCCACTAACACACTAGAAGTCCTATGGGTGCTGCTGAGAAGAAAATATAGGAGCTCTGTGTGATGCCACTAACACACTAGAAGTCCTATGGGTGCTGCTGAGATGAAAATATAGGAGCTCTGTGTGATGCCACTAACACACTAGAAGTCCTATGGGTGCTGCTGAGAAGAAAATATAGGAGCTCTGTTTGCTGCCACTAACACACTAGAAGTCCTATGGGTGCTGCTGAGAAGAAAATATAGGAGCTCTGTTTGCTGCCACTAACACACTAGAAGTCCTATGGGTGCTGTTGGGGTGCAATGCTGTGCTAACAGCACTGCGGTTGGTACTACTGCAATACTGTACTAACAGTAAGCACGCACCAGACTAATCCCCAGCAGCAGCTAATAACACACTAACTGTGCAATCAGCAGCAATGAACGATCAATGACTTAGGTAGCAATGGTTTAGCAAAGAAATAGCCAATGGTTTAGCAAAGAAGAGCAAATCTTTCAGTATCAAGCAAAGACAGAATCAGCAGACTAATCTCTCCTAAAGCCGGAACTCATGTGACCGGGGCCGATGGCGTGGCGGCCTTTTAAATGGTGGGGCGTGTACTAAAGCCCCTGAGCTGTAATTGGCTACAGGCGTCCTGCCTGTAGCCAATTATTGCTCTCCGAGTTTCGGGCGCTGTGATTGGCCAAGCATGCGGGGTCACAGTGCATGCTTGGCCAATCATCAGCCAGCAATGCACTGCGCCGGCCGCGCCGGCCGCAATGCATTGCGGGGCCGCTCGCATCACACGAATGTGATGCGAACGGCCCAAATAGTTCTGGGCTCGACGAGCGAGCGAACGCCCGGTGCTCGATTCGAACATGGGTTCGAATCGAGCACCGGGCCCATCCCTAGTCTGCAGCTAGCACATTCACCTGCCTGCCTGTCACAGTAGAGACTAACATGAACGGATCTAGCTAAACTCAATACAGTGTATAAATATATATACAACACCTAGGATGCATATATATCCTCTACACACTGTAACTGCAGCTAACTGACTCGCCTGGCTGCTCTATCTAACTCAATATAAATGACACTGTCTGTCTCTGTAAACTCTCTCTTTCACAACTCCAACACACTACACAAGGCCACAGAGCCGGCGGCCTTATATAGTGTGGGGCGTGTACTAAACCCCCTGAGCCATAATTGGCCAAAGCCACCCTGGCTTTGGCCAATTACAGCTCTCTGTTTAGACAGCGCTGTGATTGGCCAAGCATGCGGGTCATAGTGCATGGTTGGCCAATCAACAGCCAGCAATGCACTGCGATGCCGCAGTGAATTATGGGCCATGACGCGCCACTCGAATTTGGCACGAACGGCCCATAATGTTCGATCTTCGTCGAATGATCGAACAGCCGATGTTCGAGTCGAACATGGGTTGACTCGAACTCGAAGCTCATCCCTACTGGTTACATGTTTTGAGTTACAGAGGAGGTCTAGGGCCAAAATTATTGCTCTCGCTCTAACGTTCGCAGAGATACCTCACATGTGTGGTTTGAACACCGTTTTCATATGTGGGCGGGACTTACGTATGCGTTCGCTTCTGTATGCGAGCTCACGGGGACAGGGGCGCTTTAAAAAATATATATATATTTTATTGTTCATTTTACTTTATTTATTTTAGTTTGACACGTTTTTCCGCAAAAATAATTTTTTTTGATCACTTTTATTCCTATTACAAGGAACGTAAACATCCCTTGTAATAGAAATATGGCATGACAGGTCCTCTTTACAGTGAGATATGGGGTCAATAAGACCCCACATCTCACCTCTAGGCTGGGAAGCCTGAAATAAAACTAAAAATAAAAAAAACAATCCTGGCTTCAATCGTAGAGGTGAGTCGGTAGAAGCACCGGAGGACGGCGGGAAGGGGGGGACGTCCCCTCTCACCTCCCGTAAGAATGATCAAGCGGTGGAACAGCCGCTATGATTGTTCTTATGGTGTAGGGATTTGCCGCCTGAAAAAGCTGATATCTGAATGATGCCTGTAGCTGCACCCACCATTCAGATATCCCCGCACAAAGTCAAGGACGTCATATGACGGCCGGTGGGCGGGAAGTGGTTATTGCAAAGTATTGCAGGGTATTGCAGGGTATTGCAAAGTATTGCAGGGTATTGCGGAGTATTGCAGGGTATTGCAGGGTATTGCGGAAAATGGCAGAGTATGGCAGGGTATTGCACAGTATGGCAGGGTATTGCACAGTATGGCAGGGTATTGCACAGTATTGCACAGTATGGGCAGGGTATTGGCAGGGTATTGCACAGTATAGGCAGGGATGGCTGAGCATGGGTGGGTGGATGGCTGGATCTGTGACTGCAATTGTCACAGATCCAGCCCACAGTGCTGCTGCCATCCGCTCTCTCCCCCTCCCCTCTCACACTGTACCGATCGGTACAGAGAGGGGAGAGAGGAACCGGCGTCATCACATCACGTCTGTTTACAAGTAATCGCTCCGTCATTTGACGGAGCGATCACGTGGTAAACGGCCGCTATCAGTGGCGATTTACAGTGATCCGTGATGTGCCGGCTCCTCTGGACCCGGCGGTCATGGAGACTCCCGTGTGTGCGCCCGATTCTGGGAGGACGTTATATAACGCCCTCCCAGAGTTAAGGAACCACCCTGTCACGTTATTCCGCGGTAGGCGGTGGTTAAGTGGTTAAAGAGAGTAGTAACACAGTGTGCTGTAAACGCCATGGTGAACAGAGGGTGAAGCCACATTGTGTTGACCTTGGAAGGGGCCTACCTTACAACAGCCCTTACTATCCACTGCACCTTTCCACTGACAGTTCAAAGTAGCCCATCCTACCTAGAGCAACCCACACTATCAACACCACACCAAAGTGACCCATTCTGTCTCAACACTCCAAATCAGTCCATCATATATAAGGTACCCCAAAGTGGGCCAGCCTAACCACAGCACTCCAAATAACCCCACACCAGCGGGATGCACAGGGGTAGGCAGTGGGGTGGACGGGGGGGCGGCAGAGTGGTTAGGGGGGCCGCAGAGTAGTCAGAGGGGCAGTGGGATGGACAGGGGGACAGTGGGATGCACAGGAGAACAGTGGGATGGACAGATGGACAAGGGGACCGTGGGATGGACAGGGGGACAGTGGGATGGATAGGGGGACAGTGGGATGGATAGGGGGACAGTGGGATGGACAGGGGGACAGTGGGATGGACAGGGGGACAGTGGGATGGACAGGGGGACAGACTCAGCTGGAAAGAGCAGAACATAGTGACATTGTACCTGTAGGTCTTCTTGTTGGGTTTAGTCTCTGCATCTTCAGTCTCCTTCTGTCCCCATCTGTCAGCCCACCACATGCGTTGCTTTAGTATTCTTAGCTCTGTTGGGGATGCAGTCCCGACATTTTCTGCATCTTCTGCTGACTTCTATCCCTACCCACTGACCAGCCCACCACCTGTAGCACTTACCTAGGCTAAGGTTTAATAGGGAGTGGGCGGGCCGGTGGGCGGGGTAATAAGATGCCGAAAATGCCGGGACTCAAACTGGAAAGAGCTATAAATACAAAAGCAATGCAAATGATGGGCGGGCTGGCAGACTGGGTCAAATGCAGACAGAAGATATCAGAACTCAACCCGAGTGATCGTAAGCAGCCTTGGAGGTAGTGGACGGGGAGGGAGTCACGGGCGTGACGTCACTGGTTGCCAGGCAGCTATAGCAACCAGTGATTAGGAGTACAGACAGGTGGAGGTGGAGGCGGAGCCAGACCCAGCATTATGGCAGCTCGGTCCGCCCCTGTCCCCCCCCCTTTCGGAACCTAAAAATACTCGTATGTCATTTCCCCCCCCCCCCCGAACTCAGTAGCGCCCCCCCCCGCTTCTCAACCAACTTGAAAGTACCCCCCCCACACACTTTTCTACAGGCACGATCATGGGAGGACGCCATATGACTCCCTCCCAGAACTGGATGAATGCACTGTAGCCATCATTCGGCTATAGCGCGGTCGGCAAGTGGTTAAAGAGGAGTCAGTCAGCAGTTTTAATATAAGGACACTTACGTGTCCGGAGCTCAATAGACGTCCTCCCCTGTGCACGCGCCCCACGTGCCCCCTGCGCTGTGATCACCGAGTCACTGAGACTCTGGTGATCACAGATCCAAGTAAGGGGCCGATCTCGGCTCCTCACCACGTGATCAGCTGTCAGCCAATGACAGCTGATCACGTGATGTGAACAAAAGCTTGGTAATTGTTTTTTTTTTCTCCTCACGCTGACAGCGTGAGGAGAAGAAAAAGCCGATCACCGGCTTTTGTGCAAGGGACATCGGTCCCGAAGAGGAAGAGGCACATCCGCCTCATCTGTGCCCACCAGTACCGCCTGCCAGTGCCACCTGCTAGTGCCACCTGCCAGTGCCCACCAGTGCAAAACAGTGCCACTTATCAATGCCCACGAGTGCCACCTATCAATGCCCACCAGTGGTGCCAATCAGTGCCACCTAGCAGTGCTGCCTATCAGTGTCACCTACCAGTGCTGATCAGTGCCCATCACTGCCACCCATCAGTGCCCATCACTGCCACCTATCAGTGCCACCTATTAGGTGAGCACTGAGAATTGGCACTATCAATGCCCTCCTGTGTCACCTCTCAGTGCCCACCAGTGCCACCTCTCAGTGCCCACCGGTGCCGCCTACCGGTGCTGCTTATCGGTGTCCATCAGTGCCGCCTTATCGGTGCCCATCAGTGCAGCCCATCAGAGCCCATCAATGCAGCCTATCAGTGCCCATCAGGGCAGCCTCATCAGCGTACATCAATGAAGGAGAAAAATTACGTGTTTGCAAAATTTTATAACAAAATATAAAACGGTTTTGTATTATTTTTTTTTAAATCAGTCTTTTTAAAAAAATAAAATAAAAATAAAAAACCGCAGAGGTGATCAAATACCACTAAAAGAAAGCTTTATTTGTGGGAAAAAATGATAAATTTCATTTTGGTACAGTGTTGTATGACCGTGCAATTATCATTCAAAGAGTGAGAGCACTGAAAGCTGAAAATTGGTCTGGGCAGGAGGGGGGTTTAAGTGCCCAGTAAGCAAGTGGTTAAAAGTGAAAATACCAGCTTTAATCCGAGACAGCGACTCCATATCCTCCATTTCACACACAAATCTTCCATCTGTACAAAAGCGCAGGAGACCAATTATAAAATTCTGTTGAGGTGGTATCAGTGGCGGCTGGTGCTCAAATTTTTTGGGGGGGCGCAAACAAACTGAAAAAAAAAATCATCAATTCCCGCCACTGTGCCCATTAAACGCAGCCACTGTGCCCAAACGCCACTAGTTTGTCCCCAAATGCAGCCAGTTACCCCCCCATATGCAGCCAGTTTCTCCCCCATATACAGCCAGTTTCTCCCCCATAATACAGCCAGTTTCTCCCCCATATGCAGCCAGTTTCTCCCCCATAATGCAGCCAGTTTCTCCCCCATAATGCAGCCAGTTTTTCCCCCATATGCAGCCAGTTTCTGCCCCATAATGCAGCCAGTTTCTCCCCCATAATGCAGCCAGTTTCTCCCCCATAATGCAGCCAGTTTCTCCCCCATAATGCAGCCAGTTTCTCCCCCATATGCAGCCAGTTTCTCCCCCATAACGCAGCCAGTTTCTCCCCCATAACGCAGCCAGTTTCTCCCCCATAACGCAGCCAGTTTCTCCCCCATAACGCAGCCAGTTTCTCCCCCATAATGCAGCCAATTTCTCCCCCATATGCAGCCAGTTTCTCCCCCATATGCAGCCAGTTTGTCCTCATAATACAGCCAGTTTGTCCCCCCCAGCCCTGCACTTACCTTCCTCGAGTCAGCGCCGTCCTTCTTCCGTCCTCGATGTCTTCTCCCACCCTTGATGTCACTTCAGCCAATCAGGTTACCGGTAACCAGACCCGGTGAACCTGATTGGCCAGGGAATGCGTCCTCTCATTAGATATTTAGAAGCCGATTACAGCCCTCAGGCTGTAGTCGGGAAGCCTATCAGAGCCTGCTGGCTCTGATAGGCACTTCTAAAGGCCAATCAGACGCTGTGATTCAGATGGCCGGCGCTCAAGGGGCCGGCCATCTGAATAGTGGGCGGCAGCAATACATAGGTTCATGCAATGCATGAACCTATGTATTGTTGTGGTGAGTGACGACCGGGCGCAGAAGCGAGCGGTAGCGGCGCTTCTGCGCCCACCATGGTCGCGCCGCCATGTGTGAAAAAGAGATATTAAAAAAAAAAAAAACTCTTAAAGGGCCCGTTTTTTTTTTTTTGGTGACCACAGGAGGGGGGGCGGCGCCCGGGCGCCCCCTATGGACGGGCCGCCACTGGGTGGTATAGAACCCCAGCTCAATTGCATAAATATTTCCCTGCAACTTCCGATCTCTGCTGGAGATGTTGGAGGGAGAAAGGAGATATCCTACACATCTTTTGGTCCTGTCCCAAGCTCAAAATCTTTGGGAAGACCTCATACTCACAGCCAGACACCAACGAGACAGACATGGGCGTCCGCTCCATAGGGCGAGGGGGGGGCGATTGCCTCCCCTGGAATCTAACAGCGGATGGCGGTTGAGTGCCGTGGATGGGTGTGAGAGCGCTCCGCGGGCGGGTGAGAGCGAGCGGGCCGGGCTGCGGGCAGCTGGGCGGGCTGGTGATGGAGCGGGTGGCTCGGTGGGCAGGTGACATAGCGTGCGGCTCCGCCAGCTAAAAGAGCAGGCAGCTCCTCTGACGCGTGTCGGGTGAGAGAGCGTGCGGGCCAGGCAGCTGGGCGGCTTGGCTTGGTGAGTGTCTGAGCGAGTGCTGGTCAATCAGCGAGCTGGTGAGCGGGGGGAGCAGAGAGATTACATCATCTCTCACCGCCCGCCCTGCAGCTCTGCCCTCACTGTGTAGGCAGCGAGGGAATCATAGAGATTAAATAATCTGTCTGCTGCCTGACAGCCCTGGCCCCTGACTCTGGGACACAGCAAGGGACAATTGGAGCAGGCAAGTGACAATCCGTAACATGTGACAGGCGATGTGGCAAGTGACAATCCACAATGTGTGACAGGCGATGTGGCAAGTGACAATCCGCGACATGTGACAGGCGACGTGGCAAGTGACAATCCACAATGTGTGACAGCAGGCGACATGGCAAGTGACAATCCACAACATGTGACAGGCGATGTGGCAAATGACAATCCGCAACTTGTGGCAAGTAATAAACATGTGGCAAGTGACGTGGCAAGTGACAATCTGCAACTTGTGACAAGTGATAAACATGTGGCAGGCGACGTGGCAAGTGACAATCCGCAATGTGTGGCAGGTGACGTGGCAAGTGATAATCCGCAACTTGTGGCAAGTGATAAACATGTGGCAAGTGACAATCCGCAACGCGTGGCAGGCGATGATGGCAAGTGACACACTCGGGGCTCCGACTGATTCTGCATTATGGTGAGTTGAAACATTTCATTTTGTATAACAATGTAATAATAGAAATAGGTCCAGTGATGCAGGGTGCTGTGTAAAGTAAAGGGGTCCAGTTATGCAGGGTGCTGTGTAAAGTAAAGGGGTCCAGTGATGCAGGGTGCTGTGTAAAGTAAAGGGGTCCAGTGATGCAGGGTGCTGTGTAAAGTAAAGGGGTCCAGTGATGCAGGGTGCTGTGTAAAGTAAAGGGGTCCAGTGATGCAGGGTGCTGTGTAAAGTAAAGGGGTCCAGTGATGCAGGGTGCTGTGTAATGTAAAGGGGTCCAGTGATGCAGGGTGCTGTGTAATGTAAAGGGGTCCAGATCTATGAGGTGCTGTGTAAAGTAAAGGGGTCCAGAGGTGCAGTTGTGGAGAAAGAGATATTGAAAGATGCAGGGGGCACAGTGGGGTGTTTTTACATTTTAACGTGGGGGGGTCGCTTTTAACCCCCGCTACCGGTCGATGAAAGGGTAAGATGTGACTGTCTCGCCGCTGCCGAAGCGCCCCCCCCCCCCTCGAAAAAATTTCAACAGACGCCCATGGAGACAGATACTCTAACTTGGTCTCTGTGGAACCTATTTGTGTTCTCAGATGAAGGCCAGGCCCTCATGGATAACGACACGGATACCTAAATACCTAAATTTGAGGCTACCCTCCTTCTACTTCTCTGCTCGATGTACCGATACAAGCTCTAACATGCTAAACCCTGGACACCCCGGGGACCCATGTTCCTGGGCTCCCCCTCCCACCCCACCTTTAAACCCCCCCCCCTCTGAATCTCTGACTTTTATTTCTTCTCTTATCTAAGATCTGTAATCTACAGAAGTTCTTATTCTTTCTCTTACTTTTTATTTGATTGTAAAAAGGAGGCCGGGAGGGACGAGACCTGTGGGAAGATGTTCTTGTCTCACTATCATGTGGGCAGGAGATATCTCATAGTGGAGTAGATTATATACCACACTAAGGTCTGGTGACAGTGGTAGCCAAGACAGTATGATAGACCAGGACTTTCGGAAATGTACCTGTTCATAATTTTATGGCCCCCACCTTGGGGGGGATATGCTTTCTGTTGTAACATGTTGCACCGTATGTCTTCTTATACTACGTTTTTTTATTTGTACTACCTTTTTATTTATGGTGACCCTGTGGGTCTTGTCTTTTCTGGACTGTATAAATAAATAAATAAAAAATTTGAAAAAAAAAAAAGTGAAAATACTTTACAAAGTCCTAGTTCTGCAAAGTCCCATCAATGAGCATAGGATGGATCAGTGGCTCTCATAGATCTTGGCTGATGTTCCTTGTTTGATGGTAAAGGAGAGCTTCAGACCCCTGATTTGATCATTTCTGTACACACCCTCCTAAGGGACCAGAAAAGAGATACCAAACAAGGACAAGGTATGAGTGGCCAATGGGATGTCACAGTCTTTACGATCATTCAGCTGTCCCTCCCTCAAATACAGTTTTCTAAATGCATTAATATTAAAGTGTACCACGTCATGATCCATAATAACCCACATATTATTGTGCAGTATGCAATTGCCATTCCAGAGATACTACACATGACTTGTCTCCGGTGTCTACCACCTCCTGGGTAATCTGCCTATCTAATTCCCCCTCCGGCATTTTTTATTTGTCACGTACATGTAAAAATCTTAATTTTTGGCAAAAATATTACTTAAACTCATGGTGGGGACAGATCTCCAGATTGTAAATCTTCCTACAAGGCAAGGCAGAGCCGCCTACACAGGGAGGTACTAGAGCCGAACCAGGTAGGAGAGAGAGATGCGAGGAAGCTTTAGGCACATCCCTAAACCCTGCACTCTGTACAGAGCACACCCCTGTACTCTGCGCTCTATATGTAACGCACTCCTGAACCCTGTACTCTGTACATCACGCACGGCTGAACTCTGCACTCTGTACATAGCGCACCTTTAAGCTCTTCACTCTGTACAGGGCACACCTCTGTACTCTGCACTCTGAACCCTGCACTCTGTACACAGCGCACCTCTGAACTCTGCACGCTAAACCCTGCACTCTGTACGTAACGCACTCCTGAACCCTGCACTCTGTACATAATGCACTCCTGAACCCTGCACTCTGTACATAACGCACTCCTGAACCCTGCAATCTGTACATAACGCACTCCTGAACCCTACACTCTGTACATAACGCACTCCTGAACCCTACACTCTGTACATAACGCACTCCTGAACCCTGCACTCTGTACATAACGCACTCCTGAACCCTGCTCTCTGTACACAGCGCACCTCTGAACTCTGCACGCTAAACCCTGCACTCTGTACATAACGCACTCCTGAACCCTACTCTCTGTACATAACGCACTCCTGAACCCTGCTCTCTGTACATAACGCACTCCTGAACCCTGCACTCTGTACATAACGCACTCCTGAACCCTGCACTCTGTACATAACGCACTCCTGAACCCTGCACTCTGTACATAACACACTCCTGAACCCTACACTCTGTACATAACGCACTCCTGAACCCTACACTCTGTACATAACGCACTCCTGAACCCTACACTCTGTACATAACGCACTCCTGAACTCTGTACATAACGCACTCCTGAACCCTGCACTCTGTACATAACGCACTCCTGAACCCTGCACTCTGTACATAACGCACTCCTGAACCCTGCACTCTGTACATAACGCACTCCTGAACCCTGCACTCTGTACATAACACACTCCTGAACCCTACACTCTGTACATAACGCACTCCTGAACCCTACACTCTGTACATAACGCACTCCTGAACCCTACACTCTGTACATAACGCACTCCTGAACTCTGTACATAACGCACTCCTGAACCCTGCACCCTGTACATAACGCACTCCTGAACGCTGCACTCTGTACATAACGCACTCCTGAACCATGCACTCTGTACATAACGCACTCCTGAACCCTGCACTCTGTACACAGCGCACCTCTGAACTCTGCACGCTAAACCCTGCACTCTGTACATAACGCACTCCTGAACCCTGCTCTCTGTACATAACGCACTCCTGAACCCTGCACTCTGTACATAACGCACTCCTGAACCCTACACTCTGTACATAACGCACTCCTGAACCCTGCACTCTGTACATAACGCACTCCTGAACCCTGCACTCTGTACATAACGCACTCCTGAACCCTGCACTCTGTACATAACGCACTCCTGAACCCTGCACTCTGTACACAGCGCACCTCTGAACTCTGCACGCTAAACCCTGCACTCTGTACATAACGCACTCCTGAACCCTGCACTCTGTGCATAACGCACTCCTGAACCCTGCACTCTGTGCATAACGCACTCCTGAACCCTGCACTCTGTACATAACTCACTCCTGAACCCTGCACTCTGTACATAACTCACTCCTGAACACTACACTCTGTACATAACGCACTCCTGAACCCTACACTCTGTACATAACGCACTCCTGAACCCTGCACTCTGTACATAACGCACTCCTGAACTCTGTACATAACACACTCCTGAACCCTGCACTCTGTACATAACACACTCCTGAACCCTGCACCCTGTACATAACGCACTCCTGGACCCTGCACTCTGTACATAACACACTCCTGAACCCTGCACTCTGTACACAGCGCACCTCTGAACTCTGCACGCTAAACCCTGCACTCTGTACATAACGCACTCCTGAACCATGCACTCTGTGCATAACGCACTCCTGAACCCTGCACTCTGTGCATAACGCACTCCTGAACCCTGCACTCTGTACATAACTCACTCCTGAACCCTGCACTCTGTACATAACTCACTCCTGAACCCTACACTCTGTACATAACGCACTCCTGAACCCTACACTCTGTACATAACGCACTCCTGAACCCTGCACTCTGTACATAACGCACTCCTGAACTCTGTACATAACGCACTCCTGAACCCTGCACTCTGTACATAACGCACTCCTGAACCCTGCACTCTGTACACAGCGCACCTCTGAACTCTGCGCGCTAAACCCTGCACTCTGTACATAACGCACTCCTGAACCCTGCACTCTGTACATAACGCACTCCTGAACCCTGCACTCTGTACATAACGCACTCCTGAACCCTGCACTCTGTACATAACGCACTCCTGAACCCTGCACTCTGTACACAGCGCACCTCTGAACTCTGCACGCTAAACCCTGCACTCTGTACATAACGCACTCCTGAACCCTGCACTCTGTGCATAACACACTCCTGAACCCTGCACCCTGTACATAACGCACTCCTGAACCCTGCACTCTGTACATAACGCACTCCTGAACCCTGCACTCTGTACACAGCGCACCTCTGAACTCTGCACGCTAAACCCTGCACTCTGTACATAATGCACTCCTGAACCCTGCACTCTGTACATAACGCACTCCTGAACCCTGCACTCTGTACATAACGCACTCCTGAACCCTGCACTCTGTACATAACGCACTCCTGAACCCTGCACTCTGTACACAGCGCACCTCTGAACTCTGCACGCTAAACCCTGCACTCTGTACATAACGCACTCCTGAACCCTGCACTCTGTGCATAACGCACTCCTGAACCCTGCACTCTGTGCATAACGCACACCTGAACCCTGCACTCTGTACATAACTCACTCCTGAACCCTGCACTCTGTACATAACTCACTCCTGAACCCTACACTCTGTACATAACGCACTCCTGAACCCTGCACTCTGTGCATAACGCACACCTGAACCCTGCACTCTGTACATAACTCACTCCTGAACCCTGCACTCTGTACATAACTCACTCCTGAACCCTGCACTCTGTACATAACGCACTCCTGAACCCTGCACTCTGTACACAGCGCACCTCTGAACTCTGCACGCTAAACCCTGCACTCTGTACATAACGCACTCCTGAACCCTGCACTCTGTGCATAACGCACTCCTGAACCCTGCACTCTGTGCATAACGCACTCCTGAACCCTGCACTCTGTGCATAACGCACTCCTGAACCCTGCACTCTGTGCATAACTCACTCCTGAACCCTGCTCTCTGTACATAACGCACTCCTGAACCCTGCACTCTGTACATAACGCACTCCTGAACCCTGCACTCTGTACATAACGCACTCCTGAACCCTGCACTCTGTACATAATGCACTCCTGAACCCTGCACTCTGTGCATGACGCACTCCTGAACCCTGCACTCTGTACACAGCACACCTCTGAACTCTGCACGCTAAACCCTGCACTCTGTACATAACGCACTCCTGAACCCTGCACTCTGTACATAACGCACTCCTGAACCCTGCACTCTGTACATAACGCACTCCTGAACCCTGCACTCTGTACATAACGCACTCCTGAACCCTGCACTCTGTACACAACGCACCTCTGAACTCTGCACGCTAAACCCTGCACTCTGTACATAACGCACTCCTGAACCCTGCACTCTGTGCATAACGCACTCCTGAACCCTGCACCCTGTACATAACGCACTCCTGAACCCTGCACTCTGTACATAACGCACTCCTGAACCCTGCACTCTGTACACAGCGCACCTCTGAACTCTGCACGCTAAACCCTGCACTCTGTACATAACACACTCCTGAACCCTGCACTCTGTACATAACGCACTCCTGAACCCTGCACTCTGTACATAACGCACTCCTGAACCCTGCACTCTGTACATAACGCACTCCTGAACCCTGCACTCTGTACACAGCGCACCTCTGAACTCTGCACGCTAAACCCTGCACTCTGTACATAACACACTCCTGAACCCTGCACTCTGTGCATAACGCACTCCTGAACCCTGCACTCTGTGCATAACGCACTCCTGAACCCTGCACTCTGTACATAACTCACTCCTGAACCCTACACTCTGTACATAACGCACTCCTGAACCCTACACTCTGTACATAATGCACTCCTGAACCCTGCACTCTGTACATAACGCACTCCTGAACTCTGTACATAACGCACTCCTGAACCCTGCACTCTGTACATAACGCACTCCTGAACCCTGCACTCTGTACACAGCGCACCTCTGAACTCTGCACGCTAAACCCTGCACTCTGTACATAACGCACTCCTGAACCCTGCACTCTGTGCATAACGCACTCCTGAACCCTGCACTTTGTGCATAACGCACTCCTGAACCCTGCACTCTGTGCATAACGCACTCCTGAACCCTGCACTCTGTGCATAACTCACTCCTGAACCCTGCTCTCTGTACATAACGCACTCCTGAACCCTGCACTCTGTACATAACGCACTCCTGAACCCTGCACTCTGTACATAACGCACTCCTGAACCCTGCACTCTGTACATAACGCACTCCTGAACCCTGCACTCTGTACATAACGCACTCCTGAACCCTGCACTCTGTACATAACTCACTCCTGAACCCTGCACTCTGTACATAACTCACTCCTGAACCCTACACTCTGTACATAACGCACTCCTGAACCCTACACTCTGTACATAACGCACTCCTGAACCCTACACTCTGTACATAACGCACTCCTGAACTCTGTACATAACGCACTCCTGAACCCTGCACTCTGTACATAACACACTCCTGATCCCTGCTCTCTGTACATAACGCACTCCTGAACCCTGCACTCTGTACATAACGCACTCCTGAACCCTGCACTCTGTACACAACGCACCTCTGAACTCTGCACGCTAAACCCTGCACTCTGTACATAACGCACTCCTGAACCCTGCACTCTGTGCATAACGCACTCCTGAACCCTGCACTCTGTGCATAACTCACTCCTGAACCCTGCACTCTGTACATAGCACACGCCTGAACTCTGCACTCTAAACGTAGCACACCCCTAAATCCTGCACTCTGTATGTAGTGCACCCCAGATACAACTGACCCTTTGAGGTCAACCATCCTGCTGATGCAGCCCGTGATAAAATGGAGTTTGACACCCCTGCTCTACAATTAACATGGCACATTAATAAAGATTTTTGCTCTCCTTGGAGACTTAAGTTTGACTGGCTATGGGATCGAACCATGGAAGAAAAAATTAGATTCCACATGTTTACTCACTGAGAAATTACCAAGCCCACAAATGAAGTGGGACACTTCTATTTGATACATCTTCTCAATTATTTGAAACTAAGGGAGATATTATTCCAGAGGGGGTAGAAATTAGAAGCTTTCAGCTAGTTTAGCAGCTGGATGCTTTATAAAAGGAATTCTCCATTTTCTCTGGCCCTAAAATAAACGAGGGAAAGTAACAAATCCTGAATATAGCACAAAACACAACCTTACCCCTTCAGTGGGTGACATAAATCAAATATTTGGGAATATATGTAGCAGTGGTGGCCAGTCCATTCGGGGCGTCTGGGCGCCGCCCCCTCTGTCACGCCTTCCCCTCTGTGTAGAATGGATAGGTTTGTGCATAGCATGACTCTATCCATGGCCACTGTAGCCACCCCCTATTCAGGTGTCCTGCCCCTTTTCGGATGCCGGGCGCCTGAATTATAGCAGCGGGGGTGTATTTTTGAAGCACCTGATAAGAGCCATAGGCTCTAATAGGCTTCAAAAAAGGTGGACTCAGATTGCATAGCATTGCACTCGGAGCCAGGTGTGTTAGAAAAGCGAATGAACCGCCTCTAACGCTGAACCACCTCTCAGCCAACCAGGGGGCGCGGGTCTAATAACCCTTACCTGATTGGCTGAAGGCACAGGTGCTTCGAAGGAAGAAGAGACAAATGGAGGACACGGGAGCCTACGCCTGACCCACTGCTCATCCCACAGCTTGCCACCGTCACTTGCTGCCTGATCCCTCGCCAAGATCGGGTAAGTGCCGGACAGTCAGCGAGTGGGCAGGGGGGGTCACAGTGGCTGCATTTGATGGGCACAAGTGGCTGCATTTGACGGGGCACAATTGGCTGCATTTGACGGAGCACAAGTGGCTGCATTTGACAGGGCACAAGTAGCTGCATATGAGGGGCATAAGTGGCTGCATTTGATGGGCACAGTGGCGGCATTTCATGGGTCACAAGTGGCTGCATTTGACGAGCACAGTGGCTGCATTTGACGGGCACAGTGGCGGCATTTGGCGGGCACAGTGGCGGCATTTGGCGGGCACAGTGGCGGCATTTGTCACGCACAGTGGCGGCATTTGTCACGCACAGTGGTGGTATTTGATGGGGCACAGTGGCTGCACTTGATGGCACAGTGGCTGCACTTGATGGCACAGTGGCTGCATTTGATGGTTTTTTTTTCAGTATTTTTCTGAATTTTTTAGTTTGTTTACGCCCCCCAAAAATTTTAAGCACCAGCCGCCACACATATGCAGCAAGCTGATAATGTTATTCTAAACTTCTTAACCCTCCTGAATCTTACCAAAGCTAAACATGACAAATGGACATTGTTCTGGTTATTCCTCATGGGTAGAATTAATTTAATTAAGAATAAGTTAACTTCCTCTCTTTCTATACAGTATGTACTTAGAAATGCCTCTGTTTGGATCCTTCATTCCTTTTTAAAACAGTTAAACAAACCAATATCCTTCTGTAGAGGGGTGCTATATTTAAGGGGAATATCTGAGTGGTAGTATGGCTCAGATACACTAATTGTTACGTTTCTTGGACCATTTCTGTCCTTGGGAGATAGTGTTGGTGTGCTGTTCCCTGTGGCCTACAGGTGGCGCTGTTGCCGTGGGCCAGGGTTGAACCACTGATACAAGGTTGTGCCTTTTCTTGTCCCCTCTCGGCAGCAGTACGGCGGTGCGGGGAACCTGCTGTGCCTGTCGGGAGTGGGTTTAAAAAGACGCGGCCATCTTCCAGGGGGGGTTCGCGCCCAGGCACCTTCAGCCTGGGTGGTGGTGTGTCGTCTCCGGGTGCCCTAGGCCCGGAGATCGAGTTCCTGTTCCACCCCAGACACATTCAGTCTGGGGTGAGGTACTAGTTTGGAGGCCCGGGGCCCAGCGGCTTCGCCTGGGTTCCGCTCAGGATTGAGGGCTCCCAGGTTGCCGCCTTGCGAGGGGACCCGTATCCAGGATCGAGGAGGCCAGGGAGGTGACCCTATTTGAAGACCCAGCGCAGAGTCGTGGTGACAGTGGGGGCCTCTGGTAACTCTCCGGAGGGAGGTTCTTCTCCTTAACAAGGGCCAAGTTTCTTCAAGAAGGAAGTGCATGTTCTGTAGGTCATAGTGGCAGTGACTCTACGCACACCAGGTCAGTGGCAGTGACCAAATAGGGCAAGGCCCTATTCACCGGGTCAGTGGCAGTGACCAACATTCACCAAGTCAGTGGCAGTGACTTTTCATATTCACCCGGTCTGTGGCAGAGACCGTGCGCCCAAGCCTGTTCATGAAAGCAGAACAGTAAGAGAAGCCTAAATTGAGTTTGTGCCTGGACCTCCTCCCACCTTATCTGACCTGTGTCTCGTGTCAACCTGTCTGCTCTCATAGAGACTATTTGTTATCCGTGGTGAAATAAATACTAAGATTGGACTTTCAGTTGGTGTGGAGAGTTACTTTACTGGGGAGAATTAAGGACTTGTCTCTGGCTAATGCAGAGACGAGATCAGCTCAGGAGGATTCTAACACTAGCCGCAGGCAGGCCGAGAAAAACTAACACCGCTCAACCTCTCCATCCAGGAGGGTACGGGCTGCTAGTGTGGTGTGCCTCATTCTTTCCTACGGAGGAGCCAAGTAAAAGAAAAAGCAGGTAAAGTCTGGGGTGAGTGCGCTAGACTCTTTTTTATGGAGCCCACAGGACTCCTAGAATTTTCTTAGCAATACTGAGACAACCCAAGAAATTTGGAGAGTTAGTTAACCTCAATACTTTAAATAATTCTTTGGCAGGGCAACACTCAGAAGCTCACAATTTGCTCACACTCAATAACGATGCCTCAGTTGTGATGGAAGAAGCTAATTTGGAGTCATGTGAGGCCCTGTTACACTTGGTGCATAGCAGGGACGTACAGTCAAGGGAGGCAGAGCCATGAGCATATAAAAAAAAAGAGATAAATCTTTGAGGGTCGTAGATCGACAACCTGGGGTCACAGAGAAGTCCTACCCCACCACTGGTCAAAATTTGGTGCTCCTCGGACCTATAGTTCCGGAGATGTAGGGCTCCTTGCTCAGCCTGTCAGAAACTACACACAGCGCGGCCAGTTTAAATGCAAGTTGGCACACTCTGTTTGCAGCAGACTGAGGGGATGAGCTCACAGTGCCTCTCCTCACTTCTTGTCAGGGGCACTGAGCTCAATGGACAGCTTGGAGTCTTGGACCAATGGTAAAGCACTATTGGTCCAAGGTCAGCAAGCTGTCCAATAAATATGCTGCACTCTAGGCTGTCCTCTCACTGCAGTGTTATAGAAGGAGCATGTGTCTAAAAGACAAATACTCCCTTCCAGCCCAGCCCTCTCAACTACAAGGAAAAAACATGGGTTTATGGGTATAAGGATTACTCACAATCCCATGTTTTTCTCACACAGTTAAGAGGAAGAATGAGAATCTGCTGCTACTGAAAAGGTACTGTTATATTCAAGCTAAATCATATTATGGTATAGCATATAGCATAATAATATAATTTATTATTCATCTATTTACTGTGAAATTACCATATATAGTCGAGTATAAGCCGAGTTTTTCAGCACATTTTTTTTGTGCTGAAAATGCCCTCCTCGGCTTATACTCGAGTGAGGGTGCCACTGACTGGTCTCCGGTGGTGTGTGCCGGTGTTCAGTCACTCTGGATCCATCCTGTAGAGCAGGGGGTCTCCATATCCCGGCCTGCGGGTCACATCCGGGCCGCACGTGTATTTTGCTCGCTCGTGTCCGGCAGACAAAGCCGCTCCCGTCACTCCCGCCCATGCTGTGACGTTGTCTGTTAGGATTGGCTGCTGGGACTGCCAATGTCCTAGCAGCCAGTGACGTCATTGGCGCGGCACCTCCCCAACTACCCGCCCGCTGTTTGTATTAAAGATCCTTCTGCAGCGGGCAGGAGTCGGGAGATGAAGGAGAGCTAAAGTCAGCTCTAGTATGTGCAAGTGATGTATATGTACCGTGCAGTACCGGTACATAGCTAATGTGGAAACTCTGATGGGACACTGATGGGGACACTCTGATTGGACTACTGATGGGGACACTCTGAGGGGACTACTGATTGTAACTATGTAACTATGTAACTATGTAACTATGTAACTTAGTTACATAGTTACATAGTTAGTCAGGTTGAAAAAAGACACAAGTCCATCCAGTTCAACCGTAAAAAAATAAATAAAAAAAATAAAATAAACATATATCGTACAATCCCATATACCCAATTCTATACCCACAGTTGATCCAGAGGAAGGCAAAAAAAAACCAGAAGAGCATGATCCAATTTGCTACAGCAGGGGAAAAAATTCCTTCCTGATCCCCCGAGAGGCAATCGGATATTCCCTGGATCAACTTTACCTATAAATGTCAGTACCCAGTTATATTATGTACATTTAAGAAAGAATCCAGGCCCTTCTTAAAGCAATCTACTGAGCTGGCCAGAACCACCTCTGCAGGGAGTCTATTCCACATTTTCACAGCTCTTACTGTGAAAAAACCTTTCCGTATTTAGAGGAAAAGAGATTTCACCTCCAGACGCAAAGAGTGCCCCCTTGTCCTTTGTGTTGACCGTAAAGTGAATAACTGAACACCAAGTTCACTATATGGACCCCTTATATATTTGTACATGTTGATCATATCCCCCCTTAATCTCCTCTTCTCAAGAGAGAATAAATTCAGTTCCTCTAATCTCTCCTCATAGCTGAGCTCCTCCATGCCTCTTATCAGTTTGGTTGCCCTTCTCTGCACTTTCTCCAGTTCCCCAATATCCTTTTTGAGAACTGGGGCCCAAAACTGAACTGCATATTTCAGATGAGGTCTTACTAATGATTTGAACAGGGGCAAAATGATCTCTCTCTCTCTGGAGACCATACCTCTCTTAATACAAGAAAGGACTTTGCTCGGTTTGGAAACCGCAGCTTGGCATTGCATGCCATTATTGAGCTTATGATCTACCAAAACCCCCAGATCCTTCTCCACTACGGATCCCCCCAGTTGTACTCCCCCTAGTATGTATGATGCATTCATATTATTAGCCCCCAAGTGCATAACTTTACATTTATCAACATTAAACCTCATCTGCCACATAGTCGCCCAATTAGACAGAGCATTGAGGTCGGCTTGTAAATTGGCGACATCCTGTAAGGACGTTATTCCACTGCATAGCTTGGTGTCATCTGCAAAGACAGAAATGTTACTTTTGATCTCAGACCCAATATCATTTATAAAAATATTAAAAAGTAAGGGTCCCAGCACTGAACCTTGGGGTACACCACTGATAACCTTGGACCATTCAGAGTAAGAATCATTAACCACTACTCTCTGAATTCTGTCTTTTAGCCAGTTTTCTATCCATTTACAAACTGATATTTCCAATCCTGTAGACTTTACCTTACACATGAGCCGTGTGTGGGGAACTGTATCGAACGCTTTTGCAAAATCCAAGTATACCACGTCCACTGCCACCCCTCTGTCCAAGGTCTTACTTACCTCTTCATAAAAAGAAATCAGGTTTGTTTGACAACTTCTGTCTTTCATGAATCCATGCTGTCTGTTGCTTAAATAGTTTTTTTCCAGCAAGAACTCATCTATGTGGTCTTTTATTAATCTCTCCAGTATTTTCCCAACTATAGAAGTTAAACTAACAGGTCTATAGTTACTTGGTAAACACTTAATTCCCTTTTTAAATATAGGCACCACATTGGCCCTGCGCCAATCCAGTGGTACTATTCCTGTCATTAATGAGTCCCTAAAAATTAAATACAATGGCTTTGAAATTACAGAGCTCAATTCTTTTAGGATCCGTGGGTGTATGCCATCTGGTCCAGGTGCTTTATCCACCTTTATTCCATCTAAATATTTCTGGACCATATCACTTTTGAGCCATTGTGGATTTGGGGCTGTGTCACTACCACCCCCATTTTGGACATGAGCTCCCCCATGCTCCTTTGTATACACAGAACTGAAGAAAGTATTTAATAAATTAGCCTTCTCTTTGTCCCCAGTCACCCACTCTAGATTATTTTGTAAAGGGCCTACATGCTCAGACTTGACCTTTTTACTATTAATATATGTGAATAATTTTTTGGGGTTTGTCCTACTATCTTTTGCAATCTGTCGTTCATTTTGAATTTTTGCATCCTTGATTTCCTTTTTACATATCCTGTTATATTCTTTGTAACATTTAAATGACACTAGTGTTCCCTCATTTTTATATTTTTTAAAAGCTCTTTTCTTATAGTTTATAGCTTTTTTAACTTTGGCAGTGAGCCACATAGGTTTTATTTTTAGCCTTTTAAACGTATTGCCCATGGGAATATACTTTGCAGTGAGTTCACAAACAGTCTTTTTGAAGAATTCCCATTTCTGTTCTGTGCCCATTGATGCCAATATTCCTTCCCAGTCTAGATCCTGGAGAGCAGCGCTCATCCTTGGAAAATTTGCTCTCTTGAAATTAAGTGTTTTTATCTTTCCTGTATGTGATTTTTGCTTACAACTAACATCAAATGAAATCATGTTATGGTCACTGCTACCCAGGTGTTCCTTTATCTGAACATTAGTAATACGCTCTGCATGGTTTGAGATTACCAGGTCCAACAGAGCATCATTCCTAGTTGGGGCCTCAATAAACTGGACCATAAAATTGTCCTGCAATAGGTTTATAAATTTTTGCCCTTTAACTGTCCCAGCAGTTCCATTACTCCAGTCAATTTCTGGGTAGTTAAAATCCCCCATTATTATCACCGTCCCAGCCCTTGCAGCCCTTTCCATCTGTGCAAGGAGCTGAGTCTCTAACTCCTCATTAACATTGGGTGGTCTATAACAAACTCCAATGATTAGCTTTGAACTACGCACATCTGTATGCAGTTCCACCCATAATGCTTCAGACTCATCACACTCTCCATCCACCAGGTCCTCTTTCACACTCGCTTTGAGATCACTTCTCACATAGAGACAGACCCCTCCACCCTTCCTTTTTAACCTGTCTTTCCGAAAGAGTGCATAGCCAGGAATATTAATAGCCCAGTCATGTGAGGAATGAAGCCAAGTTTCAGCAATACCGATTACATCATAGCTCTCCTCATGCACCAGAGCTTCCAACTCACCTATTTTGCTTGGCAGACTTCTGGCGTTGGTGAACAGACACTTTAATGCATTAATATTATTTGACCGGTCACATACTATCCTCTTGGGTGTTCCCAGATTGCAACTAGGACTTGCTACTATACTTACCTTGGGTTTATGTTCTTTGGTTACCCTACCACTAATGCCCCTAATACTACCCTTTAGAATATGTTCCCCGCTGACTCTCACTATCTCTGGACCCTCCCCCCTGTCACCTAGTTTAAAAACCCCTCTAACTTTTTGGCCATCCTTATTCCCAGCTGATCTGCACCCTCCTCATTTAGGTGCAGTCCGTCCCTTCTATAGTACTGGTTATCGACTGAGAAGTCGGCCCAGTCCTCCAGGAAACCAAACCCCTCCTTACTACACCAGCTCTTCAGCCACTTGTTCACTTCCCTAATCTCCCTCTGCCTTTCTGGTGTGGCTCGATGTACCGGTAGTATTCCCGAGAATACTACCTTGGAGGTCCTTTTCCTCAATTTAGCTCCCAAGTCCCTAAAATCGTTCTTTAGGACACTCCATCTGCCTCTGACTTTGTCATTGGTGCCAACGTGCACCATGACAGCTGGGTCTTCCCCAGCCCCTCCCAGTAATCTGTCCACCAGATCCGTGATGTGCCGAACCCGAGCGCCCGGTAGACAACATACAGTTCGGCGCTTCAGGTCTTTGTTACAGATTGCCCTCTCTGTCCTTCTAAGAATTGAGTCCCCTACCACCAGAATCTGTCTTTCCTTTCCCTTCGCTTCCCCCCCACTCTCACTGGAGGAGATCTTCCCCTAGCAGCTAGGAGAGTCCCTCAACTCCAGCAGTGCTGGTCCCGGACTGGTTTCACCAATGTCACTCAATGGAGCATACTTATTGGGATGCTCCAGCCCTGGATCGGCCTCCCTGCCACTTCGCCCTCTACCCTTCCTGACTGTCACCCATCTACTATTTTCTAGTGCCTGCACCTCTTTGACTCCACCCACCTCTGTGCTGGCCCCTGCCATCACCTGCCGGGTACGTATCCAGCTCTCCTTTAGTGTGGAGGGACTTCCCAGTGCTGACAGTTGCTTCCCTAGATTCAGAACCTGGGCTTCCAGGGAAACAATGTGCTTACATTTTGCACAGCAGTAATCGCCCTCGATCAGATGATCAAGGAACGCATACATGCTGCAAGATGTACACCGAGTCGCCTCGCCACACCCGCTGGGCATCGTACCTATTAATTTAATGAGGATTCGAGATTATACCCTGTCCAAATTACCTAACACTAGCTTCCTGACCCAACTATTCAACAAGACAATACACAGGTACTCAACAAGACAATATGATGGGGACACTCTGAGGGGACTACTGATGGGGACACTCTGAGGGGACTACTGATGGGGACACTCTGAGGGGACTACTGATGGGGACACTCTGAGGGGACACTGATGGGGACACTCTGATGGGGACACTGATTTTATTTTTGAAATTTACCATACTAATAGCTGCTGCATTTTCCACCCTAGCCTTATACTTGAGTCAATACGTTTTCCTTTTTTTTTGTGGTAAAATTAGGTGCCTCGGCTTATATTCGGGTCGGTTTATACTCAAGTATATACGGTAATGGTTTGAAGCTATAACTTCAAACTTCAGTAATTTGTCCGTTAAGCCACCTGCATGAGTACAGATTTTGAAAATATAGTAAATTACCCTTAAAAAAATAATTATTTGTATATTACTTATGGTAATTAACCCCTTGCCACCCAGGCCAATTCTGACACTTCTCTTCTACGTGTAAAAATCATCATTTTTTTTTGCTAGAAAATACTCAGAACCCCCAAACATTATATATATTTTTAGCAGACACCCTAGAGAATAAAATGGTGGTCATTGCAACTTTTTATGTCACACGGTATTTGCGCAGCAATATTTCAAACTAGTGTTTTTTTCATTTATTAAACTGTTTGATCAAAAAAAAAAAAAAAACGCAAGTTAGCACAATTTTTTTGTATATTGTGAAAGATGATGTTACGCCGAGTAAAGACACCTAACATGTCACGCTTTATGTAACGAGCCCCTTGCTCGCTCGGTTCCACTCTCCCGACACTCCTCTGCTACTATTGGATCATATTGCAGATCGCAACGTCTGATGGTTCGGTCATCCGATGCTCCAGGATTCAAACTACAGCTATGTGACATTCTAATCCATTTGTGATAGCTCAGAACAAACTCCAGGCAGGCTGTATGTAAGTTCAAACAGGAATCTCATTTTATTGGATGCACACACACACTTTTATACAGCAGTTTGAACACCCTGCCCCCAACAACCACTTTCCTATTGGTCAATTGTAAAGTACATTGTAGTTCTCAATTAGGTTCTCTTGGCCATGCAAATGAAGACTCAAACTTGTGGAGTAGCGCCAAACTTCAGTACTTAAATATCTCCATAGTCGACACATTACATTTTTTTACAGGTTACATGTTTAAAGTTACAGAGGAGGTCTAGTGCTAGAATTATTGCTCTTGCTCACATGTGTGGTTTAAATGCTGGTTACATATGCTAAAACAAGTCCTTAGGCTGGTTAAATTAATACTTAACTTGTGAATATGTAACCTGTGTGTATCTGGCTCTGATACTAGTCAGTGCCTCACCAGCCACTGACCTCACCGCACATCCCTGGTGCATAGAGGGTGTAGAGCATGCTACCATCTCACTCACACCATGAGAACTACAAATAAAGCATGTTATAGAGTCCAGGACCTTCATAAAGCCCCGTCAACCAATGCGCCCGTCCCCCCATTATGGAAAAAACTCTAACTGCTCTCACTTACGATACCGGACCCAGCCATATGGGCATTAAGGAAAATAAAGGTCTTGGGAGACCTGTTCAATTCAGTAAATGAGGCAAATTTACCATTTAAGTCTCAATATTTATGTAGCGGGTATTTGAATTTTGTAAGGACTCTGGTGGTGTGAAGTTCCTTGGGGTCCCTGGGTGGCGCTGTTGCCTTGGGCCCGAGCTGAACACACACCACGAACTGTGCCTTTTTGTCCTCCCCTGGAGCTGGTACAGCGGGGCGGGGAACCCGCTGTGATGCAAAGGGAGAGGTCATAAAAGGGACGGAGGCCCTGATTTTAGGGAGAGAGTCGGAGGAGGTGGCCGCGCCCAGGCACCTTCAGCTTGGGTGCTGGCGTTCCGGTGTTCCAGGCCTAGGCGCCCTTGGCCTAGCTGGAGCGGGGATGGAGTCCATCTCAGGCACCTTTAGCCTGGGGTGAGGTACTATGGCGGATGCCTGGGGCTCAGTACCTTCGACTGAGTTTCGCGAGGGTGGAGGAATCCGAGGGGGCCCTAACGCCTTGGGTGCCCGTGTCTGAGTTCGTGAGGATTGGTGCGCAGAAACTTCTCCGAAGTGTCCCACGCAGCATCGCTGGTGATGGAGAGGCCTCCACTTCTCCCTTGGACGGATTTCTTCCTCTGACAGGGGCAAAGTGAGCGAAGGTAAATTCACGTTCTATATTACCTAGTCAGTGGCAGTGACTATTCACCACTGGTGACAGCACAGTGGGCAGCAGTAAGAAGGGAAAGGATTGTGCCTCGATCTGTCCCCCCATTATTCAAAAGGAGAAAGACTGTTTTATTGCTTGGCAAGAAGAATAAAACTGAGTTGTACCTACTCACTGTGTGGAACTTGGGTTACTAAGCAAAGGAGTCAGGGACGAAGGACTGGACTTGGCTCTAGGACACCTACACAAAAGCCCAATCTCTGGCCTTCACCTCCTAGTTACGGGAGGACATGGGCCGTGGTGTGTATCATCTCTCTCCCCCAGGTACCCCTAGACAACAGCCATATAACCGATGAAGCAAGGGAGAGAGGTGAGGCCGCTACATTTACTTCCCAATTGGTATTCGTTTAGATGTCTCTAATTACATCATGACAGAAAATACACATAAAATAAAAAAATAGCAGGTGCGCTGATCAACAGTTTGGTATAGCCCTCCAGCTGGCTATTGGTGATAATCAGACAAGTCAAAGGGTGCTGCTGCTCTCTATGGATCCTCTGGGTGGCAGGAACACATCTAGACAAAACATAAAAGAAGAGAGTGCAAAGCCACCCTAGTGTAACTTGGCTTTAATACGGTAAAGTTAAAAACACTACAATGGGCAAACTCACATTGTGTAAAGATAGATACAGCATAAGGATTCCACTGTGGCCGCAGTCCTATAACCACCTCAAGATCCCAACAGGGCAAAGGGGAGCAGTGGACGTGTTCAACCTAGCTGCACGGATCCTGGCAGCACATCCAAGGCTATCCACCTCCATGCTCCGAAACGTCTTGTCATGGAAACTGTATGATGTCCTCACTCTCTTCCCCTCTGTACCCTGCTCATGTGGGTTTGTGTGTCCTCGAAGAGCAGCGCCGGCTAGACCAGACGCAAGCACATTAGGATCTGCAGGTCGATCGTGGTGGTGGATAGCCTCGGATGTGCTGCTAGGATCCGTGCAGCTAGGTTAACTTGTTGCCGACCAGCTGCCGTCGTTATACGTCGGCAGGTCGGCACGATCCCGCGAACCACCGTAGGTGTACATTGGTCCCTTTAAGCAGAATAGCAGACGCGCCCATGCCTGCTGCATCGCGGGGGTGGCAATGCTTGTGACCGGTGGTTGCGATAACCCCTGGCCGCGAGCGATCGAGGGCACGAGAGGCAGAACAGGGACGTGTGTGTGTAAACACACAAATCCCTGTTCTGTGAGGAGAGACAGATCGTGAGTTCCTAATAGCTAGGAACCACGATCTGTCATTTCCTCTAGGTCAGTCCCATCCCCCTTCAGTTCGAACACACACATAGGGAACACAATTAACCCCTTGATCGCCCCCTAGTGTTAACCCCTTCCCTGGCTGTGACATTTTTACAGTAATCAGTGCATTTTTATAGCGCTGATCGCTGTATAAATGCCAATGGTCCCAAAAATGTGTCAAAAGTGTCCGATGTGTCGCAGTCCCATTAAAAATCGCAGATCACCGCCATTACTAGTAAAAAAAAAATAATAAAAATGCTATAAATCTATCCCCTATTTTGTAGAAGCTATAACTTTGCGCAAACCAATCAGTATACACTTATTGCAATTTTTATTACCAAAAATATGTAGAAGAATACGTATCGGCCTAAACTGAGAAAACATTTTTTTTTTTTTTTTAAATTGGGGATATTTATTATAGCAAAAATGACAAAATTTAGTTTTTTTTCAAAATTGACACTCTTTTTGCTTATAAAAATCGCAGAGATGATCAATTACCACCAAAAGAAAGCTCTATTTCTGGGAAAAAAAATTTGTTTGGGTACAGCGTCGCACGACCGCGCAATTGTCAGTTAAAGCGACGCAGTGCCGAATTGCAAAAAATGGCCTGGTCATTGAGCAGCCAATTCTTCCGGGGCTGAAGTGGTTAAATGTCCACGGCTCCCCTTTCCCTCTTGAGGTGGTTATAGGAGTGCGCCCAAAGTGAAATCCTTATTCTGTATCTATCTTCACACAATGTGAGTTTGACCATTGTAGTGTTTTTAACTTTACCATATTAAAGCCGAGTTACGCTAGGGTGGCTTTGCACTCTCTTCTTTTGTGTTTTATCTAATTGCATCATGCATGCTTTTCTCAGTTCGACCCAAACTAAATCCAACTGTGGATCATCTTCTGCTGTTGTGTAGGGTTTACTTTAGTGCCATCCCTTCAGGAGAAATATATGCTAAATAAAACTATTAAAAAAGTCCTATGGTTTGTTCTCAGCCACACACTGGCTGTGAGTATTTGGCTGGAATCACACCTATGCATTTTTAGTGCTTTTTGCATTTTGCAGATTTGCACTACAGTTCATTTAACATGGTTTCCTATGGAATATGTTCTGTAGAGCAAATCTGCAAAATGCAAAAAGCACAAAAAAATGCATAGGTGTGAATCGAGCCTCAGAGCTGTCAGAAGAGCTGTTTAGCTTCAAACCCATAGAGGATTTTAATGGAACTATCAATGTTTTTTTATTATAATGACAAAGGGAAAATAAAATGTTCATGTGTGTTAATGCACATCAATATGGTATAATAAGTGAAATGTTATTAGGACAAATATTAATCATTGTGAAAAGTATTGATCTTAACAATTTCCACAGAGGGATCCGAAAACTAAAAGAACTAGGTAGTTTCATTGGCTCAGCATTATATAGGTTCTACTCCCATACAACCTTTCTATATAGATAAAAGAGATCCTGGATCCTGCACGACAGTCCTTGGATTTTGCACACTGTCCTGCAGTGTTTGTGACCCGAAGGATCCAGGACACTTTGCATTCTGCTGCAAACCTTCCTGCCCACAGCGACCAGCATTTGCAGAAGACAGAGCACATTTATATATTGATCTTGCCCCCACGTTTTAAAGGGTTAGTTCAAGTTTATAACAAAAATGGCATATGCAGATAAAAGGCACCTGTAGATAAAAACAAATTGTGCAGCTGTTACCAAAGTTAAATAATTCCCTTGTTATATGTGTAGGCCGTTTACATACTGTACCTCTCAAAGCCTGACTGAAAAACTCCCAGCATCATCCCATCAGGCCTCGTTGCCAAGAGAGGCCCAGCGCTTACTGTTCGCCTTCACCATCACATGACTTTCACGGATTCAAACCCCCTCACATGCGCTTTCTCTCTCCTGATGCAGTAGCTCTATACTCGGGGTATGAGAACTCGCTTAGGGAGCTTTTCAGTTAGGCTTCAGGAGGTACGTAAATGACCTACACCTATAGTAACTTAAGTCAAAGCTGAAAAGTTTGTTTTTATCTACAGATGTCCCTGCATAGGCAGTTGTTTGGTAAAGGTTTGGTAAGGCCCAACTCACACCTATGCAGGTGGCAGTTTGCGTATTGCAGGTGCATTTTGCGTTTTTCAATACACACTTTTGATCCGTTGACGTCTATGGAGCCAAATACCAGACAAAAGTCTCTGGTCCTTTCCATAAAAAGAACAGATGTAAACTACATGCATAGGAAACCATGTTACATGGACTGTAGTGTGTTTCTGCAAAACGGAAAATGCACTAAAAAAATGCATAGGTGTGAACTATATATTAGGTGTGAATGCCAAGCTGCGATTTCCAAAGTGAGCAAAGTCCTTTCTTTTATTAAGAGAGGTATGGACTCCAGAGAGAGAGATATCATTTTGCCCCTGTTCAAATTATTAGTAAGACCTCATCTGGAATATGCAGTTCAGTTTTGGGCACCAGTTCTCAAAAAGGATATCGGGGAACTGGAGAAAGTGCAGAGAAGGGCAAACAAACTAATAAGAGGCATGGAGGAACTCACCTATGAGGAATGATTAGAGGAACTGAATTTATTCTCTCTTGAGAAGAGGAGAATAAGGGGGGATATGCTCAACATGTACATGTAGCGGGGTCTCCTTTAAGGGCCTGGGACTATATTACCCATAACCCCGTTTGGCACCCAGGGTGCATTTTCGCCACGCAGAGACTCATGGGTGGGACTATATAAGAGGAGGGCGAGGCTGAGCTCGGTCTCTTTGGACACCGCGCTGCTATCAACAGGTCTTCCCGTGCGGATCTGCGGCAGTACAGGGCCTTGCACAACTTTCAGAGAGCCTTCCAGCCCACTGTGAGCCTGGGTGGCATCCGACTTCTCCAAGTTGCTGACATCAGTTGGACCGGGGACCCAGCCGTTGCAGACGCTGTGGGCGGAGACACAGTCGGTGGAAGTCCCGGACTGGGATCGCGTCCGGAGTGGTGAGCGAGCACCTGCTCAATCCAAAAAAATACTTTACTCTGATTAGGCCTAGAGACTGCCTTGGCCCACCAAGTTTTATCTGTTGTTCCACCGGAGACTAGTAACAGAACTGGGTCGTGTAGTCTCCGGTGAAGTGTTCTTCTATTACTTATCGTGTGGATTACAAATACTGTTTCTTTCTATATGTGCACCACCGTTCAAGCTGCATGCGAAGAACTTGTTCCCCAAGAGACTAAGTTATATCTGAGTCAGGCCTGACCAGGAGTTAGAACATTTTGTTGCTGCGCCATAAGGGCGCATAGATAGGGATAGCTGCACTTGGCGCGTAATCGCCAGCATCCTCAGTGTATACTATATTTACCGTTGCAGGGCTCTGCAGACAATATATGTGTTATGTAATAATCTATGCCTTTTACACAGAAGTAAACTAGTTATACTTTAACACTTCCCCCTCAGTGTGTTATCATTGTGCATATATTGCTAGATTGTGATAAGATAACAACCCTAATGCCCCATACACACGATCGTTTTTCTTGCCGTTAAAAATGCCATTAAAAAAAATGGCCATTAAAAATGATCGTGTGTAGGCTCCAGAGCATTTTTAACGACGTGAAAAACGGCCATTAAAAATTTCGAACATGCTCTCTTTTTTCACGTCGTTTTTCATGTCGTTTTTTTTAACGACGTGAAAAACGATAGTGTGTATGCTTTAACGACGTGAAAAAAAACCGCGCATGCTCAGAATCAAGTATGAGACAGGAGCGCTCGTTCTGGTAAAACTAGCGTTCGTAATGGAGATAGCACATTCGTCACGCAGTCACGGACTGAAAAGCACGAGACTGAAAAGAGCGAATCGTCGCTCAACAAACTTTACTAACATGAAGGGTGGCGCCATTCGAACGGATCTTCCCCTTTATAGTGCCGTCGTACGTGTTGTACGTCACTGCGCTTTGCTTGATCGTTTTTTTAAATGATCGTGTGTGCGCAAGACAGGCTTGAGAGGAAACATGAAAAAAAACGACGTGAAAAACGGCAAGAAAAAAAATGGCAAGAAAAACGATTGTGTGTATGGGGCATTAGACTAACTGTGCCAGAGTGGGTTGAGTAGATTGCCGGGGGTTGGCGGTGCTGTACTCAGGGCCCGAAATAAATTCAGCGGCTCTCTTAACTGGGGGTAGCACTACATACAAATATATAAGTGGTCCATATAGTGAACTTGGTGTTTAGTTATTCACTTTACGGTCAACACAGAGGACAAGGGGGCACTCTTTACGTCTGGAGGAAAAGAGATTTCATCTCCAAATACGGAAAGGTTTCTTCACAGTAAGAGCTGTGAAAATGTGGAATAGACTCCCTCCAGAGGTGGTTGTGGCCAGCTCAGTAGATTGCTTTAAGAAAGGCCTGGATTCTTTTACGAAATGTACATAATATAACTGGGTACTGACATTTATAGGTAAAGTTGATCTGGGGAAAATCTGATTGCCTCTTGGGGGTCTGGATGGAATTTTGTTCCCTACTGTAGCAAATTGGAGCGTGCTTAGCTGGGGTTTTTCGTCTTCCTCTGGATCAACTGTGGGTAAAGAATTGGGTATATGGGATTGTTTTGATATTATTTTTTATTTATTTTTATGGTTAAACTAGATAGACTTGTGTCTTTTTTCAACCTGACTATGTAACCAGGCCTAAAGGAAAACTAACCTTTTAAGTATTATTTTCAAATGTTGGCAACTTTGTATCTGCAAACCTCGCCGCAAAGTGAAGCAGCTGGATTTGTCTTTGGTCGTGACTCACGGTGATCGATTTGCTCATCACAAATAGGGGCAGCGTGAAATGAAGACTTCAGCTACCATATTCATCATATCTGATCCGTGATGACGTGGCCATAGAAGACAACAGCCTCTTTCTTCATATAGATTTCTAATTTGTGGCTGCAGGTTCACTTTAATCCGAGTTATGGTCACAAAAAATGAAGTTAAAACACTTTGAAATTTGTCTGCGCCATGTCATAAGATGAGACATAAAGTAAGAAAAACGTCATACACATTGATTCCTATGAGGAATGTATTGTTCTCTTGTAGGCTAGCAAGGACTAACGTCATTACATCAAGTGCTCTGTCTAGCGTTTTCTATTAAACTCTTACTTGCTGAACACTATTGATCTGTGTCCTTTGGGATAAGGTCAGAGGATATTTAATAGTATACATCAGCAGTATGTAAATCCATACATATACATTGCAATACCTATTGCCTTCATGTAGTGCCCTTATAAAGCTAATGTGTAGTAAAAGTAGGGATTTAATTAAATGACCTCACTGAGGATGAATATGAAATTAACTATTGCTATGCATGCTATAGATGTATAGATGACTTGCAGCATACTTCCCAACATTAGCAGTTGAGAAAAAGGGACAACCTGGAAAAGAGAAACATACAAAACACAGGGCATGACCTAATGAAACATGGTTAAAGGGTTATTTCACCCAGGTACGGGAAGTCAAGCAATAATGTCTGGGAGTGTCTTAGCATCATCCTAATAACAAGGCATGAGAGGGGGGTGCCATCTCTGGCAGTTTTTTGACCAGGCTTCTGGAGGCATCTAAATGTCCTATACTCATTGCAAGGACACCTCTTACCTGCATAGCCAGTGTTTTGTTTAAGGTGAATTAACCCTTAAATGTTTCCCTTCTGCTCAGCTTAGATATATTTAATTATATCCGTTGGTTACATTTATTTGCTTATTCCCTCTAGCGTTTTCTAGAAGTGTTCCATTGTATCTCTTGTTACAAAGAGATTAGTGTTTCCTATGCTGCTCAACTCCATCTAGTGGCCATAATGTGTTATTTTACGACTGCTCATAAAAAAAGAACAATTATTCGGAGGAGAAAACAGCCTAAGCCCAGGTTCACACTGGGCTGCGGGAGTGAAGCCGTGCGAGTTCAGCTGAACTCGCACGATTTCACTCTCGCTGGCAGTCCCGATTTCAGCCGCGATTACAAAAGACATCTGACACAGATGTCAATGTAAATCGCGGCCGAAATCGCAAAAAGTAGTACAGAAACTCCTTTTTGAAATCGGTGCAGCGCCGCAAATGCGGCTTCGCACCGATTAGGACGGTGCCATTGCCGGCAATTTGCGGCAAATATTGGTGTTTTGACATGCGATTTGACATGCCAAATTGCACCAGTGTGAACCAGGACTAAAGAACATTTGTTTTTGCCCTGTTGGCATACTTCCCCACTTTTTGGGATGGGAATGAGCTGTTTTGAGCTTTTATTTTTCTCTGCCTGTACACTCCCCTCCATGTTAGCCTAAAGCCTCGTACACACAATCAGATTTTCCAACGGGAATTGTGTGATGTTGGCCGGAAAATCCGACCGTTTGTATGCTCCATCGGACAATTGTTGTCGGATTTTACGTGGACAAATGTTGGATGGCATGCTTTAAAATTTTACGCCAACAAGTGTGTGTTGTCGGATTTTTCGAGCGTGTGTACACAAGTCCGCCGGACAAAAATCCAAAGTACAAACAAGCATTCTCGGAATCAATGCTCACCAAACACAACATTAGCAGAAGGTGCCCAAAGGGTGGCGCTAAAGAGCTGAAAAAACACGTAGTTTCGTGTTTGTTGGCCGATAATTCTCTGCCATTTGTATGCAAGGCAAATTCCTGGCCAACGCCCTTCGGACAAAAGTCCTACGCTTTGTCCGCAAGAAAATCCGATGGTGTGTACTAGGCTTAAGACTCATTTCACACCTCCGCGATTTGGGATCCAACTTATGAGACCCCAAGTTGCATGACATGTGAAATCCCATGTTAGTAAATGAGAGCTATCTCAATTAGCACTACTGAAGAGGCATCAACTTTAGAAAAGGGTCCTGTATAGGGATGAGCTCGGTGTTTGAGTCGAACATAGGTTCGACTCGAACATCGGCTGTTCGCGCGTTCGGCGAACAACGAACGATTTGGACCGTTCGCGCCAAATTCGAGTGACGCGAACGACCCACAATACACTGCGCCATCGCAGTGTAATCCCGGCGCTGTGATTGGCCAAGCATGCACTGTGACCCTGCATGCTTGGCCAATCACAGCGCCGGCAGCGAGGAGAGCAATGATTGGCCACAGGCAGGATGCCTGTGGCCAATTATAGCTGAGGGGGTTTAGTACACGCCTCACACTATAAAAGGCCGCCAGCGCGGCGGCCTTGTGTAGTGTGTTCCGGAGCAGGGAAAGTGAAGGATAGGCAGGGACAGTGTCAAATCTTGTCAAATCTATTCTTTGCTAAACCTTGTGTGTAGGGACAGAGAAGGATAGGCAGGGAGAGTGTCAGTGCCATATTCTTTGCTAAACCTTGTGTGTAGGGAGAGAGAAGGATAGGCAGGGAGAGTATCAGTGTCATATACTTTGATAAACCTTGTGTGCAGTGAGAGAGAAGGATAGGCAGGGGACAGTGTCAGTGTCATTGTTGCTAAGCCTCCTGACCATATTACACCTTAACTTAGCCTGTATTGCTGCTTTTTCCTGGTGTGTAACACAAACAGGATTTTGCGGCACTTACAGCGGGCGGAGTGTGCCTCCTGACCATATTACACCTTAACTTAGCCTGTATTGCTGCTTTTTCCTGGTGTGTTACACAAACAGGATTTTGCGGCACTTACAGCGGGCGGAGTGTGCCTCCTGACCATATTACACCTTAACTTAGCCTGTATTGCTGCTTTTTCCTGGTGTGTAACACAAACAGGATTTTGCGGCACTTACAGCGGGCGGAGTGTGCCTCCTGACCATATTACACCTTAACTTAGCCTGTATTGCTGCTTTTTCCTGGTGTGTTACACAAACAGGATTTTGCGGCACTTACAGCGGGCGGAGTGTGCCTCCTGACCATATTACACCTTAACTTAGCCTGTATTGCTGCTTTTTTCTGGTGTGTTACACCAACAGGATTTTGCGGCACTTACAGCGGGCGGAGTGTGCCTCCTGACCATATTACACCTTAACTTAGCCTGTATTGCTGCTTTTTCCTGGTGTGTTACACCAACAGGATTTTGCGGCACTTACAGCGGGCGGAGTGTACCTCCTGACCATATTACACCTTAACTTAGCCTGTATTGCTGCTTTTTCCTGGTGTGTTACACAAACAGGATTTTGCGGCACTTACAGCGGGCGGATTGTGCCTCCTGACCATATTACACCTTAACTTAGCCTGTATTGCTGCTTTTTCCTGGTGTGTTACACCAACATGATTTTGCGGCATTTACAGCGGGCAGAGTGTGCCTCCTGACCATATTACACCTTAACTTAGCCTGTATTGCTGCTTTTTCCTGGTGTGTTACACCAACAGGATTTTGCGGCACTTACAGCGGGCGGATTGTGCCTCCTGACCATATTACACCTTAACTTAGCCTGTATTGCTGCTTTTTCCTGGTGTGTTACACCAACAGGATTTTGCGGCACTTACAGCGGGCGGAGTGTGCCTCCTGACCATATTACACCTTAACTTAGCCTGTATTGCTGCTTTTCCCATTTCCCTGCAGGCCATTAGAATGTCTGGAAGGCAAACAAGGAGAGGCAGACAGTCAGGAGCCAAAAAAAGAGGGCAAGCAGGCTCTGTGTCTAGAGACAACAGTGCTGGTAGTGGACGCGGTGCATCGCCATCAGCACGTGGCCATGGGACACGCTTGTCCTTTTCGGCAGCTGGACGTGTTGAGCCGCATCATGCCGAAGACTTGGTAGAGTGGATGACCAAGCCCTCCTCATCCTCCTCATCCTCTCTCACCCAGGCTCAGGGTACTGGCAAAGCAGCTGCCAAAGCGTCCTCTTCCCTGGTATCAATGTCATCATCAGTCACTCCTTCCCTAGACCAACCATGTCCTCCTGAGGAGTCCCCCGAACTGTTTGAGCACAGTGTTGGGTACATGCTCCAGGAGGATGCCCAGCGTTTCGAAGGGTCTGATGATGATACCCAGCTAGAGGAAGGCAGTAGCGTGAGAGCAGAGAGAGGGGATGCTCAAGAAGGACACCAATCTGGCAGTCATGTTCCAGCAGCTGCAGCATACTGCCAGATTGGCTCCAGTGATGAGGAGGGAGGGGATGATGAGGTCACTGACTCCACGTGGGTGCCTAATAGGAGAGAGGAGGAGGAGGAGGAGGAGGATGAGGAGGAGGCACATCTCCAACGAGGCAGGATGCCCTCGGGGGGCCAGCGTAAGGGCAGCACACCGACGGAATCACACCGCAGAGCTCCGCCTGTGCAGGGCGCTGCCTCTGCCCATTATTCAAAAAGTTCTTTGGTGTGGGCCTTTTTTGAGTCGAGTGCATCAGATCGCACAGCTGCTGTTTGCAACATATGTCTCAAGCGTATATCGCGTGGCCAAAACATCACCCGCTTGGGCACCACATGCTTGACCAGACATATGTTGACCTGCCATGCAGCTCATTGGCAAGCCTACCTTAAAGACCCACACCAAAGAACAAAGCTGACCTCTTCTTGCACCGCATCAGCTGGGATCTCCAACCCCACTATACCTTCAGTCCTCTCTGAAACCTGCTCTGAGAGGAATGAAGGTGTAGAATTAGGTGTGTCACAGCCAAGTACTTGCGGGCACTCTGCTAGCAGTACACCAACGTACGATTCTAGCAGGCAAATTTCCCTGCCCCAGCTGCTGGACCGTCGAAAGAAGTTCACTCCCAGCCATCCACATGCCCCGCGGTTGAATGCTAGCTTGGCTAAATTGCTAGCGCTTCAACTGCTGCCTTTTCAGTTGGTAGACTCGGCCCCCTTCCGTGAGTTTGTGCAATGTGTGGTTCCTCAGTGGCAGGTTCCCAAACGCCACTTTTTCTCACGGAAGGCGATTCCGGCTCTCTACCGGCATGTGGAAGGCAATGTCTTGGCCTCCCTGGACAGGGCGGTCAGCAGTAAGGTGCATATTACCGCTGACTCATGGTCCAGCAGGCATGGACAGGGACGTTACCTTTCTTTCACGGCCCATTGGGTCACTCTTTTGGCAGCTGGGAAGGATGCAGGACAAGGTGCAGTAGTGTTGGAGGTTGTTCCACCACCACGCCTCCAAAATGCTACTACTGGTTGTGACACACCTCTGTCCTCCACCCCCTCCTCTTCTTCCTCCGTGGCCTCTTCCTGTGCTTTGTCCTCGGAACCAGCGGTGCTCCGTAGGCGTTCAAGGGGCTACGCAAGTACGCAGGCAAAAAGATGCCATGCCGTGCTTGCGCTGGTGTGTTTGGGGGACAGGAGCCACACTGGGGCAGAGGTTCTGTCTGCTCTGCAGGGGCAGGCCGAGAGGTGGTTGACGCCACGCCAGCTTAAGCCAGGAATGGTAGTTTGCGACAATGGCACCAACCTCCTCTCCGCTCTCCGACAGCGACAACTGACCCATGTGCCCTGTGTGGCTCCCGTCCTTAACCTGGTGGTGCAGCGGTTCTTGGGCAGGTACCCGGGCTTACAGGATGTCCTGAGGCAGGCCAGGAAAGTCTGTGTGCATTTCCGCAGATCTTATAATGCCAGTGCTTGCCTGGCTGAGCTGCAAAAGGAGTTGAACCTGCCCAAGAACCGCCTTATATGTGACATGCCCACCAGGTGGAACTCAACGTTGGCCATGCTGCAGCGGCTGCACACGCAGCAGAGGGCCATCAATGAGTACCTATGCGACTACGGCACCAGGACAGGGTCAGGGGAGCTCTGGTTTTTTTCACCACGCCAGTGGGGCATGATCAGGGATGCATGCACTGTCCTAGCACCATTTGAGGAGGCCACGAGGATGGTGAGCAGTGACAGTGCATGCATCAGTGACACTGTATCTCTTGTCCACCTGTTGGAACATACGCTGCGTGGAATAATGGACAGGGCACTTGAGGCAGAACAGAGGCAGGAAGAGGAGGACTTCCTTGCCTCTCAAGGCCCCCTTTACCCAGACAGTGTTCCTTCTGTCCCACCCATCGCACAGGAAGAAGAGGAGGAGGAGGAGGAGGAGGATTGTGTCAGCATGGATGTGGAGCCTGGCACTCAGCATCATCAGCAACAGTCTTTTAGGGATGATTTACAGTCCCAAGAAACCAGTGGACTTGTACGTGGCTGGGAGGAGGTGGCTGCGGATCATGTCGTCCTTAGTGACCCAGAGGACTCCGGACTGAATGCCTCAGCTAACCTACGCTGCATGGCCTCCCTGATCCTGCAAAGTCTGCGGAAGGATCCTCGTATTCTTCGGATCAAGGAGAGGGACCATTACTGGCTGGCCACTCTCCTTAATCCACGGTACAAGGCTAAGGTTGCGGACCTTATCTTACCGTCGCAGAGGGAGCAGAGGATGAGACAACTCCGGGAGGCCTTGCAGAAAGGTCTGTGCAACGCGTTCCCAGAGACTGGGAGGTTACAAACTCCTGGTCTTGGACAACGAATTGCTGAGGCTTCGGTCAGTCAAAGAAGGAGCGGTGGGGAAGGTGGCCGTCTGACCGAAGCGTTCAGACAATTCTTTAGTCCGCAGCCCCAAGGTATGATCGGTTCCAGCAACCATCGCCAGCGTCTGATATACATGGTGCAGGAATACCTAGGGGCAAGGTCAGACTTGGACACCTTCCCCACCGAAAATCCTCCGGCTTACTGGGTCTTGAGGATGGATCACTGGCCAGAGCTTGCACAGTATGCAATTGAGCTACTGGCCTGTCCTGCATCCAGCGTTCTTTCAGAACGCACATTCAGTGCTGCTGGAGAATTTGTCACGGATCACAGGGTGCACCTGTCCACCAACTCTGTTGATCGACTGACCTTCATAAAGATGAACCAGTCTTGGATCACCACCAGCTACCAAACACCTGAAGCTGATATAACAGACTAATATATTTTCAAATGTCACATCCCTTCAAGACTGATGCTGATGCTGAGTGACTGTCCTGTTATGTTGACTGACTATCCTCCTCCTCCTCAATGATCCGATTGACGATGATAGCTTGGAAGAACATTTTTGTTTCTGGGTGCCGCCACCAGTGGCTAAGGCCCAATTTTTCAGCCCCTGTTTAACAGGGGTGTGTTATTACAATTTTTTATGCAATGCTTTGCAGCAGGGCTCATTCCTGCACTCCAACTAGAGTATCTGGGAGTGGTTGCAGTGTCGTGGCACCAGCACCAGTGGCTAAGGCCCAATTTTTCAGCCCCTGTTTAACAGGGGCGTGTAATTACAATTTTTGATGCAATACTTTGCAACAGGGCTCATTGTTGTGCTCCAAGTACAGTATCTGTGAGGGGTTGCAGTGTTGTGACACCAGTGCCTAAGGCTCAATTTTTCTGCCCCTGTTTAACAGGGGCATGTAATTACAATTCTTGATCTAATAATTCACAGCAGGGCCCATTCCTGCGCCCACCAAGACTAACTGTGAGGCCTTACAGTGTTGTGTCAACACCACCACCACCACCACCACCAAAGGCCCAATTTTTAAGCCCCTGTTCAACAGAGGCATGCAATTACAATTCTTGATCTAATAATTCACAGCAGGGCCCATTCATGCGCACACCAAGAGTAACTGTGAGGGCTCACAGTGTTGTGGCAACACCAACATGTAAGGGGCAAATTTCAGCTGAGTATATACGGCAGGCCCCTACTTTCAAACATCCAACTTACAAACGACTCCTCCTTGCAAACGGAAGGATACAACAGGAAGTGAGCGGAAATCTACCCCTAGGAAGGCAAATTCTCTCCTGTAAGAGTTAATATGGGAAAAAAAGTGTCTCCTCTCCACTGATTCTTTATCACCAATTCTTGTTTCAATAAAAAACCCAAATTTTCAAAAAACATTTGTCATTAGGACGGAAAGTGAGGTGAACTGTTCTGAACAGGTGCACACTGCACAGACAGCAAAACAAATGTTACAGGGGTGATAACCCTTCCCTATGTTTTCCAAAAAGCTTAAAAATTGATTTTTTTGGCTGGAGCTACACTTAAACAATGTACCTGTTCAAAATTACAAACAGATTCTACATAAGAACAAACCTACAGTCCCTGTCTTGTATGCACCACCTGTATACGGCTGTTCAGAGTATATAGGGCCTTTTTTATTTTGTGTGCGGGGTTCCCCTTAATATCCATACAAGACCCAAAGGGGCTGGTAATGGGCTGGGGTAGGGGGGGGGGGTGTGATGGGGTAGCTATGCCATTTTTCTTAAAGATTTTCATCCATATTACCGGGACCAGACATTACATTAAAGCCGCAAGCAGTTTTAAATGGCTTTTTTTCCTTTAGAAATGTAATTTTGTGCAGGGACAGTTCTAAACATGGGAAACACGTGGCACTTCACAGGCATACTTTAGACACCCCCCAGGTACGATATTTAAAGGAATATTTGACTTTTTTTTTTTCACTTTATGCATCATTAAAATGACTGCTCCAGAAAAACTGCCGTTTTTAAAACTTATTTTTGCATTGATACATGTCCCCTGGTGCAGAACCCGGGTTCCCAAACCCTTTTTAGGACAATAACATGCATAATAGTCGTTATAATTAGCACTTTAGATTTCGAACGTTCGCATCCATTGTATTTAATAGGGTTCTAAAGTTCGTGCGAACTTTCGGTCCGTTCGCGGGTTCTGGTGCGAACCGAACCCGGGGGTGTTCGGCTCATCACTAGTCCTGTACTCCTTCTATGCGACTTCCATCTGACTTGTGCCCATAAACTTTAATGGAAGTCGCCTCCAGGCTGGACCGTCATCTATATTAATGTGCTTTGGATCCGACATTACAGGAAGATTACCCAGGCATTCCCGAAAGTCACCTCTAAAGCCGCATCAAAGTAACACTCAAGTCACCAGCAAATCGCCAGAAAGTCGCCTGGCATAGTCGCACCGTAAGTCCAGGGCAGCCATCAGGAATTTTGGGGCCCCTTACACAGCTTCAGGCATGGGCCCCCTGGAGCCGAGGAGAACCGGGGGGGGGTGCTGCCGCCGCAAATTGAGAAGCGGGGGGGGGCTGCCGCAAATTCAGAAGCAGGGGGGTGCCAAGAATTGAGAAGCAGGGGGTTTGGGTGCTGACGAACACAAAAAAAAAAACAGAAGAACAAAAAAACAAAAAAAAGGGGGTTGCCATCCAGGGCCCCTTACAAAAAAAAAAATATATAAAAAAAAACAGGGAGGTTTCCATCTGGGGGCCCTGGGGACCTCCGGGCCTTTGTGGACCTCTGGGCCACTTACAAAAAAAATCTATTAAAATAAAATAAATAAAAAAAAATGAATAATATTTGTTTTTAATAAAAAAAAAAAAAGGGAGGCTTCCATCCGGCACCCTGGGGACCTCTGGGCCCCTTACAAAAAAAATAAAATAAAATAAAATAAATAAATAATAAAAACTAATTAAATAAAAAAATGAATAATAAAACAAATATATAAAAAATTTAATAAAAAAGGGGGTTGACATTCGGGGGCCCTGGGGAACTCTGGGCCCCTTACAAAAAAAAAATATATAAAATAATAAAAAAAAATGGGGGGGCCATCCGGGCCCCTGGGGACCTCCTGGCCCCTTACAGGTGTACTGCCTGTACCCCCCTGATGGCGGCCCTGCGTAAGTCGCATGACTTTCAGGTCTCATTGTCAGATCGCAGCAATGTGAACCGAGCCTAAGTGCCCATGCACACTCTAGGCATTTTCAGGAGTTTAGTGGCAGGGGAGTTTACTGGCAGAAAATAAAAACATTACTTGTGCGTTCAGGAGAGGAGATTTGGAGCATAAAACTTTTGTTTCCGCGTTAATGTAATCTAATGGACATTACCCTGGCCAATAGAATGCATTAACGCCAGACTTGGGAATGTGCATTAATGCACGTGTAAAAATGCGTCATTTACTGCGTTTTTCATGCTGAAGACAGTGTGCATTTGGCCTTAGGGGGTTAGGTGTGCCCCTCCTAAAACTGCTAACCACTTATGTCATAGGGATATCAGTGATTTCTGACTCAGCATAAAGAATTAAGTTTATGCTAAATGCATCCCTGGGAACAGGGAACATGGCCAGATACAGGGATAACTGTTGTGCTTTGACAGGCCTGCGATGGACTCAATAATATAGTAATATATAGTAGATTCAATTAATATATTGTAGATTCAATTATATAGTATTGATCTCTAAACAAACAACATTGACTTTACAAAATAAATTGGGACTACAAAAATGGATAACTGTGGGCGAAAATGTCCAACTATGAAAATACATGGGGGGAAGATATAGGCGGTTATGACAAGATGAGAGTAACAAACGAGCAGTCATGACAAAACAAGGGAAACAAATGGGCAAAGGTATGACTTTGTTGGTTTGTGGAATTACAAGTCTCATTATAAAGATGTGATGTGTAGTTCCACAAACGAACAAAGGGTATACTTTATGAATGTCTATATTCTGTGCTGTTCTTGATAGGAAAGCGAGTGCCACCCCTGGAGGATGAGAGAGTACAGCTCACACCTCCTTCCAAGTCTCTCTTGCTTCCTAGCGCTGACCCACCACTCCTGACATCTAGCTAAAGATACTACTTCTGGCCAGTCTATAATGGTGGACCTGGAGGGAAGCACAGAGAGCCAGGGTCTCCAAAAGAGAGAGCTGCCATTACAAACCTCTCCTTCTAAAAATGTTTCTCCACTATCATGCTGATCCAGTGTCTAGAGATTTCTCAGTCACTGACCCACAAAATATGCAAATTTGGGGGGTGCGTTTCTAAAAAAAAATAATTGCATAGCTCTTCATAGAGCCTTTAATTTAAACCTTTCATATGATTTCTAAATTGCTGCATTTGTAAATTTCAAAAGCCAGTATAAAGAAATAGTAGTGGAAAAAAAATGCACTTGTGGGTTTAACTAATCTTATTTTTTTGTAGAATTCTCATTTAACCACTTAACGACCGCTCACTGTATATATACGTCGGCAGAATGGCACGGACAGGCACAATCACGTACCTGTACGTGCCTGCCTCCGGTACAGTGAGCGGCCGGGATCGCTTCGGGAGCGATCCATGATGAGGGGGCCGCCATTCGATTCTGGCCACCCCCTCGCGATCGCTCCCGGCGAATGAAAAGCTTCCTCTGCCTGTGTAGTGTTTATACAGGCAGGAGGAAGTGATGTCATCTCTCGTGCGGCGCTCACATATACCGAGCGCCACATGAGAGAAGACACACAGGTTAGTGCACATAACAGCACACTGACACCACACACATAGGTACATAAATCGCCCCCCCAGATCACCCCCCAGCCCCCAGTCACAGTGTCACTGATTGCAGTGACCATTTTTTTACTGATCACAGCAATCAGTGACATTTGTGACTGTAAAAGTGTCAGGGCAGAGTGTTTTAGGTCCAGTGTAGCCCCTTAACCCCCCCTAATAAAGGTTTAACCCCTTGATCGCCCTCCAGGTAACCCTTTCACCCCCTAGCACCGCTGTCACTAAGCAATCGTTTTTCTGATCGCTGTCTTAGTGTCGGTGATGCCGATAGGTAGCCAGTTATTTTTTTTAGGTTCGCCGCAGGTTTTTATAGTGTCCGGAACCCATATATATTACCTAATAAAGGTTTAACCCCTTGATCGCCCCCCAGGTAACCCTTTCACCCCCTTTTGCCAGTGTCACTAAGCGATCGTTTTTCTGATCGCTGTATTAGTTATGCTGGTGCCGATAGGTAGCCAGTTATTTTTTTTAGGTTCGCCGCAGATTTTTATAGCATCAGGTACCCCCATATATTATCTAATAAAGGTTTTAACCCCCTAATTGCCCCTAGTTAACCCTTTCACCAGTGATCACCGTATAAGTGTTACTGGTGACACTGGTTAGCCAGTTAGTTATTTTGTTATTTAGGTTCCCCGTCAGGTTTTTATATAGCGTCAGGTACCCCCATATATTACCTAATAACGTTTTAACCCCCTGATTGCCCCTAGTTAACCCTCTCACCAGTGATCACCATATAAGTGTTACGGGTGATGCTGGTTAGTTAGTTTGCTTTTTATAGTGTCAGGGCACCCGCCGTATATAACCCAATAAAGGTTTAACCCCCTGTCATGGATATGCATTAATGTCTGTCTGCCATCTTACCTTTCCTCCTCATGTGTTCATCTTAGAGGCCAGACTCTCTCTCACCTGGCTTCCTTTATAATCTCCTCCCAGCCTGACTCCACCCCAGGCCCTATCACAGAACACTATATTAACCTGTGCACTGCAAGCCTGCTTTGCTGATCAACGTGTTTGTTATGCATTGTGTGTTTGGGTTCCTGCCTGCCGTGTGCTAGGGCTGTCTCTCTGTTATGTTATTGGCTTGTCCCCGACTATCCCTGTCTGCTTGTGACCCTTGACCTTCAGCTTGTCCTTCGTTATCCTTGTCTGTTTGTGACCCTTGACCTTCGGCTTGTTATTCGTTATTCTTGTATCTTGTGCTGCTGCTTCCCCTTTTCTCCCCTTATCCTATGGGACGTAAGCTAGGAGACTCTAGGGGCCACGACCTGGACCTAGCCTGCAGCGTAACATCCTCACCACTAGAGGCTCTGGAGAAGACCTGCTGGGTCTTAGACTCCGCGCCCTGGGGAATCTTGGCTCTAGCTTCCTGTGGGATCCCGGTTGTGCTCCTCTGGTCCTGCTTTCCACAACCACCCAGTTTCCTATCCGCAGCAGTCAGCCATAGGGTTCACTATCTTGTGGTGCACTCCTGTCCCCCTACGGTGTGCACCTGTCATCTGGCCACAGGTGACCTGACACCCCCTGATCGCCCGGCGGGTGATATCAATTAGGTTTTAGTGTCAGAGAGGGTCTGCGTTGCCCCAGGCAGTGTCAGGTTAGTGCCAGTAACGCTAACACCCACGCGTGAAGCATACACCTCCCTTAGTGGTATAGTATCTGAACAGATCAATATCTGATCAGATCCATACTAGCATCCCCAGCAGTTTAGGGTTCCCAAAAACGCAGTGTTAGCGGGATCAGCCCAGATACCTGCTAGCACCTGCGTTTTGCCCCTCCGTCCAGCCCAGGCCACCCAAGTGCAGTATCGATCGATCACTGTCACTTACAAAACACAACACACATAACTGCAGCGTTCGCAGAGACCGGCCTGATCCCTGCGACTCCAGTGCTGTAGGAGGTGATTTCACCACCACAGTTAAAAAAAAAAGAGCATATATGCCGAAGCATGGGGGCAGCAGGGGCGGAGGAGAGATTTTGCTCCTAATGCCGCGTACATACGGTCAAAATTCAGACGGAGGCTTGCCCGTGGAAAAGTCTGACCATGTGTGTGCGGCATAACTTTTGCGGGAGGATGCCCCCATGCTTCGGCATATATAAATGGTGCATGTATGCCCATCACTAGAAGTGGGTGAATGAAGGGAGGTATTCTAATGGTGGGCATACCCACCGATCAATCTTTTTTTTTCGTTCAGCCAACAGGCTGCATGAAAAAAAAGATTACAATACATGTCCAACAAGGACCAGCAACGTACTGGTATGTTGCTGGACTTTGGTTATACCAGATTGATGCTTGCGGGTTTAGGTATCATCTTGGTATCATTCTTTTCAGCCATCGGCCGACTTTCATGTAAAAGCAATCCTAGCGGCTAATTAGCCTCTGAACTGCTTTTACAAGCAGTGGGAGGGAATGTCTCCCCCCGGATATAAAAAGCGCCATAAAAAAAAAAAAATATGGAAAGAACAGTTTAAAAATAAAATAAAAAAGCAAAATTAATAATAATAAAAAAAAAAAAGCACCCCTGTCCCGCCCTGCTCTTGTGCAATGGCGAACGCAAGCGTCGGTCTGGCGTCATATGTAAACAGCAATTGCATCATGCATGTGAGGTATCACCACGAAGGTCAGATCGAGGGCAGTCATTTTAGCAGTAGACCTCCTCTGTAAATCTAACGTGGTACCCTGTAAAGGCTTTTAAAGGCTTTTTAAAATGTATGTAGTTTGTCGCCACTGCGCGTTTGTGCGAAATTTTAAAGCATGTCGTGTTTGGTATCTATGTACTCGGCCTAAGATCATCTTTTTTATTTCATCAAACATTTGGGCAATATAGTGCTTTAGTGCATTAAAATAAAAAAAATGTATTTTTTCCCCAAAAAATTCGTTTGAAAAATCGCTGCGCAAATACTGTGTGGAAAAAAAAATGCAACACCCACCATTTTAATCTGTAGGGCCTTTGCTTTAAAAAAATATAGAATGTTTGGGGGTTCAACATAATTTTCTTGCAAAAAAAAATATGTTTTCATGTAAACAAAAAGTGTCAGAAAGGGCTTTGTCTTCAAGTGGTTAGAAGAGTGGATGTAAGCTTCCTAATGTTGTGTATAAGATGCCAGGACAGTTATAAACCCCCCCAAATGACCCCATTTTGGAAAGCAGACACCCCAAGCTATATACTGAGAGGCATGTCGAGTCCATGGAATATTTTATATGTTGACACAAGTTGCGGAAAAAAGACAATATATTTTTTATTTTTTTATTTTTTGCACAAAGTTGTCACTAAATGATATATTGCTCAAACATGCCATGGGCATATGTGGAATTACACCCCAAAATACATTCTGTTGCTTCTCCTGAGTACGGGGATACCACATGTGTGAGACTTTTTGGGAGCCTAGCCGCGTACGGGACCCCAAAAACCAAGCACCGCCTTCAGGCTTTCTAAGGGTATACATTTTTGATTTCACTCCTCACTGCCTATCACAGTTTCGGAGGCCATGGAATGCCCAGATGGCACAAACCCCCCCCCAAATGACCCCATTTTGGAAAGTAGACACCCCAAGCTATTTGCTGAGAGGTATGGCGAGTATTTTGCAGATCTCGCTTTTTGTCACAAATTTTTGAAAATTTAAAAAAAATAATTTCTTCATTTTCAAAAACAAATGAGAGCTGTTAAATACTCGCCATGCCTCTCAGCAAATAGCTTGGGGTGTCTACTTTCCAAAATGGGGTCATTTGGGGGGGGTTTTGTGCTATTTTGGCATTTTATGGCCTTCGAAACTGTGATGGGTAGTGAGGAGTGAAATCAAAAATTTGTGCCCTTAGAAATCCTGAAGGCGGTGCTTGGTTTTCGGGGTCCCGTACGCGGCTAGGCTCCTAAAAAGTCCCACACATGTGGTATCCCCGTACTCAGGAGAAGCAGCAAAATGTATTTTGGGGTGCAATTCCACATATAACCATGGCATGTGTGAGCAATATATCATTTAGTGACAACTTTTTGTAATTTTTTTTTTTGTCATTATTCAATTACTTGGGACAAAAAATAAAAATATTCAATGGGCTCAACATGCCTCTCAGCAATTTCCTTGGGGTGTCTACTTTCTAAAATGGGGTAATTTGGGGGGTTTTCTACTGCCCTGCCATTTTAGCACCTCAAGAAATTAGATAGGCAGTCATAAATTAAAAGCTGTGTAAATTCCAGAAAATGTACCCTAGTTTGTAGACGCTATAACTTTTGCGCAAACCAATAAATATTGACATTTTTTTTACTAAAGACATGTGGCTGAATACATTTTGGCCTAAATGTATGACTAAAATTGAGTTTATTCGATTTTTCTTATAACAAAAATTAGAAAATATAATTTTTTTTCAAAATTTTCAGTCTTTTTCCGTTTATATCGCAAAAAAAAAAAATCGCAGAGGCAATCAAATACCATTAAAAGAAAGCTCTATTTGTGGGAAGAAAAGGACGCAAATTTCGTTTGGGTACAACATTGCATGTCCGCACAATTGCCAAATTGTGAAATCACCTCTGGTCATTATGGTCCGTATTGGTCCGGGGCTTAAGTGGTTAAGGGGGCATGGCAGGGGGGTGCCCTTTGCCTACATACTTTTGCTATTAGGTGTCCCTTGTTCCCATCTCAAAAAGTTGGGAGGTACAGTATGGGTATGGTCAAAATGCATGGGATCAATAAAACCTGAGCCTACTTGTAAGCAGGTGGCGGTAGAAGTATTCTTGAATTTGTTAATATGTTGTATTGGTTTTTTTTCAGTTGGTTGAACTGTGGAATGGTCATTATTGTTTTTGTATTGCCCTTCTGAGGTGGTGCTCCCTGAGAGGAAGAGTTAAGGAGAAACTCCATCTTTCCACACACTTTACATAGTTTGTTTGGGCCAGGCTGGCCCAAACAAACTATGTCCCTCACTAACCTGCTCAGAAGGCAGGATTCGGGGGGTGATGTGAAAGGCGGTAGAGGACACTGCTATGGGGTGGTCCTGCCCATAGCAATGTCCTCTGCCCCCATTCACATCACCTCCCCCCCCCCACACACACACACACCCCCAGTAGTGTCCTCTGCCCACCCCCCTTTCCCTTATAGCAGTGACTTTTGGCTTCTCTCCCATAGTAGTGTCCTACCTGTGTACATAGCCGTCCACATGGTCATGCTTTAGCGTCCGAGCCCCTGCACAGGCAGCCGCTCTCCTGTTGGCTCTCAAAGTCCAGGAAGGGAGGAGTCACTCCTCTCTTCCTTGGTTTACAAAGGCATCACGGCGCTGCTTACAGCAGCAGACAATCAGTGTAAGTCCTTCCCACTGGTGCATGCATCGAAGATATTTTTCACACATCGCCCATCCGATAGCACTGATGAGAGGAAGGAAGTCGGCTCCCCCGTGCCGAAACCGCCAGTGCAAGTGACTGCCTGGCTAGCGGATTTCTGCCCCCCATCCTGGCGGCACTGGTGCTGTAAGGCGGCTGCTTAAGCTGCCTTATGGATGCGCCGGCCCTGAATCCGGAGACTTAGCTTGCGTGCCAGCTGTGGCACCCGTGCCATAGGTTCGCCATCGCTGGCTTAGTAAATGAGGTAAACCTTCACTTTGCAGACTTCCATCGTGCAAGCAAAATGCTGTTTTTTTTTATTTTCTTTGCATGCGATTGGGTACTCTTTACACAGTTTCTACTCGTTTACTAAGCTCTGGAGCAGTCTATTTTAGGGTTGCCACCTGTCCAGGATTCACCCGGACAGTTCAGGTTTGGAATCATGTGTCCGGGTTTCAGACCACCTGAAACCCGGACACATTATTCAGACATGACTATGGCTTCCCGGCAGGGTTGCTGGCTGCAGTTGTCTAAGCTGAGAGTGTCTGTTACTCTCTTTCACACAGCCCAAAGCCAGCACTAACATCCCCCCCCCCCACAAACACACCGGAGAGGAGAGAGGGCTTGATCTGCTCCTCTTCCTCCCGCCCATACACCTATGTGTCTGCCCACACTCTAATCCAATAAGAAAAGGGAAGTGGGGGAGGGACATTGGAAGTCCAGCAACCTCAGATACATCTGGATGAGAGGTGCTGACTGCCAAGCGGTGAATGAGCTCACCATCCATCCCTGTCTGTGACTGAAGTCTCCCCACTCTCTCTCCTGCCTCTGAGTGAGTACACTAAGGTAAATCAGAATTCTCAGAGCACCCCTTACATCAGAGTTCCCCCTTACACCAGAGGCCACAGTGTTCCTCCTTACATCAGAGTCCTCTCCGTACATCAGAGTTCTCAGTGTTCCCCCTTACATTAGGGTTTCTAGAGCATCCCTTATGTCAGAGTCCCCAGAGTTCTCCCTTACATCAGAGTCTGCAGAGTCCACCCTTACAGTGAAAGGGAACTCTGCAAGTTCAGATGTAAAAGGGGAACTCTGCGGATTCAGTTGTAAAGGGGGCTCTTGTTATTTAATCACAAAATATATATACAGTGGAACCTCGGTTTAAAGCCTCATACACACGGACAGTTTTCTCGTCAAGAAACGACAAGAAAACTGCCGGGAGAGATTTCTTGCCGAGAAAACCGGCCATGTGTACGAGGCTTTCAGGTTTCTCGTCAAGAAAACTGCCCAGAATCTCGACGAGAAAAATAGAGAACCTGCTCTCTATTTTCTTGTCGAGATTCTCGTCGGCCTGTTTCCCGACGAGAAACCCAAGAGTGTGTACGCTTACCTGTCGCCGTGGAAACCCGCGCATGCTCGAAATGACTTTGACGCATGCGCGGTAGCTTCCTAGGCATAGGTAGGGTGTAGCAAGATGGCGGTGGCAGCATCGAATGTGACGAGCGCACGCTCGTTGTAGTCGATGACGTCACCGCGTTCGTTCCATTCAAAAGAACGGCGGTTCTTTTGAATCGAGCGTGTGCACACTTGGCCGGGACAAGATTCTTGTCAAGAATCTCGTCAGGAAAAACAACGTATTTTTTCCTGACGAGATTCTCGGCCGTGTGTATGAGGCTTAAGAGTAACTTGGTTTGAGAGCGTTTTAATTTGCAAGCAACTTTTTTTTCATTTGGCCTGAGGTACGGGGGTGCAGGAGCCGAGCAGAGCCAGAAATAGGCCTGCAGTACCTCATTTGGCCTGAGGTACGGGGGTGCAGGAGCTGAGAAAAGCCGAACATTGGCCTGCAGTACCTCATTTGGCCTAGAGGTACGGGGGTGCAGGAGCCGAGCAGAGCCGGAAATAAGCCTGCAGTACCTCATTTGGTCTGAGGTACAGGGGCGCAGGAGCCGAGAAAAGCCGAACATTGGCCTGCAGTACCTCATTTGGCCTGAGGTACGGGGCGCAGTAGCCGAGCCGAAGTGTCCTCAGGCCTTTTCGGACGTTTTTGGCGCTCTCTGGCGCCCCCCACCTCTGGCCGCATTCGGTATTGCATCCCATTGAAGTCAATGCAGAACAAATTATTTTGGTTTCCATTGACTTCAATGGGGAAAACTCGCTTTGATATGCGAGTACTTTGGATTACGAGCATTCTCCTGGAACGGATTATGCTCGTAATCCGAGGTTCAACTGTACTGTATAGTATATACTGTAAAAAAAAAAATTGCTGTGTGCGGCTAAAGTGTTCGGGTTTGACTTGAAAAAAAGGTGGCAACCCTAGTCTATTTGCCTTTAGTAAAGAAACCACAATGCATGACCTGGTCAAGGAACTATGGCCTATGCCAAGGCAGGTAGTGCTTCAATCCTTTTCTTTGCGGACAGGGCCATGCTGTACTGTAAATTGGTGCAACATGCTGCATAGGCTGTGAAGGAGAATGGGTCAACCTACTGTAAGTAGACATTAGGCCTGTTGGAGAAATGTCATGTCCATGCAACCGCCCCAGATCAGAAGCAAATTGCAGCACTTCTCGGCCCAGCATGGGCTCCTGGACTGGGTTGCTCACTGATTTAACACACATTTAAAAGGAGGAATGGGCAGATGAAGTAGGGCAGTTAGGATTTATTTGTATAGTTATCCTTTAAAAGCATGCTTTACATAATTCCTTCTTCTGTGTTTGAAATACATAGCAAACTAATCCACTTAAATAGTTACTAGCCCTCTTCCTTCTGGCAGTGTGATTAAGTGGCTCTCAGTGCACACCTGTGTGGTATTTAAAATGAAAAGATTTATGCATGATTAGATAAAAGTTCCTAATAATATGTGCAGAAGGTGCCACGTTATAAACAAATGATATGCACTAGTAATAAATTAACAAAGCACTACACCATGAATAATACTCAGATTAACCCTCTCAGTGCTTGTATTAACTGTGCTAAAAAGATAGCATCTGGACCAAAATATCCTGCATGGTGAAACATACACTCAGGGCCGGATTAACATAGGGGCTATTGGAGCTGCAGTTCCAGGCCCCTTCCTCAAGCTAGGCCCATTTGTCCAAAAAAAAAAAAAAAGATCGACTTGGAGGATTGTAGCTCATTTGATATCATTTATGGTTCCGGAGATACAGGGCTGCTTGCGCAGCCTGTCAGAAGCTATATACAGAGCGGACAGTTTAAATACAAGCTGATACACTCTGCAGCAGACTGAGAGGATGAGCTCACAGTGCTTATAATACCGTATTTATCGGCGTATAACACACACTTTTTTCCCCTTAAAATCAGGGGAAAATCGTGGGTGCGTGTTATACGCCGATACCCACTGATCCCGGCGATCTCCGCTGACTGAGCGGAGCGCAGCGATCGCCGCCGAGATACACATAGCCGAGTGTACTCGGCTATACTCGGCTTTTCTCGGCTCTGCTCACAGTCACGCCATTGGACCTGTGTTATGTCCATCATAGGGCGGGACTCGGCGTGACTGTGAGCGGAGCCGAGAAGAGCCGACTAGAGCCGAGTACACTCGGCTATGTGTATCTCGGCTCCGCCCAGTCCCTGCGTTCTCGGCGGCGTTCGCCCCGCTCCGCCCAGTCTCTGTGGCGATCTCGGCGGCGCCAATTTTGAAAACTGGGGCAAGGCTGCACTGGACACTGGGCAAAGGCTGCACTTAGCAAAGGCTGCACTGGACACTGGGCAAAGCTGCACTGGACACTGGGCAAAGGCTGCACTGGACAAAGCTGCACTGGACACTGGGCAAAGGCTGCACTGGGCAAAGGCTGCAGTGGACACTGGGTAAAGCTGCACTGGACACTGGGCAAAGCTACACTGGGCAAAGGCTGCACTGGGCAAAGGCTGCACTGGACACTGGGTAAAGCTGCACTGGGCACTGGGCAAAGCTACACTGGGCAAAGGCTGCACTGGGCAAAGGCTGCACTGGACACTTGGTAAAGCTGCACTGGGCAAAGGCTGCACTGGACACTGGGCAAAGGCTGCACTGTACACTGGGCAAAGGCTGCACTGGACACTGGGGCAAGGCTGCAATGGACACTGCTGGCAAGGCTGCACTGACAAGGCTGCAACGGACACTGGTAAGGCTGCATTTAAATGTAAGTTTTTTTTTTTTTTCCTTAAACTTCCCTCCTAAAAGTTTTTTTCCCTAAAATTCCCTCCTAAACTTGGGGTGCGTGTTATACGCCGGTGCGTGTTATACGCCGATAAATACGGTAATTATTTGTATATTACTAAGACTGCTTTCACACTATGCTGCCCCGAGCATCAGCTTTAAAATAGCGGTAAAACGCTGCTATTTTACCGTCAGAATTGCAGCGCATTTCGGCCGCTAACGGGGAGCTTTTAACCCCCGTTTGCGGCCAAAAAAAGGGTTAAAATCGCCCGCAATGCACCGCTACAGCGGCGTATTGCCGTCGGTAGGGCGGTGCTGCCTATTGATTTCAATGGGAAGGAGCACATTAAGAGCGGTGAGTTCACCGCTCCTGCTGCGCTCCAAAGAAGTTGCTGGCAGGACTTTTTCTGATGCCCTGCCAGCGCACCGCTGAATAGAGCAGCTGTTTATGGGCGGATTGCAGGTGCTATTTTGTAACGCTATAGCACCTGCAAAACGCCCTCAGTGTGAAAGGGTTCTTATAGTAATTAACCCCTTGCCACCCAGGCCAATTCTGACACTTCTCTCCTACATGTAAAAATCATCATTTGTTTTTTGCTAGAAAATTATTTAGAACCCCCAAACATTATATATATTGTTTTAGCAGACACCTTATGGAATAAAATGGTGGTCTTTGAGACTTTTTATGTTACACGTGTAGCGGGTGGTTACATTTAGGGGGAAGCATCTGAGTGGTAACTAGGCTCAGATGCACTAATTTTTAGGTCTCATGAACCATTTCTATCCCTGGGAGATAGTACTGGTGTGTAAGTTCACTGGGGCCTATGGGTGGCGCTGTTGCCTCGGGCCCGGGTTGAACTGCAGTACGAGGTTGTGTCCTTATTTGTCCCCTTTCGGCAGCAGTACGGCGGGGTGGGAAACCTGCTGTGCCTGTCGGGAGAGGATATAAAAGGGGGGCGGCCATCTTCCAGAGGGGTCGTCGGTTCCGCGCTCAGGCACCTTAGGCCTGGGTGCGTGTGTGTCGCCTCCGGGTGCCCTAGGCCTGGAGGCCTGGTCGGGTTGTCTCTGGGTGCCCTAGGCCCAGAGACGGAGCTGCTGTTCCATCTCAGACACCTTCAGTCTGGGGTGAGGTACTTTGGAGAAAGGCCCGGAGCCCAGCAGCCTTCGGCTTGGATCCGCCGGGGACCGAGACTCCCAGGGATCTGCCCTTGCGAGGGGACCCGTATCCAGGACGAGGAGGCCAGGGGGGTGACCCTTTCTGAAGACCCAGCGCAGAGTCGTGGTGACAGATGAGGCCTCTCGTAACTCTCCGGAGGGATGTTCTTGTCCTATAAGGGCTAGTTCACTAACGGGAGGAAGTGCGTGTTCTTTAGGTCACAGTGGCAGTGACACTACGCACCCAAGGTCAGTAGCAGTGACTTTCATATTTATTCACCCGGTCAGTGGCAGTGACCAACCTCATGGTCTGTGGCAGAGACCGTGCGCCAAGCCTGTTCGTGCTGATCAGAGCAGAAGAAAACCCAATTCAAGTTTGTGCCTGGACCTCCTCCCACCTTATCTGACCTGTGTTAGTCTCTTTGAGAGCAGACGGGTTGGTACAGTTTATTGTGCAAGAAGGAATAAATAAGTGTTCTACCTTTCAGTTGGTGTGGACAGTTGCTTACTGGGGAGAATTAAAGACTTGTTTCTGACTACTGCAGAAACAAGGTCAGCACTGGAGGGTTTTTGACACCGGCTGCAAGCAGCCCCGAGAAACTAACACCGCTCAACCTCCCTATTCAGGAAGGTACGGGCTTGTGGTGCGGTGTGCCTCATTCTTTTCCTGCGGAGGAGCCAAGCAGAAGAAAAGCAGGTAAAGTCTGGGGTTGGTGCGCTACACACGGTATTTGCGCAGCAATTTTTCAAACGTGTTATTTTTGGAAAGAAACTGTTTCATTCATGAAAAAAAAAAAAAAAAACGAAAGTTAGCACAATTTTTTTTGTATACTAAGCGATGCTTTAAATTTTTTTACAGGTTACATGTTTAGAGTACAGAGGAGGTCTAGTGCTAGAATTATTGCTCTCGCTCTAACGATCGTGTCGTATGTAACCTGTGTGTATCTGGCTCTGATACTAGCCAGGGCCTACCCAGCCACTGACTAGTATCTCTCCCCAGCCTGTCCCCACACACCCTCTCACCTGCTGACCTGTGGATGGGGGAATCACTCCTGCAGTGTTGTGTTCTGCCTGTGAATACAATGATCAGCGTTGCTAACTATAGCTCGCAGCACTGATTGTTTTGGGAAAAACCTGACAGGCTGGTTGTACTCAAGTCAGATAATTGATTGACTTGTGTAAAACCAGCTAGCCCATACATAGATCGACTATGGCTGGTCTCTGCTTAATTGGCGTAATTGCAATCCATGTATGGCCCGCTTAACCACTACGCAGTCCCTAAACATCCTTCCACAAACATTTAAATTTTTCCTTCCCAGATTCCTTCATACTCCTCACCTGTACATAGTGCCCACTGTCATACTCTCCACACTTCTCTCCTGTACATACTGCTCACTGTCATACCCTCCACACTTCTCTCCTATACATAGTGCCCGCTGTCATACACTTCTCTCCTGTACATACCCAGCCACTGACTAGTATCTCTCCCCAGCCTGTCCCCACACACCCTCTCACCTGCTGACCTGTGGATATGGGAATCACTCCTGCAGTGTTGTGTTCTGCCTGTGAATACAATGATCAGTGTTACTAACTATAGCTCGCAGCACTGATTGTTTTGGGAAAAACCTGACAGGCTGGTTGTACTCAAGTCAGATAATTGATTGACTTGTGTAAAACCAGCTAGCCCATACATAGATTGACTATGGCTGGTCTCTGCTTAATTGGCGTAATTTCAATCCATGTATGGCCCGCTTACCCACTACGCAGTCCCTAAACATCCTTCCACAAACCTTTAAATTTTTCCTTCCCAGATTCCTTCATCCTCCTCACCTGTACATAGTGCCCACTGTCGTACTCTCCACACTCCTCTCCTGTACATACAGCTCACTGTCATACCTTCCACACTCCTCTCCTATACATAGTGCCCACCATCATACCCTCCACACTCCTCTCCTGTGCATACTGCTCACTGTCATACCCTCCACGCTCCCCTCCTATACATAGTGTCCACTGTCATACCCTCCACACTTCTCTCCTATACATAGTGCCCACCATCATACCCTCCACACCTCTCTCTCTTGTACATACTGCCCACTGTCATATCCTCCCCACTCTTCTTCTGTACATACTGCTCACTGTCTTACCCTCCACACTCATCTCATGTACATAGTGCTCAGTATCATACCGTCCACACTCCTCTCCTTTTCATACTGCCCACTTTCATAAACTCCTCTATTGTACATAGTGCCGGCTGTCATACCCTCCACACTCCTCTCCTGTACATACTGCTCGCTCTCATACCCTCCACATTCCTCTCCTGTACATACTGCCTATTGTCATACCCTCCACACTCCACACTCCTCTCCTGTACATACTGCCCACTGTTATACCCTCCACACTCTTCTCCTGTACATACTGCTCACTGTCTTACCCTCCACACTCATTTAATGTACATACTTCGCAGTATCATAATGTCTACACTCCTCTCCTGTATATACTGCTCACTGTACACTCCTCTCCACACTCCTCTCCTGTACATACTGCCCACATTCATAAACTCCTCTATTGTACATAGTGCCGGCTGTCATAACCTCCACGCTCCTCTCATGTGCATACTGCCCACTATCATGCCCTCCACACTCCTCTCCTGTACATACTGCCCCCATCATACCCACCACACTCCTCTCCTGTACATACTGCCCACTATCCTACCATCCACACTCCTCTCCTGTACGTACTGTAACCCAACATTACCCTCCACACTCCTCTCCTGTACATACTGTAACCTAACCTTACCCTTCTTTCTCTCCACATTCCTCTCCTGTACATACCGCCCCCATCATACCCTGCACATTCCCTTTCTGTACATACTGCCCACTGTCATACTCTCCACACTCCTCTCCTGTACATCCTGCCCACTTTCATACCCTCCACACTCCTCTCCGGTACATACCACCCTCTGTCATACCTCCCACACGCCTCTCCTGTACATACTGCCCACTGTCATACTCTCCACACTCCTCTCTTGTACATACTGCCCACTTTCATACCCTCCACACTCCTCTCTGGTACATACCACCCTCTGTCATACCCTCCACACTCCTCTGCTGTGCATGCTGCCCACTGTCATACCCTTCAAACTCCTCTCCTGTACATAGTGACTTCTGCCATACCCTCCACACTCCTCTCCTGTACATAGTGTCCACTGTTAGACCCTTCACATTCCTCTCCATCACCTGCACATACTTCCCATTTTTATACCGTCCATACTCCTCCCCTATGCCTCTTACTCACAAAAACAGTTCTTTAAAATTATACTGAATATCCTCAATGTTACCAGCTCTAGAATGGGCACACTTTTGTTAGATCAACGAAAGGAAATCTTCTCAATCCTCATATTTGTTCTGCCTCATTATTAGTACTCATTTCATTTTGGGATTACTACTGTGATGTATAGAGGAACATAGGGGATCTCAGCTACTCTAAATATAGCACTGGTGAAAAAAGTGCCCCTTAAAAATATTTTTGAAATGTTGGCAACTATGCACTTAGGCCCTGACCAAGGGCCGCTGGGTCAGTAGGGGGCCCCATGAGAGGCTCCTGGGATCCTGTGATAATAAAGCGGTAGTAAACTTTGCTAACATTACTACTTTTTAGAGGCCCTGAGGTAGGTTATGCCATAGTGTACAAATATGTACAGCATATTAGCACATTAGGGTACACTTAAATTGTCAGACTGAGCCCTCCAGTGCTGCGCTGTGATCAATCCGGCGGGTCCTAGGCGCTTCCATCTTCACCCGGTCTTCCTTCTGGGCTCTGTGCCTTCGGTCACTTGCCTTGGCTGGGCTGCGTTGATGTCATTCCCACGCATGCTCATGCGCATCCTCTCTCTCTCATCCCCCCTTTCTCTCTCATCCTCCCTCCCTTACCCCTTACCCCTCACCCCTCTCTCATCCTCTGCTTATTTATTTATTATTTATAAAAGGCCCACCAAAATCCTCAGCACCAGGCCCATGATGTTCTTAATCTGGCCCTGCATACACTATATTGTCAAAAGTATTAGGACACCTGCTTTTACATGCACATGAACTTTAATGGCAACCCAGTCTTAGTCCGTAGGGTTCAATATTAAACTTGCCCACCCATTGCAGCTATAACAGCTCTGGGAAGGCTGCCCACAAGGTTTAGGAGTGTATCTATGGGAATTTTCGACCATTCTTCCAGAAGCGCATTTATGAGGTCAGACACTGATGTTGGACAAGAAGGTCTGGCTCATAGTCTCTGCTCTAATTCATCCCAAAGGTGTTCAGTCAGGTTGAGGTCAGGACTCTGTGTAGGCCAGTCAAGTTCCTCCACCCCAAACTCGCTCATCCGATCCCGGCCCCCCCTATGTGAATTGGTAAGGGGTACATTGTACCCCTACCATTTCACGAAGAAAGTGTAAAAAAATGTAAATAAAAACACACAAACACCTTGGAAAAGTCCTTTATTAAAAAAAAAAAAACATTCCAGCGATGAAATCCAGTGTCCCACGGCGATCCCGATGTCCAGCGCTGTCCGTCGTTGGTTGTGCCTGAGCGGACCTGATGGGGAACTTCCTCCGCAGTGTTTTAAATGTATAGACCCGCCCCTTCTAAAGTTCCCCATCAGGTCCGCTCAGCGGACCAGATGCGGAACGCAAGAAGGGGCGGGTCTATTCATATATTACACAGCGAACAAAGTTCCCCATCAGGTCTGCCCCCTCGGTATGTCCGACCCCGCCTACGTCATTGGCCTGAGCGGGGAACTTCCTTCACTGTGTAATTTAAATTTACACAGTGAAGGAAGTTTCCCGCTCAGGCCAATGATGTAGGCGGGGTCTGACATACCGAGGGGGCAGACCTGATGGGGAACTTCGTTTGCTGTGTAATACATGTATAGACCCGCCCCTTCTCATGTTCCGCATCAGATCCTCAGCCTTACACCTAGTCATTGGCTGAGCGGACCTGATGGGGAACTTTAGAAGGGGCGGGTCTATACATGTATTACAAAGTGAGAGAAGTTCCCCATCAGGTCCGCCCCCTCGGTATGTCAGACCCCGCCTACGTCATTGGCCTGAGCGGGCCTGATGGGGAACTTCCTTCACTGTGTAAATTTAAATTACACAGTGATTGAAGTTCCCCGCTCAGGCCAATGACGTATGTATCTATAGGGGACTTCCTGGGACCTTGGACCATTGTCATTCCTTTACTGGGAGGCCTCTATCTGTGCCTGGATAGGGCATTCTTGTAAGTATCCTTTAGGGATGTATCTGTTTTGGATGTTTTCTGCCCAATATGTTGACTGTTTGTATGTCTTCCTCACCCTTCGTGGTCCTAACCCCCCCGGGTTTTTCTCGTGGGTCATAGGGAAGCCTATTCATGAGTTGGACAGGGTGTATTCCCATGGGGGCCATTGCCTTTTGTTCAAAATGCCCATAGAGGATTCATTTATAATTCTTACAGTTTTGGGTTAATACTTGGTGGGGTAATCTATGCTTATGGGGAGTAATTGTGGGAGACCCCTGGTCTTCTTTCCTCTCTCCCCGTAGGGACCCCTGTCCAAAACGTCCTTCCTTCAAAACAAATGTGGTGGTAGCTCTTTTGATTGTGGCTATACATCTTTCTATCCCCGGGTTCATGTGTCCATTTTTACTTTAGGTCCTCTTCCCTTCCCCCCGGTTACATTGGGGGTTGGGATCCCTTGGGCTGGAGTTGTTTTGATTTGACATCCTTGTGGAGTGTTTATACTTTTGAGGCTCCTTAATGCAGTGAAATACCTAGACTGAATTTGGCGGATTATCCTGGATGAAGGAGTATTTTCCCTTTCAAACTGACATATCGACATGTGAGGATTTCTTGTTTGGCATGAGCCAATCTACTATATGGTTTAATATTTACAATTCATGCATTGTTACTTTGCTCTGTACTTGCAGAAGTGGTTTTGTGTCCCTGATGAAGAAAAATTAAATGCAATTTTCGAAACGCGTTGGACTTCTCAACCACCTATTTAGAGATATGTTCATTTTGATCTCTGTTATATGTCCAGTGGTAGTGTACCGCTCATTCTGCTGTGTATGTACATGTATGCATTTTATCTTGTATGATTCTTAGTAAATCTCTACAGGAGTACCAATTTTAGATTCTTTACTTTTTTGTATCAATAAAATATATTTTTTATACAAACATTTTCTTTTTTGACTTTCAAAATTGCCTTTAAAATCCCATTCTTTTTGAGGTCCTTTCCATTTAAATCAGGGATGAGGACAATTACATGCCAATTCATTTGAGTCTATTTAATTTCACACTTTCAATGCTTAGATTGGAGAGACAAAACAAGCGTTACCATCAGTCCTGTGTCATGCCAACAGTAAAGCATCCTGAGAGCATTCATGTGTGGGGTTGCTTCTCAGCCAAGGGAGTGGGCTCGCTCACAATTAGTGATGAGCCGAACACCCCCGGGTTCGGTTCGCACCAGAACCCGCGAACGGACCGAAAGTTCGAACGAACATTAGAACCCTATTAAATACAATGGATGCGAACGTTCGAATTCTAAAGTGCTAATTATAAAAACTATTATGCATGTTATTGTCCTAAAAAGGGTTTGGGAACCCGGGTTCTGCACCAGGGGACATGTATCAATGCAAAAATAAGTTTTAAAAACGGTCGTTTTCCGGGAGCAGTCATTTTAATGATGCATAAAGTGAAAAAAAAAAGTCAAATATTCCTTTAAATATCGTACCTGGGGGGTGTCTAAAGTATGCCTGTGAAGTGCCACGTGTTTCCCGTGTTTAGAACTGTCCCTGCACAAAATGACACTTCTAAAGGAAAAAAAAGCCATTTAAAACTGCTTGCGGCTTTAATGTAATGTCTGGTCCCGGTAATATGGATGAAAATCTTTAAGAAAAATGGCATAGCTACCCCATGACCCCCCCCCTACCCCAGCCCATTACCAGCCCCTTTGGGTCTTGTATGGATATTAAGGGGAACCCCGCACATAAAATAAAAAAGGCCCTATATACTCTGAACAGCCGTATACAGGCGGTGCATACAAGACAGGGACTGTAGGTTTGTTCTTATGTAGAATCTGTTTGTAATTTTGAACAGGTACATTGTTGAAGTGTAGCTCCAGACCAAAAATCTATTTTTAAACTTTTTGGAAAACATAGGTAAGGGTTATCACCCCTGTAACATTTGTTTTGCTGTCTGTGCCCCTGTTCAGAACATTTCACCTCACTTTCCGTCCTAATGACAACTGTTTTTGAAATGTGGTGTTTTTCTTGAAACAAGGATTGCTGATAAAGCATCAGTACAGAGGAGACACCTTTCTCCCATATTTATTCTTACAGGAGAGAATTTTCCTTCCTAGTGGTAGATTTCCTCTCACTTCCTGTTGTCTTCTTGCGTTTGCAAGTAGGAGTCGTTTGTAAGTTGGATGTTTGAAAGTAGGGACCTGCCGTATATACTCTGCAGAAATAGGCCCCTTAGTTGTTGGTGTTGGCACAACACTGTAAGCACTCACAGTTACTCTTGGTTGGTGCTGGAACGCCCTGCTGTCAACTATTATATCAGGAATTTTAATTACATATAATTGTTGAACAGTGGTAGTAAAAATTGGGCCTTTGATGGTGGTGCTGGTGCCACAACACTGTAAGCCCTGACAGTTACTCTTGGTGGGTGCAGCAATGGGCCCTGCTGTGAATTATTAGATCAAGAATTGTAATTACATGCCCCTGTTGAACAGGGGCTGAAAAATTGGGCCTTAGGCACTGGTGGCACAACACTGCAACCCTTCACAGATACTGTACTTGGAGCACAGCAATGAGCCCTGTTGCAAAGTATTGCTTCAAAAATTGTAATGACACGCCCCTGTTAAACAGGGGCTGAAAAATTGGGCCTTAGGCACTGGTGGCACAACACTGCAACTCCTCACAGATACTGTACTTGGAGCACAGCAATGAGCCCTGTTGCAAAGTATTGCTTCAAAAATTGTAATTACACGCCCCTGTTAAACAGGGGCTGAAAAATTGGGCGTTAGGCACTGGTGGCGGCACCCATAAACAAAAATGATCTTCCAAGCTATCATCATCAATCGTATCATTGAGGACTCGGAGGAGGAGGATAGCCAGTCAACATAACAGCACAGGCACTCAGCATCAGCATCAGTCTTGAAGGGATGTGACATTTTAAAATCAATTAGTCTGTTATATCAGCATCAGGTGTGTGGTAGCTGGTGGTGATCCAAGACTGGTTCATCTTGATGAAAGTCAGTCGATCAACCGAGTCGGTGGACAGGCGCACCCTGTGATCCGTGACAAATCCTCCAGCAGCACTGAATGTGCGTTCCGAAAGAACGCTGGATGCAGGACAGGCCAGTAGCTCAATTGCATACTGTGCAAGCTCTGGCCAGTGATCCATCCTCAAGACCCAGTAAGCCAGAGGATTTTCGGTGGGGAAGGTGTCCAAGTCTGACCTTGCCCCTAGATATTCCTGCACCATGTTTATCAGACGCTGGCGATGGTTGCTGGAACCGATCATACTTTGGGGCTGCGGACTAAAGAATTGTCTGAACGCATCGGTCAGACGGCCACCTTCCCCACCGCTCCTTCTTTGACTGGCCGAAGCCTCAGCAACTCGTTGTCCAGGACCAGGAGTTTGCAACCTCCCAGTCTCTGGGAACGCGTTGCACAGACCTTTCTGCAAGGCCTCCCGGAGTTGTCTCATCCTCTGCTCCCTCTGCGACGGTAACATAAGGTCCGCAACCTTACCCTTGTACCGTGGATCAAGGAGAGTGGCCAGCCAGTAATGGTCCCTCTCCTTGATCCGAAGAATACGAGGATCCTTCCGCAGACTTTGCAGGATCAGGGAGGCCATGCAGCGTAGGTTTGCTGAGGCATTCGCTCCGGAGTCCTCTGGGTCACTAAGGACGACATGATCCGCAGCCACCTCCTCCCAGCCACGTACAAGTCCACTGGTTTCTTGGGACTGTAAATCATCCCTAAAAGACTGCTGCTGATGATGCTGAGTGCCAGCCTCCACCTCCATGCTGACACAATCCTCCTCCTCCTCCTCCTCCTCCTCCTCCTCTTCCTGTGCGATGGGTGGGACAGAAGGAACACTGTCTGGGTAAAGGGGGCCTTGAGAGGCAAGGAAGTCCTCCTCTTCCTGCCTCTGTTCTGCCTCAAGTGCCCTGTCCATTATTCCACGCAGCGTGTGCTCCAACAGGTGGACAAGAGGTACAGTGTCACTGATGCATGCACTGTCACTGCTCACCATCCTCGTGGCCTCCTCAAATGGTGCCAGGACAGTGCATGCATCCCTGATCATGCCCCACTGGCGTGGAGAAAAAAAACCAAGCTCCCCTGACCCTGTCCTGGTGCCGTAGTCGCACAGGTACTCATTGATGGCCCTCTGCTGCGTGTGCAGCCGCTGCAGCATGGCCAACGTTGAGTTCCACCTGGTGGGCATGTCACATATAAGGCGGTTCTTGGGCAGGTTCAACTCCTTTTGCAGCTCAGCCAGGCGAGCACTGGCATTATAAGATCTGCGGAAATGCACACAGACTTTCCTGGCCTGCCTCAGGACATCCTGTAAGCCCGGGTACCTGCCCAAGAAGCGCTGCACCACCAGGTTAAGGACGTGAGCCACACAGGGCACATGGGTCAGTTGTCCCTGTCGGAGGGCGGAGAGGAGGTTGGTGCCATTGTCGCAAACCACCATTCCTGGCTTAAGCTGGCGTGGCGTCAACCACCTCTCGGCCTGGCCCTGCAGAGCAGACAGGACCTCTGCCCCAGTGTGGCTTCTGTCCCCCAAACACACCAGCGCAAGCACGGCATGGCATCTTTTTGCCTGCGTACTTGCGTAGCCCCGTGAACGGCTACGGAGCACCGCTGGTTCATAGGACAAACCACAGGAAGAGGCCATGGAGGAAGAAGAAGAGGAGGGGGTGGAGGAGAGAGGTGTGTCACAACCAGTAGTAGCATTTTGGAGGCGTGGCGGTGGGACAACCTCCAACACTACTGCACCTTGTCCTGAATCCTTCCCAGCTGCCAAAAGAGTGACCCAATGGGCCGTGAAAGAAAGGTAACGTCCCTGTCCATGCCTGCTGGACCATGAGTCAGCGGTAATATGCACCTTACCGCTGACCGCCCTGTCCAGCGAGGCCAAGACATTGCCTTCCACATGCCGGTAGAGAGCCGGAATAGCCTTCCGTGAGAAAAAGTGGCGTTTGGGAACCTGCCACTGAGGAACCGCACATTGCACAAACTCACGGAAGGGGGCCGAGTCTACCAACTGAAAAGGCAGCAGTTGAAGCGCTAGCAATTTAGCCAAGCTAGCATTCAACCGCTGGGCATGTGGATGGCTGGGAGTGAACTTCTTTCGACGGTCCAGCAGCTGGGGCAGGGAAATTTGCCTGCTAGAATCGGACGTCGGTGTACTGCTAGCAGAGTGGGCGCAAGTACTTGGCTGTGACACACCTAATTCTACACCTTCATTCCTCTCAGTGCATGTTTCAGAGAGGACTGAAGTTATAGTGGGGTTGGAGATCCCAGCTGATGCGGTGCAAGGAGAGGTCCGCTTTGTTCTTTGGTGTGGGTCTTTGAGGTAGGCTTGCCAACGAGCTGCATGGCAGGTCAACATATGTCTGGTCAGGCATGTGGTACCCAAGCGGCTGATGTTTTGGCCACGCGATATACGCTTGAGACATATGTTGCAAACAGCAGCTGTGCGATCTGATGCACTAGCCTCAAAAAAGGCCCACACCAAAGAACTTTTTGAATGACGGGCAGAGGCAGCGCCCTGCACAGGCGGAGCTCTGCGGTGTGATTCCGTCGGTGTACTGCCCTTACGCTGGCCACCAAAGGGCATCCTGCCTCGTTGGAGATGTGCCTCCTCCTCATCCTCCTCCTCCTCCTCTCTCCTATTAGGCACCCACGTGGAGTCATTGACCTCATCATCCCCTCCCTCCTCATCACTGGAGCCAATCTGGCAGTATGCTGCAGCTGCTGGAACATGACTGCCAGATTGGTGTCCTTCTTGAGCATCCCCTCTGTCTGCTCTCACGCTACTGCCTTCCTCTAGCTGGGTTTCATCATCAGACCCTTCGAAACGCTGGGCATCCTCCTGGAGCATGTACCCAACACTGTGCTGAAACAGTTCGGGGGACTCCTCAGGAGGAGGACATGGTGGGTCTAGGGAAGGAGTGACTGATGATTTGTCTGACATTGATACCAGGGAAGACGACGCTTTGGCAGCTGCTTTTCCAGTACCCTGAGCCTGGGTGAGAGAGGATGAGGAGGAGGAGGAGGGCTTGGTCATCCACTCTACCAAGTCTTCGGCATGATGTGGCTCAACATGTCCAGCTGCCGAAAAGAAGGACAAGCGTGTCCCATGGCCATGTGCTGATGACAATGCACCGCGTCCACGACCAGCACTGTTGCCCCCAGACACAGAGCCTGCTTGCCCTCTTTTATTGCCTCCTGACTGTCTGCCTCTCCTTGTTTGCCTTCCAGACATTCTAATAGATGGCCTGCAGGGAGATGGGAAAAAAGCAATAAGGGCTACCTTCAGGTGTCCTTCTCTGTCCCTTGAAACAAGGACTTTCACAGTGAAAGAAACTGACACTGTCCCTACCTAGAGTTTTCTGTCCCTAGAATAAATGTTTTTTTAAGCACAATATAGCACAAGGACAATTAACTCACTGTCCTTACAGGTCCCTGGAAACAAGGACTTGCAGAGTGAAAGAAAAAAAACACTCTCCCTACCTACAGTTTTCTGTCCCTAGAAAAAATGTTTTTTTTAAGCACAATATAGCACAAGTAAAATTAACTCACTGTCCTTACAGGTCCCTGGAAACAAGGACTTGCAGAGTGAAAGAAAAAAAACACTCTCCCTACCTACAGTTTTCTGTCCCTAGAAAAAATGTTTTTTTTAATCACAATATAGCACAAGGAAAATTAACTCACTGTCCTTACAGGTCCCTGGAAACAAGGACTTGCAGAGTGAAAGAAACTGACACTGTCCCTACCTAGAGTTTTCTGTCCCTAGAATAAATGTTTTTTTTAATCACAATATAGCACAAGGAAAATTAACTCACTGTCCTTACAGGTCCCTGGAAACAAGGACTTGCAGAGTGAAAGAAACTGACACTGTCCCTACCTAGAGTTTTCTGTCCCTAGAATAAATGTTTTTTTTAAGCACAATATAGCACAAGGACAATTAACTCACTGTCCTTACAGGTCCCTGGAAACAAGGACTTGCAGAGTGAAAGAAAAAAAACACTCTCCCTACCTACAGTTTTCTGTCCCTAGAAAAAATGTTTTTTTTAAGCACAATATAGCACAAGTAAAATTAACTCACTGTCCTTACAGGTCCCTGGAAACAAGGACTTGCAGAGTGAAAGAAAAAAAACACTCTCCCTACCTACAGTTTTCTGTCCCTAGAAAAAATGTTTTTTTTAATCACAATATAGCACAAGGAAAATTAACTCACTGTCCTTACAGGTCCCTGGAAACAAGGACTTGCAGAGTGAAAGAAACTGACACTGTCCCTACCTAGAGTTTTCTGTCCCTAGAATAAATGTTTTTTTTAATCACAATATAGCACAAGGAAAATTAACTCACTGTCCTTACAGGTCCCTGGAAACAAGGACTTGCAGAGTGAAAGAAACTGACACTGTCCCTACCTAGAGTTTTCTGTCCCTAGAATAAATGTTTTTTTTAAGCACAATATAGCACAAGGACAATTAACTCACTGTCCTTACAGGTCCCTGGAAACAAGGACTTGCAGAGTGAAAGAAAAAAAACACTCTCCCTACCTACAGTTTTCTGTCCCTAGAAAAAATGTTTTTTTTAAGCACAATATAGCACAAGTAAAATTAACTCACTGTCCTTACAGGTCCCTGGAAACAAGGACTTGCAGAGTGAAAGAAAAAAAACACTCTCCCTACCTACAGTTTTCTGTCCCTAGAAAAAATGTTTTTTTTAATCACAATATAGCACAAGGAAAATTAACTCACTGTCCTTACAGGTCCCTGGAAACAAGGACTTGCAGAGTGAAAGAAACTGACACTGTCCCTACCTAGAGTTTTCTGTCCCTAGAATAAATGTTTTTTTTAATCACAATATAGCACAAGGAAAATTAACTCACTGTCCTTACAGGTCCCTGGAAACAAGGACTTGCAGAGTGAAAGAAACTGACACTGTCCCTACCTAGAGTTTTCTGTCCCTAGAATAAATGTTTTTTTTAAGCACAATATAGCACAAGGACAATTAACTCACTGTCCTTACAGGTCCCTGGAAACAAGGACTTGCAGAGTGAAAGAAAAAAAACACTCTCCCTACCTACAGTTTTCTGTCCCTAGAAAAAATGTTTTTTTTAAGCACAATATAGCACAAGTAAAATTAACTCACTGTCCTTACAGGTCCCTGGAAACAAGGACTTGCAGAGTGAAAGAAAAAAAACACTCTCCCTACCTACAGTTTTCTGTCCCTAGAAAAAATGTTTTTTTTAATCACAATATAGCACAAGGAAAATTAACTCACTGTCCTTACAGGTCCCTGGAAACAAGGACTTGCAGAGTGAAAGAAACTGACACTGTCCCTACCTAGAGTTTTCTGTCCCTAGAATAAATGTTTTTTTTAATCACAATATAGCACAAGGAAAATTAACTCACTGTCCTTACAGGTCCCTGGAAACAAGGACTTGCAGAGTGAAAGAAACTGACACTGTCCCTACCTAGAGTTTTCTGTCCCTAGAATAAATGTTTTTTTTAAGCACAATATAGCACAAGGACAATTAACTCACTGTCCTTACAGGTCCCTGGAAACAAGGACTTGCAGAGTGAAAGAAAAAAACACTCTCCCTACCTACAGTTTTCTGTCCCTAGAAAAAATGTTTTTTTTTAATCACAATATAGCACAAGGAAAATTAACTCACTGTCCTTACAGGTCCCTGGAAACAAGGACTTGCAGAGTGAAAGAAACTGACACTGTCCCTACCTAGAGTTTTCTGTCCCTAGAATAAATGTTTTTTTTAATCACAATATAGCACAAGGAAAATTAACTCACTGTCCTTACAGGTCCCTGGAAACAAGGACTTGCAGAGTGAAAGAAACTGACACTGTCCCTACCTAGAGTTTTCTGTCCCTAGAATAAATGTTTTTTTTAAGCACAATATAGCACAAGGACAATTAACTCACTGTCCTTACAGGTCCCTGGAAACAAGGACTTGCAGAGTGAAAAAAAAAAACACTCTCCCTACCTAGAGTTTTCTGTCCCTAGAAAAAATGTTTTTTTTAAGCACAATATAGCACAAGGACAATTAACTCACTGTCCTTACAGGTCCCTGGAAACAAGGACTTGCAGAGTGAAAGAAAAAAAACACTCTCCCTACCTAGAGTTTTCTGTCCCTAGAAAAAATGTTTTTTTTAATCACAATATAGCACAAGGAAAATTAACTCACTGTCCTTACAGGTCCCTGGAAACAAGGACTTGCAGAGTGAAAGAAAAAAAACACTCTCCCTACCTACAGTTTTCTGTCCCTAGAAAAAATGTTTTTTTTAATCACAATATAGCACAAGGAAAATTAACTCACTGTCCTTACAGGTCCCTGGAAACAAGGACTTGCAGAGTGAAAGAAACTGACACTGTCCCTACCTAGAGTTTTCTGTCCCTAGAATAAATGTTTTTTTTAATCACAATATAGCACAAGGAAAATTAACTCACTGTCCTTACAGGTCCCTGGAAACAAGGACTTGCAGAGTGAAAGAAACTGACACTGTCCCTACCTAGAGTTTTCTGTCCCTAGAATAAATGTTTTTTTTAAGCACAATATAGCACAAGGACAATTAACTCACTGTCCTTACAGGTCCCTGGAAACAAGGACTTGCAGAGTGAAAGAAAAAAAACACTCTCCCTACCTACAGTTTTCTGTCCCTAGAAAAAATGTTTTTTTTAATCACAATATAGCACAAGGAAAATTAACTCACTGTCCTTACAGGTCCCTGGAAACAAGGACTTGCAGAGTGAAAGAAACTGACACTGTCCCTACCTAGAGTTTTCTGTCCCTAGAATAAATGTTTTTTTTAATCACAATATAGCACAAGGACAATTAACTCACTGTCCTTACAGGTCCCTGGAAACAAGGACTTGCAGAGTGAAAGAAACTGACACTGTCCCTACCTAGAGTTTTCTGTCCCTAGAATAAATGTTTTTTTTAAGCACAATATAGCACAAGGACAATTAACTCACTGTCCTTACAGGTCCCTGGAAACAAGGACTTGCAGAGTGAAAGAAAAAAAACACTCTCCCTACCTACAGTTTTCTGTCCCTAGAAAAAATGTTTTTTTTAATCACAATATAGCACAAGGAAAATTAACTCACTGTCCTTACAGGTCCCGGGAAACAAGGACTTGCAGAGTGAAAGAAACTGACACTGTCCCTACCTAGAGTTTTCTGTCCCTAGAATAAATGTTTTTTTTAATCACAATATAGCACAAGGACAATTAACTCACTGTCCTTACAGGTCCCTGGAAACAAGGACTTGCAGAGTGAAAGAAACTGACACTGTCCCTACCTAGAGTTTTCTGTCCCTAGAATAAATGTTTTTTTTAAGCACAATATAGCACAAGGACAATTAACTCACTGTCCTTACAGGTCCCTGGAAACAAGGACTTGCAGAGTGAAAGAAACTGACACTGTCCCTACCTAGAGTTTTCTGTCCCTAGAATAAATGTTTTTTTTAAGCACACTATAGCAGAAGCACAAAACACACTGACACTCTCCCTACCTATCCTTCTCTTTCCCTAAACTAAAGGAATCCAGGTTAAGCAAGAAAGAAATAACAGTCACTGTCCCTGCCTATGCTACTCTATCCCTGCTCCGGAACACACTACACTAGGCCGCCGTGCTGGCGGCCTTTTATAGTGTGGGGCGTGTACTAAACACCCTCAGCAATAATTGGCCACAGGCATCCTGCCTGTGGCCAATCATTGCTCTCCTCGCTGCCGGCGCTGTGATTGGCCAAGCATGCGGGGTCACAGTGCATGCTTGGCCAATCACAGCGCCTGGATGACACTGCGATGGCGTAGTGCATTGTGGGCCGTTCGCGTCACTCGAATTTGGCGCGAACGGCCCAAATCGTTCGATCTTCGTCGAACGATCGAACAGCCAATGTTCGAGTCGAACGTATGTTCGACTCGAACACGAAGCTCATCCCTACTCACAATATTGCTGAAGAACACAGTCATGAATAAAGAATGGTACAAAAACATCCTCCGAGAGCAACTTCTCCCAACCATCCAAGAAGAGTTTGGTGAGGAACGATGCCTTTTCCAGCATAATGCAGCACCTTGCCATAAGGCAAAAGTGATAACTCAGTGGCTTGGGGAACAAAACATTGAAATTTTAGGTCCATTGCCAGGAAACTCCCCAGACCTTTATCCCATTGAGAACTTGTGGTCAATTCTCAAGAGGCGGGTGAACAAAAAAAAAAAACACAAATTCTGACAAACTCTAAGCACTGATTATGCAAGAATGGGCTGCCATCAGTCAGGATGTGGCCCAGAAGTGGATTGACAGCATGCCAGGGTGAATTGCAAAGGTCTTGAAAAAGTGTCAACACTGCAAATATTGACACTTTGCACAGACTTAAAGCGGAGCTCCACCCTAAAGTGGAACTTCCACTCATCGGATGATTCCTCCCCCCCTCCGGTGCCACAATTGACACCCTTCAGGGGGGAGGGGGGTGCAGATACCTGTCTAAGACAGGTATTTGCACCCACTTCCGGGCATAGATTCTGTGGGGACCTGCGGGTAGTGCGTCAGTTCCCCACCCCCCCCCCCTGTTGTGTTCTGGGAAACACACGGCTCCCAGAACACAGCAGGGAACAGTGAGGACGGCGCAGCGCGACTCGCGCAGCGCGACTCGCGCATGCGCAGTAGGGAACCGGGCAGTAAAGCCGCAACGCTTCACTTCCTGATTCCCTCACCGATGATGGCGGTGGGGGCAGCCGAGAGACGAGCGATTGCTCGTCTTCTGCTGCCGATGTCGCTGGACTCCAGGACAGGTAAGTGTCCATTTATTAAAAGTCAGCAGCTGCAGTATTTGTAGCTGCTGGCTTTTAATATATTTTTTTACCGCGGAGCTCCGCTTTAATGTAATTGTCAATAAAAGCCTTTGACACTTATGAAATGCTTGTAATTATAAAAGGCTTGTAAAAAAGCCTGGCGCGCTATGGTCCACAAGGTCACAAAAAGTCAGACACAACTAAAGGACTGAACAACGAAAACAGGAAAATTGCCCCAAGGGGATAGTGTGGGCAGGAAACCAATGCATGAAGACAATAAGGAGTAAATAATTGTAAAAAATAACAATTTTAATGGTAGAGAAAGTATAAACATTAAAAACAATTGTAGCACTGCCCCTGTAGGAGCTGCTGGTTATATTTTGGGTCTATGCTCTGCCTATCAACCCCAGAAGTTGGCTCAAACCCTCCCTTGGCACAACTAGACTACAAGATATTGTGGAACCCACTGGTAATTGGGTAACTCAATATTAAACCTTGTAAATAAAGAATTTACCTAGTAATGACCATCTGTCCAACAGGGCAACAGACAACTTCACACAGTATTCTGCTCAACCAAGGATTAAGTTTACTTGGTAAGAAAAAAAGTAACAAATTATACAGATTACAGTTGACTCTCACAGGGCCCTGTAAGAGTCAATAGCAAAGCAGAAAATTTTGTTTGAAATAATAAAATACAGTTACAATGCACACCTTCAATCTATATAAAGCCTATGCTCGCAAGCTCCCCCTAATGGGCAATATTCTACAAGTGTTCCGGTACTATCTGCTCTAGTCAGGCCTGACTAAGTTCAGTGTAAAGTCCCTTCCAGTAGTAGAAGTCTTTGCTAGCAATTGTTGGTGCACATATACAACCTTGTGGATTACAAATGTTTAATAGCAGAAAACTGAATATCCTCAATGTATGTGAAGATGTAGGAAACTCACTGATGGTGCAAACGCCACTCTTCAAACACGCGGCACTGCAAGATGCGATATGTCCTTGCGTGTGGTGCACTACTTTAATAATGGTAGACCTGTAAAAGTCTCAGGCCTATGCAACAGTTAATGAAGTCTGGGCAGGTGCCCTCTCACCAAACCAGGCCTTGTCCCTCTAGTATGTTTCGCTGTTGGCGTTCCAGTCCACAGTCTCCCCGCAACTCCGGTCCCCCACACAGCCGCGCTGGATGTTGGTTGATGGACGACTCCGGTCTCTGTGGAGCGAGCGCTGGACACTTAGGAAAGGATCCCTCTTTAGGCTGAGTGATCTCCTCACAACTGTAGGCCCAGGCTTCTGGCCCAGACGCTTCGGCAGCAGGCCTCAACACAGGCCTCCTCCTTGATAGAAGGCGATGTCCAGAGAGAGCGAGCGTAACTCCTCCCTTCCCTTAAGTAACCTCCCCCAGAAGGCTGTGTGATGGTGCAATGCACTTTGCGAGTACAGCTGCACTGTGGGTACCATAGTCTATTTGATACCCATGGCAATGGAGTCCCTTTACTATAAGTTCCATAATGCACCATTCCATATAGTTAAACAACAGTTGCTGCAATATCTTAAAGAGACTCCGGAGGGAGCTGGGGTTGTTCTCCAGATAACAATAGTCTTATAACACACACAAAGTGGCACCCCGCTACACACTCCCCCCACCTAAAATCTTTGGTCCCCAAAGACGACAACAGTTTGTAACCTGATACATGCTTTGTCCATACACGTGGAGAAAATTCAGTTAGTTTATACATGACAGTAAACAATTTGCATCTTCATAGGCAGAGCTCAACTTCAAACAGCTCATATCATGACACAGAGTTGACAGAGGAACCTCCCACCAATTGTCATAGTGACTTGCGGACAGAACAACCTCCCTTCCTGACACTGAAGTGTGCTGTATAGGTGTGCCAGGGGGTGAGCTAGGGTTGTCCTCCACCAAATTTTTAGTGGAAGAGCTAGGCATATCAATTATCCTTTTAGAAGTCAGAATGGCTTCTTCAGAGCATTCACCCAGTTAATCGGACGTCAGTCTTTTGGGAGGGTGAATGACTCTTCTTTCTCTTTGCTCCTTAGGTGTCAAAGTCTCAAGAGTATTAGACTCTACTGCCTCTGTGCCTTCTTCTATTGTCCCTTCTTGTTGTTCGGGCACACTGAACTCTGTTTCCTCTGGATCATCCAGTCCTCCATACGAAAGTGACAAGACCTCTTCGGAGTCCTCTATTTCCTCAGTCAGTATACTGTGAGGCACAAACTCAGGGGCCTCTGGTCAGAGAGTTCCACTATCAACTATGCCAGGTGAGGGTAGAGGAGAGGTCATAGGTTCTGATAGTTGAGATGGCCAAAGCCAATCTGACTCTATCCATTCATCCTCAGAGTCTTCATCTTCTACATCCTGAAGTGTTGACTGAGATCTAGTAACTGGTCGAGATCCTCAAGAGGTTGAGGGGAGCTCTTGTGAATCTGACACAGAAGGTAGGCAAACTACTTCAGAGAGGGGTGTAGCGGGACCCCCAAAATTGGGGTCACTATGTTGTAAATTTAGGTGCAGTCTGAGCAATAGTATGGCTCAGATTCTATAATTCTGTTTAATATGGACTCTTCTCTGCCATGTTGTTGCCTGGTGTATAGTTCCCCTGGGCCTGTGGTGGCGCTGTTGCCCAGGTCTCGGGTTGAACCACTGGTGACATTGTGGTGTGATTGGGTGTCTTCTTTCGGCTACCGTGCGGTGGGCAGAGTTCAGACTGCTGTGCATGCCGGGAGAGGGTACAAAAAGGGCGGACGCCATGTTCTAGGGGGAGTGGTGGAGTGGAGGAGGAGAGAGGAGAGTGGAGAGTGGAGTGTGCCCCTTTGGGGTGGTGGTGCTGGGGGGATTCCCAGGCGGACTCCTGGTGGCGAAGTCGCACCCATTGGCACTGCTGGCCTGGGGTGCGTGATCTGGTCGAGGAGTCTCGGGCACCTTTAGCCCGAGGCTGCAGAGTTCCAGGTAGGCCCAGTACCTTCAACTGGGTCTACAACCAACACACTGGAGTCCCAGGGAACCCGTGTGAGGGTGGCCCGCTCTGAAGGAGAGGAAACCGAGGGAGGACCTGTCCGATGGATCGGTGGAGAAATTCACGGTGAAGGAGAGGCCTGGTTACCTATCAGAGGGAAGGATTTGTGAGTTGCAGTATAGCTCCCGTAGTGTGTCCCATTGGCACCTATGGTCTCTATTAATCTATGGGAGTTTCAAAGTTCTAATTCAGTAACTAAAGGATTCTGTGGCAGAGGATCTCTTAGACTTGTCCGTGAAGGGGACTAACTTAAAGAAACTGTTCGTGCTTCACTCCGGCTGCTAGAACTGTGAGAGGGATCTATCCGGGTGAGCAATTTACACTCAGGCTTGAGTGAGGAATAGGGTAGAGTGCTGCATGCCTGAACCTATCTCCCTACCTGCTTTTGTTACTATCTTCAACCTATTCCCAAATATGTTTCAAGCAAGATAAAAATAAAATAGTCTGTTTGGAGTTTAACCACCTGCCTACTGGGCACTTTCACCCCCTTCCTGCCCAGGCCATTTTTAAGCTTTCAGCGCTGTCCCACTTTGGGTACAGCGTCGCACGACTGCGCAATTGTCATTCAAACTAAATTTGCGTCCTTTTTTACGCACAAATAGAGCTTTCTTTTGGTGGTATTTGATCACCTCTGCGGTTTTTATTTTTTGCGCTATAAACAAAAGAAAAGCATCAAGTTTGGAAAAAAAACCTATATTTTTTACTTTTTGCTATAATAAATATCCATTTTTTTTATTTTTATTTTTATTTTTAATTTTCTTCAGTTTAGGCCAATATGTATACTTCTACATATTCTTGGTAAAAAAAAAATTGCAATATATTGATTGGTTTGCGCAAAAGTTAAAGCAGATACAAAATAGGGGATAGATTTATAGCATTTTTTTTTTTACTAGTAATGGCGGCGATCAGGGATTTTTATCATGACTGCGATATTGCGGCGGACACATCGAACACTTTTGACACCATTCACATTTATACAGCGATCCCTGCTATAAAAATGCATTGATTACTGTATAAACATGACTGGCAGGGAAGGGGTTAACACTAGGGGGCGAGGAAGGGGTTAAATGTATTCCCTGGAAGTGGTTCTTACTGTGGGGGGAGGGGACTGACTGGGGGAGGTGACCGATGGTTGTCCCTATGTACAAGGGATACACCATCGGTCTCCTCTCCCTGACAGGACGTGGATCTGTGTGTCCTGCTCGGTTACTGGGCAATCGCGGGCACGGGCACGCGCATCGGGTCCCCAGTGATGCGGCGGGCACGCGCGCGCCCCCTATTGGCTCTTAAAGGCGCGATGTCATATGACGTCCTGTCAGAACAAGAGACTCATCCGCCCGCCATCATTTGACGGTGGGCGGTGGACAAGTGGTTAAACATAGTTTGGACATTGGCCTTCTTTCGGGGAAAAGAACAGACTTTTCCCTATATTTTGGGCACGAGAACCAATGGACGGGAGGTAACTCGCTGCAGGACCCAAAACTATAAGAACACCGCTCAACCTCTTATACCAGGAGGATACAGGTATGTGGCACGGTGTGCCTTTATCTCTTCAAAGTGAAGATAGGCAGGAGAAAAGGGTCCGTGTGCTACAGGGGCAGCAGGTGATTCCGGTGCCAAAGACTTTAGTGGGCCTACACTCCCTTCTGGTCTAATCTGATATACTGGGAGGCCTGATAACTGCTTGCAGATGATGTATGGTTGTGACTTCCAGCGGTCAGCCAACTTGTGTTTTCCAGGAAAGCCCAGATTTCTTAGTAACACTCTACCCCCTGGCTGTAAGTCTTGTATTCTGACCTTGAGGTCGAAGTTTCTCTTATTCCTCAGCCCCCTTCGATCTGACATAGCTTGGGCTTTCTCATAGGCCATTTTCAGACTTCTCCATAGCCGATCTACATACCCCTTGTGAGAGGTTGCTGAAGCATGATTGAGTGATGTGCCGAAGGCCAGGTCCACTGGGAGTCGAGCTTCTCGCCCGAACATCAAACGGTAAGGAGAGTATCCAGTAGCATCATTCGCAGTACTGTTGTAGGCATGTACAATGGCAGCTACATGCTTGCTCCAATGCTGTTTCTTCTCCGAGCTCAGAGTTTCCAACATATCCATGAGGATTCGGTTAAACCGCCCAGGCTGAGCATTCCCCTGGGGGTGGTACGGGGTGGTTCTGGTCTTTTTGACACCCAACAAGTCTAACAGTTTCTTTATGAGATTACTTTCAAAGTCTCTCCCTTGATCCGAGTGAATGCGTTGGGGCAGTCCATAGTGTACAAAGAACTTCTCTACTAGGACTTTTGCCACTATTGAGGCTTGCTGGTCTTTTGTTGGATATGCTTGGGCATATCTGGTGAAGTGGTCATTTACTACCAGAACATACCCTTGTCCACTCAGGTCAGGCTCTAGGCAAAGGAAATCAATGAACACCAGCTCCATGGGTCCCTGACTCTGAAGATGGCCCATTGGGGCAGCTCGATGAGGTAGGGTCTTCCACTGGATACATCTGATACAGGAGTGACCGATTCTACTGGCCCTGCATGCGGGCTGAAGTTGAAAGTTACTGTCTCTGACTAGATGGAAGGTTCTTTCAGGACCCAGATGACCATGATTGTCGTGTAGAGCAGTTAGGACCATCTCTCTGTGCTTCCTGGGCAGAAACAGCTGGTGCTTCTCATCCGGACCATCAGAGGGGCCCCTTCGGTAGACCACCCCTTGATGTAGCTGCAATCGGTCCCACTCTCTGTGCAACAATCGAGCCTCTTTTGGAGAGTCTGTGAGAAGCATATCAGGACATTGGTCCTCCAGGGCCTTCAATACTAGTCTTCCAAGTTGGTCTTCCAACTGATCCCTCCTCAGATCCTTCTTGGACAGCTTGGGTAGGCCTTCTTCCCCCACTTGAGTTACATTACAGTAGCATTTGGGCACACCAACAGCCGAAGCTCCAATCTCCTCGGCTCTGGACCCTCCTCCAGCCTGACGTTCAGCTCCCTGATATAGGGCTCGTACTCCTTCTGGGGTCAACTGGGTCCACTCCTCGGTGGGGTCACTGAGACCATGAGGCCTTCTGGATAGGGCGTCTGCATCCCTATTTCCAACACCTGGTCGGTATTTCAGGCTGAACGTGAACCCTGAAAGGGCGGCCAACCACCTATGTCCTGTGGCATCCAGTTTGGCTGTGGTTAACAGGTAGGTGAGTGGATTGTTGTCAGTCTTTACCACAAATTCAACCCCATACAGATAGTCTCGTAAATTGTCAACTACAGCCCATTTTAAGGCCAGGAATTCAAGCTTGTGTGTGGGATAATTCTTTTCGGCTTGGACCAGACTCCGACTCACGTAGGCAACAGGCCGCAGGTGACCATCATGCTCTTGATATAGTACCCCGCCTAGCCCGACTCGACTGGCATCAACATGCAATTCGTAGGGTTTCGTAGTGTCTGCATAGGCCAAAACGGGGGCAGTGGTAATCTCTTCTTTAACCGAATGAATGCCTCTTCACACTTGATGGTCCACTGGTCCTGAATAGACTCTTTAGGCTTCCTGGGCCCCATGGTGGACTTCACTGGTTTGACCGGTTCTGGGACATCATCTTCTCCTTCACTCCTTAGTAATTCATTAAGGGGTCGGGCAACCTTGGCAAACCCCTCTACAAATCTTCTATAGTAGGAGCAAAACCCCAGGAATGACCGGAGTTCGGTCACATTAGTGGGTCTTGGCCAAGAGGTGACGGCATCCAGCTTCTCAGGGTCTGTGGCTATCCCCTCTGCACAAAGAGTGTGGCCCAGGTAATGGACTGAGGGCTGGTAGAATTGGCACTTCTCTAGAGAAAGTTTTAAGCCTTCTGCATGGAGCCTCTTCAAGACCTTTTCCAACCACTCTTCGTGCTCTTCTAAAGTCTTGCCAAACACTATAATGTCATCCAGATACACCAGCACCTCAATTAGATTCATATCCCCCACCGTTTTCATATCCCCCACCAGTCTCAGTGACCCATTCTTCTTCCGGACCACCACTATTGGAGAAGCGTAAGGACTCCTGGATTCCCGGATAATCCCCGTTCTTTTGAGTTCTGCCAATTGCTCACGTAGGTCTTCTAGGTTGCCCAGGGGAACCCATCGGACTCTTTCTCTAAATGGTTTATCTTCCTGTAGGCGAATCTTGTGAGTGGCACTCTTTGCGCACCCCACATAGAATTCATTTTTAGAGAATATCTTCTGCCATCGAGCAAGTTGAGCCTTCGCCCTCTCCTTCCATTCCGGTGGGAGGGTTGTGTCTTCAGAATAGAGTTTCTCTACTGTGACTTCACCCCTTTCTTTCTTCTTTAAGTCAGACGGGACAACTGGGGTGGCTGGATTCACTTGGCCCAACAGCATTCTGGCCGGCATCTTCACTGGTGTGGTAGCAGTATTCCTAATGCTTACTGAGACCTTCCCATTACTTTTTTTTAAGGCCTTCAATGGAACCACTACGGGAATTACTTCTATCCCCTTTTCTTTCCACTGTGGGTCAGTTTCAAGGACTATAAAGGGACCTGGTTGTTTCCAGGTAAGTTTGACAGAAGCTCTTAAACAAGTCACTTCCCCTGGTTGTAATACCTCTTCTGTTCTATCCAGCTTCCAGATCCTTCCGACCCCTTCTGCTGGGGCCTTTTGTTCCAGTACTAAGCGCTGGTAGACTTGCTTCAACATGGGGTGGATTCTTGTCGTTGAAGTATCCTGCTCCTGAGCTAAAGGCGTCAGAAGTCTCCTGACCAAGTCGGTGTTGGTCCCTATGATGAGGTAGCTCTTGCTAGCTCCTGGTGGGCGAGGGCATACCACTGCCAAGGTGTCAAAGGTCTCTGCCTCTCCGGCCACTGAGGGGTCAAAAGTTAATTTGATAGGCAGGTATCCATCATAGGGAAAACTTTGAGTTCCAATGCCCCATATCACCAAGTCTTCCAGCTTCTGCAGTGGCAGATGTCTGAGGTGCTTGTTATAAAAGTCTCTATATAGAAGAGTCACTTGGGCTCCAGTGTCAAGAAGGCCCTTAGTCTCAATCCAGGTAGAAGGAATTTACACAATTGGGGAGGGCCCCATTAACTTGGCAGGAAGTTTTCTTTGAGTGGCCTTTGTGTTTGGCTCGGTTATTTGCACTCTTTCTCCCTTCTTCTTAGGATTTTTACTGGGTTTCGACCCCTGTTGGGTCTGGTGGGCACTGATCTCCCGCCGCTGAGCAGTTTGAGTCGTGGGACGGGAGGCATTGAATTGCTCAGAGACAACAATGGGGATGTTTGGCAAAGGTCTGTGTCCCCGAGGTCGTCTCCCCACGTCATTGGATTTCTTGGAGTTAGCTGAGACTGGTGGGCACCCGGTTGACTCCGTCACCGGGGCCCTCTGAAGTTTTCCGCCGGCTTGCGGTATTGTGAAGCAGCTTTATCCGGGCTCGGGCATACCTCCCTGACATGTCCAACTCCTCCACAATTGAAAGAAGTTATTAGTCTCTTTGGTTTCTGCACTTGCTCAGCATTGGAGTTGAGGGACTTCTTGGGCTCCTCTAGAGTGTTTCTGTTGGGTAGAGAAGTTGCCTGACTAGTCAGCATGGACACCTTCTCTATTAAATGAGACACCTGAGTCTTTAGAAGTTCAACCTGAAAGTCACCTTCTTCAGCACTTATCACTCTGGCTCGAGCAGTGGGTTCAGATTGCTGGTTCTTCTTTTTATAGACCAACAGGACCTCTTCTTCCCTGACCATTCGGATCAAGTCAGGATACTCCAGGATGCCACCGCCCTGGCGGGTTCGCAGTAGGAGGGCAATGGGGTCTAGAGGTTGGGCTCCTCTTAAGACCTGCTGTGCACGGACCTGATTCACTTTCCGAGGATCCATCCCTTTCTTTAACAGGATCTGATGCAAGATCTTGTCTAGACGCCTTATGAACTCGGACAGTTTCTCTCCTTCCATTTGGAAGCAGTGCTCCAGTTGATAGAGAAGTTCAGTAACTTTTTCAGTTAGACAGAACACATCCTGCAGAATATCTAGGTAATCCTGTGCAGTGCAGTGCAGTCTTTCTTACTGAGCTTAAGGTTACGTATGGCCTCTAGGGCGGGCAATCCTGTGCAGTGCAGTCTTTCTTACTGAGCTTAAGGTTACGTATGGCCTCTAGGGCGGGCCCCTTTAGACTCTCTGTAATCCTATGCTTCTTATGTGGTTCAGGTATTTCCCACTCTTTCAGAGCCTGTGTGGCGTGATCCAGCCAGTCCTCAAACCCATCTTCCACTGAAGGTACTGGCTGCTTCCCTGAGAAAGTCCTGAGCTTGCTATATCCAGTCATCAGGTAGTCTGGGGGATCCTTCTTGCATTTGGGTACAATTTCCCAGAGGACAGCACATAGTTCTGGTCCAAGGGTGGTCAATGTTGATGTGTTGGGCCCCTCTTTTTGAAACTTCCCTCCTGTACTGGGGCCCTCTTGACTGGTGGAGGTAGGGCCCTCTCCAGACGTTTCTGGGTGTATCAGAAAGAGTTCTATCTGATTGGCTGTTTTTATACTAGCGCCCTTGAAATGGTCAGAAACTCCCTTCTTCCATTCACACAATGCATAAGTGTGTGGGTTGATGGTATCTGTCTTCATATCAATCACCCATGGTTTCCTGTCTGTAAATAGTGTTCTCAACACTGGGAGTAGCTGCTCCTCTGTCCAGGCTTCTGTTTTAATTTTGACCACCAGACTGTTGCTAGGGAGTATGTTTTCCTCCTGACAACACCGGGCTACAGCAGCGGTGTCCATTGTGACACTGACAAGGGTTCTGTCTAGGGGGAGGTTGATTGCAGAGCCGTAGAAATCCTAGACGAGCCCCCCACGTGTAGCACTACCCCCGTAGGAGCTGCTGGTTATATTTTGTGTCTACGCTCTGCCTATCAACCCCAGAAATTGTCTCGAACCCTCCCTTGGCAGAACTGGACTACAAGAGATTGTGGAACGCACTGGTAATTGGGTAACTTAATATTAAACCTTGTAAATAAAGAATTTACCTGGTAATGGCCATCTGTCCAACAGGGCAACAGACAACTTCACACAGTATTCTGCTCAACCAAGGATTAAGTTTACTTGGTAAGAAAAAAAGTAACAAATTATACAGATTACAGTTGACTCTCACAGGGCCCTGTAAGAGTCAATGGCAAAGCAGAACATTTTGTTTGAAATAATAAAACACAGTTACAATGCACACCTTCAATCTATATAAAGCCTATGCTTGTGAGCTCCCCCTAATGGGCAATATTATACAAGTGTTCCGGTACTATCTGCTCTAGTCAGGCCTGACTAAGTTCAGTGTAAAGTCCCTTCCAGTAGTAGAAGTCTTCGCTAGCAATTGTTGGTGCACATAAACATTTGTAATCCACAAGGTTGTATAATAGCAGAAAACTGAATATCCTCAATGTCTGTGAAGATGTAGGAAACTCACTGATCGTGCAAACGCCACTCTTCAAACACGCGGCACTGCAAGATGCGATATGTCCTTGCGTGTGGCGCACTACTTTAATAATGGCAGACCTGTAAAAGTCTCAGGCCTATGCAACAGTTAATGAAGTCTGGGCAGGTGCCTTCTCACCAAACCAGGCCTTGTCCCTCTAGTATGTTTCGCTGTCGGCGTTCCGGTCCACAGTCTCCCTGCAACTCGCAGGCTCCGGTCCCCCACACAGCCGCGCTGGATGTTGGTTGATGGACAACTACGGTCTCTGTGGAGCGAGCGCTGGACACTTAGGAAAGGATCCCTCTTTAGGCTGAGTGATCTCCTCACAACTGTAGGCCCAGGCTTCTGGCCCAGACGCTCCGGCAGCAGGCCTCAACACAGGCCTCCTCCTTGATAGAAGGCGATGTCCAGAGAGAGCGAGTGTAACTCCTCCCTTCCCTTAAGTAACCTCCCCAGAAGGCTGTGCGATGGTGCAATGCACTTTGGGAGTACAGCTGCACTGTGGGTACCATAGTCTATTTGATACCCATGGCAATGGAGTCCCTTTACTATAAGTTCCATAATGCACCATTCCATATAGTTAAACAACAGTTGCTGCAGTATCTTAAAGAGACTCCGGAGGGAGCTGGGGTTGTTCTCCAGATAACAATAGTCTTATAACACACTGCAAAGTGGCACCCCGCTACACAATCATGGAACATGATTCAAAATGCAGCTGCTTAATGCAGCTGCTTAATTGTTGCAATACATACTAATACACAGTACAGATTATGATGGCAACAGTAACCCTACAAGTTTCGGAAAGATATAACAGGCATTTTTTCCTATTAATGTGGGTATACTTCCTCCTTCAGGGGTTGAGAAAAGCTTGCTGATACATTTCTATAAAGAAAGGGGGAGTATATGTAAATAAACAAAGGAATAAAGTATAAATGTTGGACCCATATAATGAAAAAGTATCAGAAAAATATGACACAGAGCATACTCACAAATCACATGTTCATTCGAGACTAGGCGGTGCAAAGCATTGTTGCAAATGGATGGCATTACACAGTAGGACTGTCAGAAGATCAGCACACATTCACTCAATGGAGGTTTATGAGAGATTTAGAAAGTTCCTCAATTCCAAAAGCTTTCTGTTGGGATGTGGTAGAAACCACCAGGATTAGCTGTCTATTAGATTTCTCCTTCTCATTGTTTCAAAGGACTGAACAATATCCACAACAATAGTTACATAGTTAGTTATATAGGAGTAGACATGTGCAAAAGGAAAAAAATTGTTTTGTTTCGTTTTAATTTGTTAATTAATTCATTTCCTTTAGTTGGACTCGTTAAATTTGTTTTCGGAATTCGTTTAGTTGCCGACCGAATTCGAAAAATCGGTCGCATTCGAAAATATTTCAACCAAATTCGAAAATATTTCTACCGGTTTCGATAATATTTCATCCGCATTCGTTAATATTTCAACCAAATTCGAAATTATTTCAAATTATTTCAACCGAATAGAAAAGATTATAATAAAATAGAAAAACAGAGAATAGACTAGAAAAACAATAGAACAGAATAGAATATATTATATTTTATTCTCTTCTGTTCTATTCTTTTATATTCTATTCAAATCTTTTCTATTGAAATTTAAATCATTATATACTAAATTAGAATTTTGGAAGATGGTTATACATATATATTTTTTTCCGACATTGAAATTTCGTAAAGAATGAATTCAAATTTGAATAGAAAAGATTAGAATAGAAATAGAAAATAGACTAGAAAAACAATAGATAGTATCTATATTCTATTCTGTTCTATTTCATTTTTTTTTTGCAGATTACTATTTGTTTCCATAAGATCTCCTGCAGACTATTAGCATCTATTTCATTTTTTTTGCAGATCTCCTGCAGACTATTAGTATCTATTTCGTTTTCTCACCAGATCTCAAGCAGACTATTAGCATCTATTTCATTTTTTTAGCAGATCTTCTGTAGACTATTAACAGCCATTTCACTTTTTTTGCAGATCTCCTGCAGACTATTAGCATCTATTTCATTTTTATTTTCTTTTTCTTTTTTAGCATTAGAGCAGGCATTTTCTTTATTTCAGCAGATCTCCTGCAGATTATTAGCATCTATTTCTTTTTTTTTTTTTTTTTGCAGATTACTATTTATTTCCATCAGATCTCTTGCAGACTATTAGCATTTATATATTTTTTTTGCAGATCTCCTGTAGACTATTAGTATCTATATCATTTTCTCATCAGATCTGCAAACTATAAGCATCTATTTAATTTTTTTTTGCAGGTCTCCTGCAAACTATTAGCAGCCATTTCCCTGTGTATAGAGATATAAGCGGTGATGAGGTCTCTCTTGTTGTCTCTTCCTCAAACCATTCCTCCATTCATAAATGAAATAGATGCTAATAGTCTGCAGGAGATCTGCTGGAAATAAAGGAAATGGATCGTAATCTGCAAAAAAATTAATGAATAAATGAAATGGCTATTAATAGACTACAGGAGATGTGCTAAAATAATGTGTGGGGTATTAGTGAGTGTGGGGGATGGATGGAGATGCTGAGCTCTGAATGGATGGTGTATGGAGGTGATTGTCTCTCTATAGATGGAGGAGGGGGGAGGTGATAAAAAAGGTTATAGATCATAGCCTTCATATTCGTAGCAGCAAGAATATCTATAGCCAAATCCTGGAAGTCTCCTATGATCCCTTTCCACCTGCTAAAATCCAAATTATCCTGGATAATGGTGAATGAACGCCTCTCGGCAATTCTAAATGATAAGGTTGCATTGTTCGACAAAATATGGGACCCCTGGATTAACTACCTTTCAGCTACATAATGAGACGGGATTGTCTCAAGAGGGCTTTTCTTCGGGGCCAGAGTGCACCCTCCTTTACTATCCTCTACTCTTCTTTCTGTCGTCTTTTTTCTCTTTCTCTCCCCCCTAATCTGAATTTGCCTTTATGTGGGCCTGTAAGGAAAGGTTCCATCCGCTGGTAATATCTATAATTTGGCTTGCAGTACTGGGGTCCACCAGCAGGTGTCTCCTGGCAGTTTGGAACTGTCAGGGAGCTTCTACCTGCTGGTGTTATGTCATCTTTGGGCCGTAGTACTGGCGTCCACCAGCGGATGGATCGTGGCAGTGTGGTGCAGATTTTACCTTCCGCATACAGGCATCACCTGAGCTTGTTAGCAGGTAATAGTATAAATACCCGGCAAGTGCACACACACACACACACTGCCCTGGTATCGTCCTCGTGCCCTAACCTGCAGCCTGTTTACCTAAACCCTGATTCCTGTATCCTGAACCCGCTGTTCCTGCATCCCTGGATCCTTGCCCTGCAGCCTGATTCCTTTCTTCTTGTCCCTGTCCGTCTATTCCTGGCCCCTCATCTGCTGATCTCCTGTTAATGATCCTGGCCTGGCTTGACTACGATTCTGGTTCTCCCTTTTGCTATATATGCTGGTTGGTTACTGTCACTGTTTTGGTTGTTTGGTTTGTTCACTTGTTGTATTGGTGGTATATTTACATTTATATGTATTTATCTTAAATAAACTTACTTACTTTCACCCATTTCTGTTTGTGGTTTCCTCTGTTGCAGTCTACATAGTTCTGATCACATCTGATTCATGACAGAATACCAGGGCCATCCCTGATCAGAAGTGGCTGCACAGGGAAACCATTTTTTGTTTACAAACATGAATGCTGATGAGGTTATTTATTTTTCTCTGCTGGCATCTGAAAGTGGTGATTATTGCCGCCAGGCTTTGAAAGGATGGTCTAGTGACCAGTTGTTTGCAGCTATCCGTTTGGCTCACTCTCTGGTCGATCAGGGTTGTATACTGTTTGGGGAGGTGCAGCCTTTGATCAAGATCTGCACTGAGCTGGCCCTGCCCTGCATTCCAGAGGGCCATGATGATTTTTCCCCTCCTTTTAATGTGAATCAGGTTGTATCCCTAGTATGGCTTTTTGAAGATGATCCCACCCATTTTTGTGAGCATTACTCAGCCTGTCCCCCACAGCTGATCGCTGGGTGCATTGAGTCTGCCCAGTCTTTTGTTAGACGGGGACATTTAAAACTACAGTTTGTACAACCAATACTCTCAGCACGGTCTGATATGTTGCAATCAGCCCCAGCCAAACAAACCACCTCTGCCATCAGACACCAGCCTACCCAAATGTATGTTTCCCTATCACCCATGTCAACCTGCTGCACCCCTTACCTACAGGGCTTCAGTGACTAAGCCCAAAAAAAAACGAAAGTTCTTTCCAACCGAAACGATCCTGCCAGTAACCCAACCTGCCTCCAGGGGCGGATCCAGGGGGGGCAACAGGGCAATTGCCCCCCCGAGACCATCTGTCATACTCACTTGCTTGCTCTGTTTTTTTTTTTTTTTCGCCTGATCTCCCGAAATTTGCGGACCCGGTACCGGTCGGCCATAGGTCCTCTGGACCCTAAACGTGGCACACATGTAGCCCCATGTCTCCTCTACAAGTGTGCAAAGTTTGGTGTCTGGGGGACCTACGGCCGGGGAGCACTGATTTTTTAAACCCGGGCACCCCTTCCATAGACTCCAATGTTAAACGGTCATTTCTCCGGTGAATTTGCGGACCCGGTACCGGCCGGCCATAGGTCCCCTGAACCCCAAAAGTGTCACACATGTAGCCCCATGTCGTCTTCTCTACAAGTGTGCAAAGTTTGGTGTCTGGGAGACCTACGGCCGGGGAGAACCGATTTTTCAAAACCGGGCACTCCTTCTATAGACTCCCATGTTAAACATCAGTCTAGTCATGGGCACAGTGAAGCATGGGCACAGTGAGGCATGCAGATGGACACCCTAGGCTTATACTCAAGTCAATAAGTTTTCCCAGTTTTTTGGGTAAAGTTAGGTGCCTCGGCTTATATTCGGGTCAGCTTATACTCGAGTATATACAGTACTTGTTCTGCGGCTGCCGCTGCCTCTCTGAGTCTCTCTCTCAGTTTCTCACATTAGCCGATCAGCGGCGTCAAGAGAGAGACTTGTCTAATGTAGTTACGCGGCACACTGACACGATACCAGGAGCGGAGGAGGAGGTGGGTGGAGCCTCTTCCCTGCACTCGTTGCTAACGCCTGGGCCGCTTGGCGTCTAGCAACGAGTGACGTCAGTGAGTCACGTCGGCCGCTCTGCGGGCAGGTGCGATAGCGTGCGGCTCCACAGACGGGTAAGAAAGTGGGCGGCTCCGCTTGCGGCGCGGTTTGTGTGCGGGCGGCGTGGTTCGTGGGCAGACCGTGCTGCTCAGTAGGGATGAGCTTCGTGTTCGAGTCGAACATACGTTCGACTAGAACATCGGCTGTTCGATCGTTCGACGAAGATCGAACAATTTGGGCCGTTCGCGCCAAATTCGAGTGACGCGAACGGCCCACAATGCACTACGCCATCGCAGTGTCATCCAGGCGCTGTGATTGGCCAAGCATGCACTGTGACCCCGCATGCTTGGCCAATCACAGCGCCGGCAGCGAGGAGAGCAATGATTGGCCACAGGCAGGATGCCTGTGACCAATTATTGCTGATGGGGTTTAGTACACGCCCCACACTATAAAAGGCCGCCAGCGCGGCGGCCTTGTGTAGTGTGTTCCGGAGCAGGGAAAGAGAAGCATAGGCAGGGACAGTGTCATTATTTTTCCTTTACTATTCCTGGATTCCTTGTGTTTAGGGACAAATAAGGATAGGTAGGGAGAGTGTCAGTGACAGTGTGCTATTCTGTGCTAATCCTTGTTTGTAGGGACAGAGAGGTACAGTGAGGGAAAGTGTCAGTGTGCTATTCTGTTCTAAAACTATTTTGCTGAACCATATTTTCAATCCTTGAGTTTAGGGACAGAGAGGTACAGTGAGGGAAAGTGTCAGTGTGCTATTCTGTTCTAAAACTATTTTGCTGAACCATATTTTCAATCCTTGAGTTGAGGGACAGAGAGGTACAGTGAGTGAAACTGACAGTGTGCTATTCTGTTCTAAACCAATTTTGCTGTTCCATATTTTCAATCCTTGAGTTGAGGGACAGAGAGGTACAGTGAGTGAAACTGACAGTGTGCTATTCTGTTCTAAACCAATTTTGCTGTTCCATATTTTCAATCCTTGAGTTTAGGGACAGAGAAGGACACTCGTAGAAATTATCAGTGTGCTATTCTGTGCTAAATCTTGTTTGTAGGGAGGGACAGAGTAGGACAGTGAGGGAAAGTGTCAGTGTGCTATTCTGTTCTAAAACTATTTTGCTGAACCATATTTTCAATCCTTGAGTTGAGGGACAGAGAGGTACAGTGAGTGAAACTGACAGTGTGCTATTCTGTTCTAAACCAATTTTGCTGTTCCATATTTTCAATCCTTGAGTTTAGGGACAGAGAAGGACACTCGTAGAAATTATCAGTGTGCTATTCTGTGCTAAATCTTGTTTGTAGGGAGGGACAGAGTAGGACAGTGAGGGAAAGTGTCAGTGTGCTATTCTGTTCTAAAAATATTTTGCTGAACCATATTTTCAATCCTTGAGTTGAGGGACAGAGAGGTACAGTGAGTGAAACTGACAGTGTGCTATTCTGTTCTAAACCAATTTTGCTGTTCCATATTTTCAATCCTTGAGTTGAGGGACAGAGAGGTACAGTGAGTGAAACTGACAGTGTGCTATTCTGTTCTAAACCAATTTTGCTGTTCCATATTTTCAATCCTTGAGTTTAGGGACAGAGAAGGACACTCGTAGAAATTATCAGTGTGCTATTCTGTGCTAAATCTTGTTTGTAGGGAGGGACAGAGTAGGACAGTGAGGGAAAGTGTCAGTGTGCTATTCTGTTCTAAAAATATTTTGCTGAACCATATTTTCAATCCTTGAGTTGAGGGACAGAGAGGTACAGTGAGTGAAACTGACAGTGTGCTATTCTGTTCTAAACCAATTTTGCTGTTCCATATTTTCAATCCTTGAGTTTAGGGACAGAGAAGGACACTCGTAGAAATTATCAGTGTGCTATTCTGTGCTAAATCTTGTTTGTAGGGAGGGACAGAGTAGGACAGTGAGGGAAAGTGTCAGTGTGCTATTCTGTTCTAAAAATATTTTGCTGAACCATATTTTCAATCCTTGAGTTGAGGGACAGAGAGGTACAGTGAGTGAAACTGACAGTGTGCTATTCTGTTCTAAACCAATTTTGCTGTTCCATATTTTCAATCCTTGAGTTGAGGGACAGAGAGGTACAGTGAGTGAAACTGACAGTGTGCTATTCTGTTCTAAACCAATTTTGCTGTTCCATATTTTCAATCCTTGAGTTTAGGGACAGAGAAGGACACTCATAGAAATTATCAGTGTGCTATTCTGTGCTAAATCTTGTTTGTAGGGAGGGACAGAGTAGGACAGTGAGGGAAAGTGTCAGTGTGCTATTCTGTTCTAAAAATATTTTGCTGAACCATATTTTCAATCCTTGAGTTGAGGGACAGAGAGGTACAGTCAGTGAAACTGACAGTGTGCTATTCTGTTCTAAACCAATTTTGCTGTTCCATATTTTCAATCCTTGAGTTGAGGGACAGAGAGGTACAGTCAGTGAAACTGACAGTGTGCTATTCTGTTCTAAACCAATTTTGCTGTTCCGTATTTTCAATCCTTGAGTTTAGGGACAGAGAAGGACACTCGTAGAAATTATCAGTGTGCTATTCTGTGCTAAATCTTGTTTGTAGGGAGGGACAGAGTAGGACAGTGAGGGAAAGTGTCAGTGTGCTATTCTGTTCTAAAACTTTTTTGCTGAACCATATTTTCAATCCTTGTGTTTAGGGACAGAGAAGGATAGGCAGGGGACAGTGTCAGTGTCATTGTTGCTAAGCCTCCTGCACAATATACACCTGAAGGTAGCCCTTATTGCTGTTTTTCCCATCTCCCTGCAGGCCATCCATTAAAATGTCTGGAAGGCAACCAAGGAGAAGCAGACAGTCAGGAGGCAAAAAAAGAGGGCAAGCAGGCTCTGTGTCTGGGGGCAACAGTGCTGGTCGTGTACGCAGTGCATTGTCATCAGCACATGGCCATGGGACACGCTTGTCCTTGTTTTCGGCAGCTGGACATGTTGAGCCACATCATGCCGAAGACTTGGTAGAGTGGATGACCAAGCCCACCTCATCCTCCTCATCCTCTCTCACCCAGGCTCAGGGTACTGGCAAAGCAGCTGCCAAAGCGTCCTCTTCTCTGGTATCATTATCTTCATTAGTCAATCCTTCCCTAGACCCACCATGCCCTCCTCCTGAGGAGTCCCCCGAACTGTTTGAGCACAGTGTTGGGTACATGCTCCAGGAGGATGCCCAGCGTTTGGAAGGATCTGATGATGATACCCAGCTAGAGGAAGGCAGCAGCGTGAGAGCAGAGAGAGGGGATGCTCAAGAAGGACACCAATCTGGCAGTCATGTTCCAGCAGCTGCAGCATACTGCCAGATTGGCTCCAGTGATGAGGAGGGAGGGGATGATGAGGTCACTGACTCCACGTGGGTGCCTAATAGGAGAGAGGAGGAGGAGGATGAGGAGGAGGCACATCTCCAACGAGGCAGGATGCCCTTGAGTGGCCAGCGTATGGGCAGCACACCAACGGAATCACACCGCAGAGCTCCGCCTGTGCAGGGCGCTGCCTCTGCCCGTCATTCAAAAAGTTCTTTGGTGTGGGCCTTTTTTGAGGCGAGTGCATCAGATCGCACAGCTGCTGTTTGCAACATATGTCTCAAGCGTATATCGCGTGGCCAAAACATCAGCCGCTTGGGCACCACATGCTTGATCAGACATATGTTGACCTGCCATGCAGCTCGTTGGCAAGCCTACCTTAAAGACCCACACCAAAGAACAAAGCTGACCTCTTCTTGCACCGCATCAGCTGGGATCTCCAACCCCACTATACCTTCACTCCTCTCTGAAACCTGCTCTGAGAGGAATGAAGGTGTAGAATTAGGTGTGTCACAGGCAAGTACTTGCGGGCACTCTGCTAGCAGTACACCAACGTCCGATTCTAGCAGGCAAATTTCCCTGCCCCAGCTGCTGGACCGTCGAAAGAAGTTCACTCCCAGCCATCCACATGCCCAGCGGTTGAATGCTAGCTTGGCTAAATTGCTAGCGCTTCAACTGCTGCCTTTTCAGTTGGTAGACTCAGCCCCCTTCCGTGAGTTTGTGCAATGTGCGGTTCCTCAGTGGCAGGTTCCCAAACGACACTTTTTCGCACGGAAGGCTATTCCGGCTCTCTACAGGCATGTGGAAGGCAATGTCTTGGCCTCGCTGGACAGGGCGGTCAGCGGTAAGGTGCATATTACCGCTGACTCATGGTCCAGCAGGCATGGACAGGGACGTTACCTTTCTTTCACGGCCCATTGGGTCACTCTTTTGGCAGCTGGGAAGGATGCAGGACAAGGTGCAGTAGTGTTGAAGGTTGTTCCACCGCCACACCTCCAAAATGCTACTACTGGTTGTGACACACCTCTCTCCTCCACCCCCTCCTCTTCTTCTTCCTCCATGGCCTCTTCCTGTGGTTTGTCCTCGGAACCAGCGGTGCTCCGTAGGCGTTCAAGGGGCTACGCAAGTACGCAGGCAAAAAGATGCCATGCCGTGCTTGCGCTGGTGTGTTTGGGGGACAGGAGCCACACTGGGGTAGAGGTCCTGTCTGCTCTGCAGGGGCAGGCCGAGAGGTGGTTGACGCCACGCCACCTTAAGCCAGGAATGGTGGTTTGCGACAATGGCACCAACCTCCTCTCCGCCCTCCGACAGGGACAACTGACCCATGTGCCCTGTATGGCTCACGTCCTTAACCTGGTGGTGCAGCGGTTCTTGGGCAGGTACCCGGGCTTACAGGATGTCCTGAGGCAGACCAGGAAAGTCTGTGTGCATTTCCGCAGATCTTATAATGCCAGTGCTCGCCTGGCTGAGCTTCAAAAGGAGTTGAACCTGCCCAAGAACCGCCTTATATGTGACATGCCCACCAGGTGGAACTCAACGTTGGCCATGCTGCAGCGGCTGCACACGCAGCAGAGGGCCATCAATGAGTACCTGTGCGACTACGGCACCAGGAAAGGGTCAGGGGAGCTCAGGTTTTTTTCACCACGCCAGTGGGGCATGATCAGGGATGCATGCACTGTCCTGGCACCATTTGAGGAGGCCACGAGGATGGTGAGCAGTGACAGTGCATGCATCAGTGACACTGTACCTCTTGTCCACCTGTTGGAGCACACGCTGCATGGAATAATGGACAGGGCACTTGAGGCAGAACAGAGGCAGGAAGAGGAGGACTTCCTTGCCCCTCAAGGCCCCCTTTACCCAGACAGTGTTCCTTCTGTCCCACCCATCGCACAGGAAGAGGAGGAGGAGGAGGATTGTGTCAGCATGGAGGTGGAGGCTGGCACTCAGCATCATCAGCAGCAGTCTTTTAGGGATGATTTACAGTCCCAAGAAACCAGTGGACTTGTACGTGGCTGGGAGGAGGTGGCTGCGGATCATGTCGTCCTTAGTGACCCAGAGGACTCCGGACTGAATGCCTCAGCTAACCTACGCTGCATGGCCTCCCTGATCCTGCAAAGTCTGCGGAAGGATCCTCGTATTCTTCGGATCAAGGAGAGTGACCATTACTGGCTGGCCACTCTCCTTGATCCACGGTACAAGGGTAAGGTTGCGGACCTTATCGTACCGTCGCAGAGGGAGCAGAGGATGAGACAACTCCGGGAGGCCTTGCAGAAAGGTCTGTGCAACGCGTTCCCAGAGACTGGGAGGTTACAAACTCCTGGTCCTGGACAACGAGTTGCTGAGGCTTCGGGCAGTCAAAGAAGGAGCGGTGGGGAAGGTGGCCGTCTGACCGATGCGTTCAGACAATTCTTTAGTCCGCAGCCCCAAAGTATGATCGGTTCCAGCAACCATCGCCAGCGTCTGATATACATGGTCCAGGAATACCTAGGGGCAAGGTCAGACTTGGACACCTTCCCCACCGAAAATCCTCTGGCTTACTGGGTCTTGAGGATGGATCACTGGCCAGAGCTTGCACAGTATGCAATTGAGCTACTGGCCTGTCCTGCATCCAGCGTTCTTTCAGAATGCACATTCAGTGCTGCTGGAGGATTTGTCACGGATCACAGGGTGCGCCTGTCCACCGACTCGGTTGATCGACTGACTTTCATCAAGATGAACCAGTCTTGGATCACCACCAGCTACCACACACCAGATGCTGATATAACAGACTAATTGATTTTAAAATGTCACATCCCTTCAAGACTGATGCTGATGCTGAGTGCCTGTGCTGTTATGTTGACTGGCTATCCTCCTCCTCCTCCTCAATGATACGATTAACGATGATAGCTTGGAAGATCATTTTGGTTTATGGGTGACGCCACCAGTGGCTAAGGCCCAATTTTTCAGCCCCTGTTTAACAGGGGCGTGTAATTAAAATTTTTGATGCAATACTTTGCAACAGGCCTCATTGCTGTGCTCCAAGTACAGTATATGTGAGGGGTTGCAGTGTTGTGCCACCAGTGCCTAAGGCCCAATTTTTCAGCCCCTGTTCAACAGGGGCATGCAATTATAATTATTGATCTAATAATTCACAGCAGGGCCCATTGCTGCGCCCACCAAGAGTAACTGTCAGGCCTTACAGTGTTGTGGCACCAGCACCACCATCACCACCACCACCACCACCACCAAAGGCCCAATTTTTCAGCCCCTGTTCAACAGGGGCATGCAATTATAATTATTGATCTAATAATTCACAGCAGGGCCCATTGCTGCGCCCACCAAGAGTAACTGTCAGGCCTTACAGTGTTGTGGCACCAGCACCACCATCACCACCACCACCACCACCAAAGGCCCAATTTTTCAGCCCCTGTTCAACAGGGGCATGCAATTATAATTATTGATCTAATAATTCACAGCAGGGACCATTGCTGCGCCCACCAAGAGTAACTGTCAGGCCTTACAGTGTTGTGGCACCAGCACCACCATCACCACCACCACCACCACCACCAAAGGCCCAATTTTTCAGCCCCTGTTCAACAGGGGCATGCAATTATAATTATTGATCTAATAATTCACAGCAGGGCCCATTGCTGCGCCCACCAAGAGTAACTGTCAGGCCTTACAGTGTTGTGGCACCAGCACCACCATCACCACCACCACCACCACCAAAGGCCCAATTTTTCAGCCCCTGTTCAACAGGGGCATGCAATTATAATTATTGATCTAATAATTCACAGCAGGGACCATTGCTGCGCCCACCAAGAGTAACTGTCAGGCCTTACAGTGTTGTGGCACCAGCACCACCATCACCACCACCACCACCACCAAAGGCCCAATTTTTCAGCCCCTGTTCAACAGGGGCATGCAATTATAATTATTGATCTAATAATTCACAGCAGGGACCATTGCTGCGCCCACCAAGAGTAACTGTCAGGCCTTACAGTGTTGTGGCACCAGCACCACCATCAAAGGGCCAATTTTTACTACCACTGATCAACAATTATATGTTATTACAATTCCTGATATTATACTTGACAGCAGGGCGTTCCAGCACCCACCAAGAATAACTGTGAGTGCTTTCAGTGTTGTGCCAACACCAACACCTAAGGGGCCAATTTCTGCAGAGTATATACGGAAGGTCCCTACTTTCAAACATCCAACTTACAAACTACTACTACTTGCAAACGGAAGAAGACAACAGGAAGTGAGAGGAAATCTACCCCTTGGAAGGAAAATTCTCTCCTGTAAGAATTAATATGGGAGAAAGGTGTCTCCTCTCTACTGATGCTTTATCACCAATCCTTGTTTCAATAAAAACACCACATTTCAAAAACAGTTGTCATTGGGACGCAAAGTGAGGTGAAATGTTCTGAACAGGGGCACAGACAGCAAAAAAAATGTGACAGGGGTGATAACCGTTCCCTATGTTTTACAAAAAGCAAAAAAAAAGGAATTTGCCACGGAGCTCCACTTAAACAATGCAGCTGTTCAAAATTATAAACAGATTCTACATAAGAACAAACCTACAGTCCCTGTCTTGTATGCACCGCCTGTATACGGCTGTTTAGAGTATATAGGTCCTTTTTTATTTTGTGTGCGGGGTTCCCCTTAATATCCATACAAGACCCAAAGGGGCTGGTAATGGGCTGGGGTAGGGGGGGGGGGGTTGATGGGGTAGCTATGCCATTTTTCCTAAAGATTTTCATCCATATTACCGGGACCAGACATTGCATTAAAGCCGCAAGCAGTTTTAAATGACTTTTTTCCCTTTAGAAATGTTATTTTGTGCAGGGACAGTTCTAAACACGGGAAACACTTGGCACTTCACAGGCATACTTTAGACACCCCCCAGGTACAATATTTAAAGGAATATTTGACTTTTTTTTTTTCACTTTATGCATCATTAAAATGACTGCTCCCGGAAAACGTCCGTTTTTAAAACTTCTTTTTGCATTGATACATGTCCCCTGGTGCAGAAGCCAGGTTCCCAAACTCTGTTTCGGACAATAACATGGATAATAGTCGTTATAATTAGCACTTTAGAATCCGAACGTTCGCATCCATTGTATTTAATAGGGTTCTAATGTTCGTGCGAACTTTCGGTCCGTTCGCGGGTTCTGGTGCGAACCGAACCCGGGGGTGTTCGGCTCATCACTACTGCTCAGTGTGTTGGCAGCGCAGGTGAGAGTGAGAGAGCAGGCTCAGAGTGGCAGCTGGCCAATCAGCTAGCCGGGAGCGGGGGAGCAGAGAGATGAGATCATCTCTCACCGCCCGTGCCTGCCCTGCATTCCTGCAGTGACTTCCGCTCTCACTGTGCAGGCAGCAGAGAGATTACATTATCTCTCTGCTGCCTGACTCTGGGAGTCTGGGACACAGCAAGAGACAACCAAAACTACATCTTAGCAGGCAAGTTAGTGACAATCAGCAAGGTGTAGCAGGCGACGTGGCAAGTGACAATCCGCAAATTGTGTCAGGTGACGTGGCAAATGACGATCTGCATCTGGTGGCAGGCAAGTGACAATCAGCAAGGTGTGGCAGGTGACGTGGCAAGTGACAATCCGCAAGGTGTGGCAGGTGATGTGGCAAGTGACAATCCACAAGGTGTGCCAAGTGACAATCCACAAGATGTGGCAGGTGACGTGGCAAGTGACAATCCGCAACGTGTGGCAAGTGACACGTTCAGGGCTCCCACTAATTGCAGGTGACAGTGGCAAGTGACACACTCGGGGCTCCCACTGATTCTGCATTGAACTATTTAATTTTATATTACAATGTAATAATAGAAATAATGCGCTTCAATCATCCTGACACCATAACAACCACGGTGCCGGGATGATTGAAGCGCCGACACCAGCCATTTCCCCGATAAATTTCCCACAAAAAAAACACATATTTTTTGGCAGTGCCCCTCCCGAGAAAAGACTCTGGATCCGCCCCTGCCTGCCTCCACATCAATCAAACTGCTCCAGTCTGACGCCCCAGTGCCTGCTGTCCAGTCTGACACCCCAGTTCCTGTATGCCAGCCTGAAGTTCCTGTATGCCAGCCTGAAGTTCCTGTATGCCAGCCTGATTTTATGGTGCCTTCCTTCCAGTCTGATGTCCTGGTGCCTTCCTTCCAGTCTGATGTCCTGGTGCCTTCCTTCCAGTCTGATGTCATGGTGCCTTCCTTCCAGTCTGATGTCCTGGTGCCTGCCTTCCAGCCTGATGTCCTGGTGCCTGCCTTCCAGCCTGATGTCTATGTGCCTGCCTTGCAGCCTGAAGTCCTGGTGTCCCAGCCTGAAGATCCGGTGCTTGTGTCTCTGCCTGGGGTTTCAGTGCCTGTGTCTCTGCCTGAGGTTTCGGTGCCCGTCACCCAGTCTGCTAAACCAGTGCCCGTTTCCCCGGCCTGAGTTTGTGGTGCCCATTTCCTGGCCTGAGGTTGTGGTGCCCATTTCCCGGCCTGCAGAGTCTGCTGCCCAGCCTGATGTTTTCCTGTCTGCTGCCCAGCCTGATGAGCCTCTGTCTGCTGCCCAGCCTGATGTGTTCCTGTCTGCTGCCCAGCTTGATGTGCCTGTGCCTGCTGCCCAGCCTGATGTGCCCATGCCTGCTGCCCAGCTTGATGTGCTGTTCCTGCTGCCCAGCCTGATGTGCCCATGCCTGCTGCCCAGCTTGATGTGCTGTTCCTGCTGCCCAGCTTGATGTGCCAGTACCTGCTGCCCAGCTTGATGTGCCCGTTCCTGCTACCCAGTTTTATGTGCCTGCTGCCCAGCTTGATGTGCCTGTGCCTGCTGCCCAGCTTGATGTGCCCGTGCCTGCTGCCCAGCTTGACGTGCCCATACCTGCTGCCCAGCTTAATTTGCCTGCTGCCCAGCTTGATGTACCTTTACCTGCTACTCAGCTTGAGGTTCCTGTGCCTGCTACCCAGCCTGACGTACTTTTTGCCCAGCCTGATGTGTCTGTACCCGCTGCTCAGCTCGAGCTGCACCTTGCCCGGTTTAAAGCCATGGACCTTCCATATGCCAACCTGATGTGACTTTGTCCACTGCCCGTCTTGACGCCATGGACTCTCCCCAGCAATGGCTAGTTGGAGCGCCCGAAGGTTGCTCCTTCGAGGGGGGGTACTGTAAGGAAAGGTTCCATCCGCTGGAAATATCTATCATTTGACGTGCAGTACTGGGGTCTACCAGGGGAGCTTCTACCTGCTGGTGTTATGTCACCTTTGGGCCGCAGTACTAGCGTCCACCAGCGGATGGATCCTGGCAGTGTGGTGCAGATTTTACCTTCTGCAATCAGGCGTCACCTGAGCTTGTTAGCAGGTAATAGTATAAATACCCGGCAAGTGCAGACACACACTGCCCTGGTGTCGTCCTCGTGCCCTGACCTGCAGCCTGTTTACCTGAACCCTGATTCCTGTATCCTGAAACCGTTGTATCTGTTCCTGCATCCCTGGATCCTTGCCCTGCAGCCTGATTCCTTCCTTCTTGTCCCTTTCCGTCTACTCCTGGCCTACCATCTGCTGATCTCCTGTTAATGATCCTGACCTGGCTTGACTATGATTCTGGTTCTCCCTTTCGCTATATATGCTGGTTGGTTACTTTCACTGTTTTGGTTGTTTGGTTTGTTCACTTGTTGTATTGGTGGTGTATTCACATTTATATGTATTTACCTTAACCACTTAACGACCGCTCACTGTATATATACGTCGGCACAATGGCACCGACAGGCACAATCACGTAGAGCATACGTGATTGCCTTTGTACAGTAGGGGGGTCCGATCGGACCCCCCTTTTGTACAGTGAGCGGTCGGAATTCGTCTGGGAGCGTTCCGAGATGGGGGGGCGGCCGTTCGATTCCGACCACCCCCCCCCCGCGATCGCTCCCGGCGAATAGAAATGCCCCCTCTGTCTGTGTAATGTTTACACAGACCGAGAAAGCAGGAGGAAGTGATGTCATCTCCTGTGCGGCGCTCACATATACCGAGCGTCGTACAAGAGAAGACACACAGGTCAGTGCACTAACACTACACTAACACCAGCACACATAGGCACATAAATCGCCCCCCCAGGCCCCCCCAGATCACCCCCCAGCCCCCAGTCACAGTGTCACTGATTGCAGTGACCATTTATTTACTGATCACTGCAATCAGTGACATTTGTGACTGTAAAAGTGTCACTACATTTAGTTTTAGGTCCAGTGTAGCCCCCTAACCCCCCCTAATAAAGGTTTAACCCCTTGATCACCCCCCAGATAACCTTTTCACCCCCTAGCACCGCCGTCGCTTGGCGATCATTTTTCTGATCGCTGTCTTGGCGTCGGTGATGCAGATCGGGACCCAGTAATTTTTTTTAGGTTCGCCGCAGGTTTTTATAGCGTCGGGTACCCCCATAAATTATCTAATAAAGGTTTAACCCCCTTGATCGCCCCCCAGGTAACCCTTTCACCCCCTATCACCACTGTCACTAAGCGATCGTTTTTCTGATCGATGTCTTAGCGTCTGTGATGCAGATCGGTAGCCAGTATTTTTTTTTTGGTTCGCCGCAGGTTTTTATAGCGTCGGGTACCCCCATAAATTATCTAATAAAGGTTTAACCCCCTTGATCGCCCCCCAGGTAACCCTTTCACCCCCTATCACCACTGTCACTAAGCGATCATTTTTCTGATCGCTGTCTTGGCGTCGGTGATGCAGATCGGTACCCAGTAATTTTTTTGGTTCGCCGCAGGTTTTTATAGCGTCGGGTACCCCCATAAATTATCTAATAAAGGTTTAACCCCCTTGATCGCCCCCCAGGTAACCCTTTCACCCCCTATCACCACTGTCACTAAGCGATCATTTTTCTGATCGATGTCTTAGCGTCGGTGATGCAGATCGGTAGCCAGTAATTTTTTTTAGGTTCGCCGCAGGTTTTTATAGCGTCGGGTACCCCCATAAAATATCTAATAAAGGTTTAACCCCCTTGATCGCCCCCCAGGTAACCCTTTCACCCCCTATCACCACTGTCGCTAAGCGATCATTTTTCTGATCGCTGTCTTAGCGTCGGTGATGCAGGTCGGTAGCCAGTAATTTTTTTTAGGTTCGCCGCAGGTTTTTATAGCGCCAGGTACCCCCATATATTATCTAATAAAGGTTTTAACCCCCTAATTGCCCCTAGTTAACCCTTTCACCAGTAATCATCATATAAGTGTTACGGGTGACGCTGGTTAGTTAGTTTGCTTTTTATAGTGTCAGGGCACCCGGCGTATATAACCCAATAAAGGTTTAACCCCCTGATCGCCCGGCGGGAGATATCAATTAGGTTTTAGCGTCAGAGAGGGTCTGCGTCACACCCCAGGCAGCGTCAGGTTAGTGCCAGTAACGCTAACACCCACGCGTGAAGCATACACCTCCTTTAGTGGTATAGTATCTGAACAGATCAATATCTGATCTGATCAGATCTATACTAGCGTCCCCAGCAGTTTAGGGTTCCCAAAAACGCAGTGTTAGCGGGATCAGCCCAGATACCTGCTAGCACCTGCGTTTTGCCCCTCCGTCCAGCCCAGGCCACCCAAGTGCAGTATCGATCGATCACTGTCACTTACAAAACACAACACACATAACTGCAGCGTTCGCAGAGACAGGCCTGATCCCTGCGACTCCAGTGCTGTAGGAGGTGATTTCACCACCACAGTTAAAAAAAAAAAAAGCAAATATGCCGAAGCATTGGGGCAGCAGGGGCGGAGGAGCGATTTTGCTCCTAATGCCGCGTACATATGGTCGAAATTCCGACGGAGGCTTGCCCGTGGAAAAGTCCGACCATGTGTGTGCGGCATAACTTTTTTGCAGGAGGATGCCCCCATGCTTCGGCATATATAAATGGTGCATGTATGCCCATCATTAGAAGTGGGTGGATGAAGGGCGGTATTCTAATGGTGGGCATACCCACCGATCAATCTCTTTTTTCGTTCAGCCACCTGGCTGCATGAAAAAAAAAGATTACAATACATGTCCAACAAGGACCAGCAACGTACTGGTATGTTGCTGGACTTTGAATGGTTATACCAGATTGATGCCTGCGGGTTTAGGTATCATCTTGGTATCATTCTTTTCAGCCAGCGGCCGGCTTTAATGTAAAAGCAACCCTAGTGGCTAATTAGCCTCTGGACTGCTTTTACAAGCAGTGGGAGGGAATGACCCCCCCGGATATAAAAAGCGCCATTGGGAAATTGGGAAAGCATTTTATCACACCGATCTTGGTGTGGTCAGATGCTTTGAGGGCAGAGGAAAGATCTAGGGTCTAGACCCCAGTTTTTTCAAAAAAAGAGTACCTGTCACTACCTATTACTATCATAGGGGATATTTACATTCCCTGAGATAACAATAAAAATGATAAAAAAAAAAAAAATATGGAAGGAACAATTTAAAAATAAAATAAAAAAGCAAAATTAATAATAAAAAAAAAAAAAAAAAAAAAGCACCCCTGTCCTGCCCTGCTCTTGCCCAATGGCGAACGCAAGCGTCGGTCTGGTGTCATATGTAAACAGCATTTGCACCATGCATGTGAGGTATCACCGCGAAGGTCAGATTGAGGGCAGTAATTTTAGCAGTAGACCTCCTCTGTAAATCTAACGGGGTAACCTGTAAAGGCTTTTAAAGGCTTTTAAAAATGTATGTAGTTTGTCGCCAATGCGCGTTTGTGCGAAATTTTAAAGCATGTCGTGTTTGGTATCTATGTACTCGGCCTAAGATCATCTTTTTTATTTCATCAAACATTTGGGCAATATAGTGTGTTTTAGTGCATTAAAATAAAAAAAAGTGTATTTTTTCCCCAAAAAATGCGTTTGAAAAATCGCTGCGCAAATACTGTGTAGAAAAAAAAATGCAACACCCACCATTTTATTCTGTAGGGCCTTTGCTTTAAAAATATATATAATGTTTGGGGGTTCAACATAATTTTCCTGCAAAAAAAAATATGTTTTCATGTAAACAAAAAGTGTCAGAAAGGGCTTTGTCTTCAAGTGGTTAGAAGAGTGGATGTAAGCTTCCTAATGTTGTGTATAAAATGCCAGAACAGTTCAAAACCCCCCCAAATGACCCCATTTTGGAAAGTAGACACCCCAAGCTATATACTGAGAGGCATGTCGAGTCCATGGAATATTTTATATGTTGACACAAGTTGCGGAAAAAAGACAATTTATTTTATATTTTTTTGCACAAAGTTGTCACTAAATGATATATTGCTCAAACATGCCATGGGCATATGTGGAATTACACCCCAAAATACATTCTGTTGCTTCTCCTGAGTACGGGGATACCACATGTGTGAGACTTTTTGGGAGCCTAGCCGCGTACGGGACCTCAAAAACCAATCACCGCCTTCAGGCTTTCTAATGCCCCATACACACGATCGTTTTTCATGCCGTTAAAAATGCCATTTTAAAAAATGGCCATTAAAAATGATCGTGTGTAGGCTCCAGAGCATTTTTAACGACGTGAAAAACGGCCATTAAAAATTTCGGACATGCTCTCTTTTTTCACGTCGTTTTTCATGTCGTTTTTTTTAACGACGTGAAAAACGATAGTGTGTATGCTTTCACGACGTGAAAAAAAACGCGCATGCTCAGAATCAAGTATGAGACGAGAGCGCTCGTTCTGGTAAAACTAGCGTTCGTAATGGAGATAGCACATTCATTACACAGTAACGGACTGAAAAGCGCGAATCGTCGCTCAACAAACTTTACTAACATGAAGGGTGGCGCCATTCGAACGGAACTTCCCCTTTATAGTGCCGTCGTACGTGTTGAACGTCACTGCGCTTTGCTTGATCGTTTTTTTTAATGATAGTGTGTACGCAAGGCAGGCTTGAGAGGAAACATGAAAAAAAACGAGGAGAAAAACGTCGGTTTAAAAAATGACATTAAAAACGATCGTGTGTACGGGGCATAAGGGTGTAAATTTTTGATTTCACTTCTCACTGCCTATCACAGTTTCGGAGGCCATGGAATGCCCAGATGGCACAAAACCCCCCCAAATGACCCCATTTTGGAAAGTAGACACCCCAAGCTATTTGCTGAGAGGTATTGTGAGTATTTTGCAAATTTCGCTTTTTGTCACAAAGTTTTGAAAATTGAAAAAAAAAAAAAGAAAAAAAAAATTCTTTCTTCATTTTCAAAAACAAATGAGAGCTGTAAAATACTCACCATGCCTCTCAGCAAACAGCTTGGGGTGTCTACTTTCCAAAATGGGGTCATTTGGGGGGGTTTTGTGCTATTTTGGCATTTTATGGCCTTCGAAACTGTGGTAGTGAGGAGTGAAATCAAAAATTTGTGCCTAGAAATCCTGAAGGCGGTGATTGGTTTTCGGGGTCCCGTACGCGGCTAGGCTCCTAAAAAGTCCCACACATGTGGTATCCCCGTACTCAGGAGAAGCAGCAAAATGTATTTTGGGGTGCAATTCCACATATAACCATGGCATGTGTGAGCAATATATCATTTAGTGACAACTTTTTGTAATTTTTTATTTTTTTTTGTCATTATTCAATCACTTGGGACAAAAAAAAAAAAATATTCAATGGGCTCAACAGGCCTCTCAGCAATTTCCTTGGGGTGTCTACTTTCTAAAATGGGGTCATTTGGGGGGGTTTTGTGCTATTTTGGCATTTTATGGCCTTCAAAACTGTGATAGGTAGTGAGGAGTGAAATCAAAAATTTGCGCCCTTAGAAATCCTGAAGGCGGTGCTTGGTTTCCGGGGTCCCATACGTGGCTAGGCTCCTAAAAAGTCCCACACATGTGGTATCCCCGTACTCAGGAGAAGTAGCAGAATGTATTTTGGGGTGCAATTCCACATATAACCATGGCATGTGTGAGCAATATATCATTTAGTGACAACTTTTTGTATTTTTTTTTTGTCATTATTCAATCACTTGGGACAAAAAAAAAAATATTCAATGGGCTCAACATGCCTCTCAGCAATTTCCTTGGGGTGTCTACTTTCCAAAATGGGGTCATTTGGGGGGGTTTTGTACTGCCCTGCCATTTTAGCACCTCAAGAAATGAGATAGGCAGTCATAAATTTAAAGCTGTGTAAATTCCAGAAAATGTACCCTAGTTTGTAAGCGCTATAACTTTTGCGCAAACCGATAAATATACACTTATTGACGTTTTTTTTACTAAAGACATGTGGCTGAATACATTTTGGCCTAAATGTATGACTAAAATTGAGTTTATTCGATTTTTCTTATAACAAAAAGTAGAAAATATCATTTTTTTTCAAAATTTTCGGTCTTTTTCCGTTTATATCGCAAAAAATAAAAATCGCAGAGGCAATCAAATACCATTAAAAGAAAGCTCTATTTGTGGGAAGAAAAGGACGCAAATTTTGTTTGGGTACAACATTGCATGTCCGCACAATTTACAGTTAAAGCAGCGCAGTGCAAAATTCTGAATTCACCTCTGGTCCTTTAGCTACCAAATGGTCCGGGGCTTAAGTGGTTAAGTAAACTTACTTTCACCTATTTCTGTTTGTGGTTTCCTCTGTTGCAGTCCACATAGTTCTGATCACATCTGATTCCTGACAGGGCCCTTGGACCAAATATGGCCCCTGGGACCACTAGGAAGTTAAGCTAACGGGTGGCTCCTAGCAGAGGTAACAGAGGGATTTACCCATCATAGTTCTCCATGCTACACATCGAAGTTCATCTAAGAACTATTTGTAGTGAGAAGAGGAGCCCCAAAATGTTTTTGACTTTTTTATTTGTTATTTTTTCGGTTTAGTTTTGACCTTATCATGTAAATCAAATATGTGGGCGATTTATACATAAAGCTTCACATAAATATAAGATTGTCATTGATGTCACCGAATCATAACGGATTTGAAAATGTACAATTACTTTCTATTACGATGATAAATGTTGATCTTGTTTTTGTTAAAAAATTTGGGAATAAAAATATTGGAAAAGAAAAAAGACACAAGTCCATCAAGTCCAACCTATGTGTGTGATTTTATGTCAGTATTACATTGTATATCCCTGTATGTTGTGGTCGTTCAAGTGTTTATCTAATAGTTTCTTGAAACTATCGATGCTCCCCGCTGAAACCACCGCCTGTGGAAGGGAATTCCACATCCTTGCTGCTCTTACAGTAAAGAACCCTCTAAGCAGTTTAAGGTTAAATCTCTTTTCTTCTAATTTTAATGAGTGGCCATGTGTCTTATTAAACTCCCTTCCACGGAAAAGTTTTATCCCTATTAAACCTCATTTGCGATGTAGTTGCCCTCCCCATTAATTTGTTCAGATCTACTTGCAAGGTTTCCACATCCTGCAGGGAAGTTATTGCCCTGCTTAGCTTAGTATGGTCAGCAAATACAGAGATTGAACGGTTTATCCCATCCTCCAGGACATTTATGAATAAATAAAATAGGATTGGTCCCAGGACAGAACCCTGGGAGACCCTACTTTCCACCCCTGACCATTCCGAGGACACTCCATTTATCACTACCCTCTGAACTCGCCCTTGTAACCAGTTTTGAATCCATGTACTCACCCTATGGTCCATGCCAACTGACCTTACTTTGTACAGTAAACGTTTATGAGGAACTGTGTCAAATGCTTTTGCAAAATCCAGATATACCACGTCTACTGGCCTTCATTTATCTAGATGGCAACTTACCTTCTCATAGAAGGTTTATAGATTGGTTTGGCAAGAATGATTCTTCATGAATCCATGCTGATTACTGCTAATGATATCGTTTTCATTACTAAAATCTTGTATATAGTCCCTTATCCTCCCCTCCAAGAGCTTGCATACTATTGATGTTAGGCTAACTGTTCTGTAATTCCCAGGGATGTATTTTGGCCCTTTTTTAAATATTGGTGCTACATTGGCTTTTCTCCAATCAGCTGGTACCATTCCAGTCAGTAGACTGTCAGTAAAAATTAGGAACAATGTTCTGGTAAATACTTGACTGAGTTCCCTAAGGACCCTCGGGTGCAAACTGGTCCCGGTGACGTATTAATGTTAACTTTTTCAAGTCTATTTCGAATTCTGTCTTCGGTTAGCTATGAGGGTCCTTCCTGTGACATGAGGATAAACCAGCAGTTTTGGTTACTGAAGCCCCCCGATTGCCTAGTGAAGACTGAGAAGAATAAATTCAATACATTTGCCATCTCACCATCCTTTGTAATCAGATTCCCTTCCTCATTATTTATAGGGCCAATAAGGTCTGTCCTCCCTCTTTTACTGTTTATATACCTAAAGAATTTCTTGTTTTTCTTTTTTTGCTCTCCTCCACTATGTGTCTTTCGTGTTCTATCTTAGGCGCTCTAATTGCAGCCTTACATTTCTTGTTGCATTCTTTGTAAAGTCTGAATGCTGATGATGATCCCTCAGCCTTGTATTTTTTGAAGGCCTTCTCCTTTGCTTTTATATGCATTTTTACATTGGAGTTAAGCCATCCAGAACTTCTTTAAAAAAAAAATCTCAGCGGGATGTACTGGCTAATGCCCTTATTTAATATGCTCTTAAAGCAAATCCATCTCTCCTCTGTGTTCTTTGTTCCTAAAATTTTATCCCAATTTATATCTTCTAGCAAGGTTCGTAGCTTAGGGAAGTTGGCTCTTTTGAAATTCAGTGTCTTTGTATTCCCCTTATGTTTCCTATTTGTGTGATTTTATACTGAAGCCAATTGACCTGTGATCGCTGTTTCTTAAATTCCTCCGTATTTCCACATCCGTGATCAGGTCTGTATTGTTGGTAATGCCATAGTAACATCTGACAAAAAAGATCTAAAAACACTGAAGCAGTAGACTTTGTGAAATTTAGTATTTGTGTCATTTTCAATTTTTTTTCCACGGCTGTAAATAGTGCAGAGGTCTCCCCCATATTTCTTCTTCTGATCCAATGGGGCTGATTTACGAAACGTTTGCGCCATAAGTATCGCCGCATCTGCGTGCGCAACGGCTGTTTTGGTATTTACAAAACATTTGCGCCGGTAGCGCAGCGCTATTTCCCATTTACTATAGTGTTCTCGGTGGACGGGAGGAGGCGCTCAGTGCGCTACTATGGACCTGGCGCACGGCATCTTAAAATCTAAATATAAAGAAGCTGGAAGTGCCAATATAATGGGGGTGATGTGGGGTGATGTGAGGAAGTGTAGTGACACCTGCCCAAATAACAAATATGCCCAAAATAGAGTGAGAAAGTAACTTTTTCAGAACCAGCCCGCTGCGCCGGCAAGTACGTTTAGAACTGCAAGAGGTTTTTTTGTGCTCAGCGTGGGAATTTCACTCATTCAAACGCGCCCGGACACTGTGCCGGCAAAATCTTCGTAAATGTCAAGTCACGTAAATCAATTTGCATAAGTTGAACAGGCGCCGCTCTGAACTTGCCGTTGTATAACAGTGCGCCAGCAAAATGACATTTCTAAAGGAAAAAAAAGGCATTTAAAAGCACCCGCGGCTATAATGAATTGTTGGCTCCCGGCAATATAGAGAAAAGTCATTGAAAGTCTTTGAGAAAATAAAAAAGCATGGGGTCCCTCCAAATTCCATTACCAGGCCCTTCAGGTCTGGTATGAATATTAAGGGGAACTCCGCGCCAATTTTTTTAAAACAAAATACGTGCGGGTCCCCCTAAAAATCCACACCAGACCCTTATCCGAGCACGCAACCTGGCAGGCCGCAGGAAAAGAGGGGGGACGAGAGAGCGGCCCCCCTCCCTCCTGAACCGTACCAGGCCACATGCCCTCAACATGGGGAGGATATCCCCATGTTGATGGGGACAAGGGCCTCATCCCCACAACCCGTGCCTGGTGGTTGTGGGGGTCTGCGGGCAGGGGGCTTATCGGAATCTGGAAGCCCCCTTTAACAAAGGGTACGCCCAGATCCCGCCCCCCCGTGTGAAATGGTAATGGGGTAGCCGGTTTTTGACAATTCCTTTATTAATGTCTTCTCTTTTCTTCCATCTTCTTCTTCCAGCTTCTTCTTTTCTCCATTCGGGTTTCTTCCTCCATCTTGTTCTTCATCTTCCTCTTCCTCTTCCTCTTCATCTTCATCTTCCTTCTTCCTTGGGTGCATCTTGCTCCAGCTTCTTCTTCCCCTTCTTCTTTCTCCGGCCGCTCCATTTGAATTCGAGGTTCCCACTGTACGACGCTTTAGTTCTTCAGTTCTCCTCTGGGTCTGCTGCCACCCGGTGGCTCCGCCCCCCTCTGACACCATGGTAAAAGTCCCCGTGAAATCCAATTGGGTCGGAAGGGGGGCGGGGTCACCGGGTGGCAGCGGACCCAGAGGAGAACTGAAGAAATGAAGCGTCACAAAGCGGGAACCTCGAATTCAAGTGGAGCAGCCGGAGAAGGGAACAAGAAGCAGGAGCAAGATGCGGACGAGAACACCGAAGGAAGAAGGAAGATGAAGATGAAGAGGAAGATGAAGAACAAGATGGCCTAAGAAACCCGAATGGAGAAAAGAAGAAGCTGGAAGAAGAAGATGGAAGAAGAAGATGGAAGAAGGGAGAAGACATTAATAAAGGAATTGTCAAAAACCGGCTATTGTCATTTGTAAAATTTTTGACACTTTTTTTGTGAAATGGTAGGGGTACATTTGTACCCCATTATCATTTAACACAGGGGGGCGGGATCTAGGGGTCTTGTTAAAGGGGTCTTCCAGATTCCGATAAGCCCCCGCCCGCAGACCCCCACAACCACTGGCAAGGGTTGTGGGATGAGGCCCTTGTCCCCATCAACATGGGGACATGGTGCTTTGGGGTCACAGACCCCCAAAGCATCCTCCCCATGTTGAGGGCATGTGGCCTGGTAAGGTTCAGGAGGGAGGGGGCGCTCTCTCATCCCCCCTCTATTCCTGCGGCCTGCCAGGTTGCGTGCTCGGATAAGGGTCTGGTGTGGATTTTTAGGGGGACCCCCACGCTATTTTTTTTAAGTTTGGCGCGGGGGTCCCCTTAAAATCCATACCAGACCTGAGGGGCCTGGTAAGGATTTTGTGGGGAACCCCCACGCCATTTTTTTTAAATTTGGTGCGGAGTTCCCCTTAATATCCATACCAGACCTGAAGGGCCTGGTAATGGAATTTGGGGGACCCCCACGCATTTTTTTTTTCAAAGACTTTCAATGACTTTTATCTGTATTGACGGGAACCAGCAATTCATTACAGCCGCGAGTACTTTTAAATGGCTATTATTTTACTTTAGAAATGTCATTTTGCTCTCGAACTATAGACACCCCCCCAGGTATGATATTTAGGGCCAGTTCACACTGGATGCAGTGCAGTGCGTTTTTTTGATGCATGAAAAACGCAAAGAAAGTTGATCACATTAATGACAATGGCATAGTTCACACCACTGTAGTCCGTTCCAGTGCGTTTCAGAAAGGAAAAAAAATGGTCATGCTGCATTTTTTATGTACAGAACTGTACTGGACCACAGTAAAACACATCAAAAATGCTACGAAATGTACCAAAAACGCACTGGAATGCACCTAAATTCACAAAAGACGCACTGCAACACACTTGTCCTAAGTGAAAAGAGGGGGAAAAAAACACTGGACTGCATCAAAAACGCATCAAAAATGCACTGGAATGTGTCAAAAACGCGCATGCAGAAAAGCACCTGGAATGCATCCAGACTGCGTTTCTATGGTGTGAACTAGGGCCAGTTCACACCATAGAAACGCAATCCGGATGCGTTCCAGGTGCTTTTTTGCATGCGCGTTTTTGATGCGTTCCAGTGCATTTTTGGTACGTTTTTGATGCAGTCCAGTGCTTTTTTTTCACCCCTCTTTTTTATTAACCATAGATTAGGACAAGTGTGTTCCAGTGCATTTTTGGTACATTTAGGTGTGTTCCTGTGCGTTCCAGTGCGTTTATGATGCGTTTTGCTGCATTCCAGTACAGTCCAGTGCAGGTAAAATGCAGCATGTTCTACTTTTTTTGTGGAACTGAAACGCACTGGAACAAACACTGCCATTTAGAACCATAAAACCAACTTTCCATGCATTTTTGATGCATAAAAAACGCAATGGACTGCATGTGGTGTGAAATGGCCCTTAAGCAATTTGGCATATTTAAAGGCACTTCTCCTTGTTTTGTTTTTGGTGTTGTCCAAATTGGTGACATTGATATATGTCCCTTAGGGTGGGACCTGGGCCCCCATTTTAAGGCCAATAACTAGAAGATAAGCCAGCCAAGTGGGGACTAGCAAAATTAACAAGTCAGTTCCCATAGACTTCAGTGGTATTTGGTAGGGGGGGGGGGGGTGTTTGTCCCATCTCTAATTTTGTAGCATGTTGGATGATGTGCTTAATTTTGGACAGGGTGGGGGGGGTATTTTCTGCTAGCTGCATTTGTGTTGTTCTGAGCATGCCCAGGCAGTTAGTTTTTTTTTGGTTGTGCTTTTTGTGTGTGAGCATGCCCAGAAATATCCAGGTGCTGTTCAGAGAGTGTTTTTATGGGTTAGTAATTGAAGGACATCCTTAACAGGTGTGCCCACTTTGAAGTTCAGTCTCTACATTGGGTGAACTTGCATTTTGGGTGTTTCATGGACTGTGCATGTGTTTTCAATTGCCTCATTAGCTAAAAAACCTATGTTATATAAAGCTCGCAGATAGCATTCTCTCCCTTGCCCTGAAAAGAGGCAAGTGTGTGTGTGTGTGTGTGTGTGTGTGTCCGGCAAAAAGTACATTTTGGTGTCTTTATCGAGTTTGTAACACATGTATTTTATTTGTTATGTCTTTGCAAAACAGATGTTTGTTTTATTTTTGTTGATTGTATTTTTTTGTGTGGGGGAAATGTTCCCCTGAACTAATTTTGAGGTTGTGAATGTGTGTTGTTTGTTCACGTTGATTTAATTGTCTGTGCTGCATTATTTTGCTAAATCTTTCTCAAGATGTTGTGAGTCTGTGACTAATGTTTCAAATTGACCATGTTTTTTATTTTGGCTTCCCTTTGTTTTGTTGACCAATAAAATTTGATGCAAAGTTTTGATGTTTGTTTTGTGTTTTCTTTGCAACAAATGTGACAGCTGATTGGCATGTCAAAACAAAACAGTTGTGATTTGTCTAACCTGGTGCCTTCATGCTAGCATATGCATGTATTGTGTGCTGCCATGGATAATCACCAGGAAATGAAAAATACAGAGCGGTAAGTATTCATTTTTCCTTTTTACTGCAGTGGTTCTCAGCCTCAGTCCTCAAGTACCCCCAACAGGACATGTTTTGTGAATTTATCTTATCGAGAATTGCTGTCCAAAATACAAAACCATCGACTGTGATTTAAAGCACATGTGCAAGATGAAGGAAAACCTGCAAACATGGCCTGTTGGGGGTACTTGAGAAGCATTGATTTAGAGCACTGCACTTAAAACTAGCTCAAGGCAATACGATTCTAATTGTGGCCATTTTGAGGGAAACCAAGTAGATGTTAGAACCCCTGCTTGTTTTTTTTTTAGGTTGGGCTTTGTGTCCCTTTTAGTAAAATTGGCTTCACTTCCTGTCACACAGCTAAACAGGAAGTGAAGGTAAAACCCTACCAATGTCTTTTCTTGGGGACACACAGATCAATCTAACTAGTGTCCCCATTAAGCAAATTGCACTCTAGCACTTTGTTGTGTACACCCCAAATCATTGGGTAGTTTGGGGTTTAGTATAGACAAATCCACTCTGCAGTAAAAGTGTAGCTGCTTAAAATCTGAGGGAAAGCACTGTTGATTGTAACATCCAATCATGTAAAAGCAAAGATGGTGTTTTTTTTTGTTTGCTTGCATGTCCCCTTCAAATATCCAGCAAGTGCACTTGTAGTGCAAAGTAGATTGGGGTTTATTTACTAAAGGCAAAAGTCCAAAATACCTAATAATTTGTGGTGAACCCCGCAAAATGCTGGAGTGCAATGTCCATAATGGGGAAAGTATTTAGATTGACCTGTGTGTCCCCAAGGAAAGACATTGGTAGGGATTTCCCCTCACTTCCTGTGTGGCTATGTGACAGGAAGTGAATTATTTGGAAGGATAAAGTGGCCAAATTTGGGAGTTGTCTTCACCCTATCAGGGGTGCAGACATCCCCAAAAACTGTCTAGACTTGTAATCCCTCTGCACTCTATCCCCAAGCAAAAATAAGAAAGGATTTCATTTAGTTTAACTTTGCAAAGACACATTCCTAAGTTTAATTGTGATGCATGTCAATGGCCCATTTAGACCCTCTTTAATCACTCGAGATCAGCGCTATAACTGATCGACGGCCACAGCAAGGTCCTCAATTGCCGGGAGTCCATCAATAGACGTCCTCCCCTTCGCACGTGCGCTGTGGTCACCGAGTCACTGAGACTCGGGTGATGACAGATCCGAGGAAGGGGCCGATCCCTGCCCCTTACCATTTGATCAGCTGTCAGCCAATGACAGCTGATCACGTGATGTAAACAAAAGCTGGGTAATGGTTTTTGTTTTCTCCTTGTGCTGACAGCGTGAGCATAAAAAAAGGCAAACACCGGCTTATGTGCAAGGGACATCGGACCCAAAGAGGAAGAGGCAATTCTGCGTCATCTGCGACAATCAGTAGCCCCTGCCAGTGCCACCTATCAATGCCCACCACTGGTGCCAATCAGTGGCACCTAGCAGTGCTGTCTATCAGTGCCCATCACTGGCAACTATCGTTGCCACCTAGCAGTGCCACTTCTCAATGCCCACCAGTGCCAACTAGCAATGCCACCTCTCAGTGCCCACCCTTGCCACCTTATCGGTGCCCATCAGTGCAGCCCATCAGTGCAGTCTCATCAGTGTACATCAATGAAGGAGAAAAATTACCTTTTTTATAAATGTTCGAAATATTAACCACTTCCCTACCGCCCACCGTCAAATGACGTCCTTGGATTTGTGCGGTGACATCTGAATGATGCCTGCAGTTGCAGGCATCATTCAGATATCATTCTTTTCAGCCGGCGATTCTGTGCACGATAAAAACGTTCCGCCGCTTAATCGTTCTTATAGGCGGCGGGAGGGGAAGTTCCCCCCCTCCCGCCGCCATCTGGTGCTTCGGGCTCTCCCGTGCCATCTGGGGCTCAGAGAACGAATTGGCCAGCGCCGAATGGGAAGCATAGAGATGACTGGTGACCAGATGGTCACCAGTCATCTCTATGACCATCGGAGGCCCGGGCGCGACGTTATGACATCACGCCGGGTTCTAGGGATGAGCTTTGCGTTCGCGTCGAACACACGTTTGACTCGAACATCGGCCGTTCGATCGTTCGACGAAGAACGAACTTTATGGTCCGTTCGTGTTAAATTCGTGTTGCGTGACATGGCCCATAATTCACTGCGGCATCGCAGTGCATTGCTGGCTGATGATTGGCCAAGCATGCACTATGACCCGCATGCTTGGCCAATCACAGCGCGGAAAAAACGGAGAGCCATAATTGGACAAAGCCAGGGTGGCTTTGGCCAATTATGGCTCAGGGGGTTTAGTACACGACCCACACTATATAAGGCCACCTGGAAGTCGGCCTTGTGTAGTGTGTTGGCGTTTGTGAAAGAGGCAGTTTCAGAGAGATAGACAGTGTCATTTATATTGAGTTAGAGCAGGCAGGCGAGTCAGTTAGCTGCTGTTACAGTGTGTAGAGAATATATATGCATCCTAGGTGTTGTATATATATTCATACACTGTATTGAGTTTAGATAGATCCGTTCCTGTTAGTCTCTATACTGTGCAGCTAGCACAATCACCTGCCTGCCTGTCAGACAGTCAGGCCCCTTTCACACTGGGGCGGTTTGCAGGCGCTATTGTGCTAAAAATAGCGCCTGCAAACCGAGCCTAAACAGCGGCTGCTATTTTTAGCACAATAGCGCCTGCAAACCGCCCCAGTGTGAAAGGGGCCTTAGTGTACTACTGTGTCCTTTGCATAGCGATCACCTAAAGCTCACCTGGATACAGTTATTCTCTATACTGTGACAGGCAGGCCGGTGATTGTGCTAGCTGCAGACAGTCAGTGTTTTACTTAGTGTACTACTGTGTGCTTTGCATATCATTCACCAAAAGTCTAAATTTTTGATGCAATACTTTGCAACAGGGCTCATTGCTGCGCTCTAAGTACACTATCTGTGAGGGGTTGCAGTGTTGTGGCACCAGCACCAGTGCCTAAGGCCCAATTTTTCAGCCCCTGTTCAACAGGGGCATGCAATTACAATTCTTGATCTAATATTTCACAGCAGGGCCCATTCCTGCACCCACCAAGAGTAACTGTGAGGGCTTACAGTGTTGTGGCACCAGCACCACCACCAAAGGCCCAATTTTTCCTACCACTGTTCAACAATGGCATGTAATTACAATTCCTGATATAATAGTTGACAACAGGGCGTTCCAGCGCCCACTAAGAGTAACTGTGAGGGCTTACAGTGTTGTGGCAACACCAACACCTAAGGGCCAAATTTTTGCAGACTATATATGGCAGACCCCTACTTTCAAACATCCAACTTACAAACGACTCCTACTTGCAAACGGAAGGAGACAACAGGAAGTGAGAGGAAATCTACCCCTAGGAAGGGAAATTCTCTCCTGTAAGAGTTAATATGTGAAAAAGGTGTCTCCTCTCCGCTGATGCTTTATCACCAATCCTTGTTTCAATAAAAAAAACAAATTTTCCAAAAACATTTGTCATTGGGATTGAAAGTGAGGTGAAATGTTCTGAACAGGTGCACAGACAGCAAAACAAATGTTACAGGGGTGATAACCCTTCCCTATGTTCTCCAAAAAGCTTAAAAATAGATTTTTTGGCTGAAGCTACACTTAAAAAATGTACCTGTTCCAAATTACAAACAGATTGTACTTAAGAACAAACCTACAGTATGTGTCTTTTTTGCACCGCCCGTATACTGCGGTTCAGAGTATATAGGGCCTTTTTTTATTTTGGGTGCGGGGTTCCCGTTAATATCCATACAAGACCCAAAGGGGCTGGTAACGGGCTAGGGTAGGGGTGGGTGATGGGGTAGCCATGCCATTTTTCTCAATGATTTTCATCCATATTGCCGGGACCAGACATTACATTAAAGCCGCAAGCAGTTTTAAATGGCTTTTTTTCCTTTAGAAATGTCATTTTGTGCAGGGACAGTTCTAAACAAGGGAAACACGTGCCACTTCACCGGCATACTTTAGACACCCCCCAGGTACGATATTTATTGGAATATTTCACACTTTTTTTTTTCACTTTATGCATCATTAAAATCACTACTCCCGAAAAAACTACCGTTTTAAAAGATTATTTTTACATTGATACATGTCCCCTCGGGCAGGACCCGGATCCCCAAACCCTTTTTAGGACAATAACATGCATATTAGGCGTTATAATTAGCACTTTAGATTTCGAACGTTCGCGTCCATTGTATTTAATAGGGTTCTAAAGTTCGTGCGAACGTTTGGTCCGTTCGAAGGTTCTGGTGCGAACCGAACGGGGGGTGTTCGGCTCATCCCTACCGGGTTCCCGTATGTAAACAAAGCCGTGATCTCTGTGAATTTTTTTGACCGATCTCATGCTTTTCAGCCTGGAGGAGAGATGTGGGGTCTTATTGACCCTGCATCTCTCCATAAAGAGGACCTGTCACAATAGATTCCTATTACAAGGGATGTTTACATTCCTTGTAATAGGAATAAAAGTGATCAAAAAAACAAAAAGTTTAAAAAAGAGTAAAAAACAAAAAAAAAAAACACCCATGCTCAGAAGCGAACACAAACGTAAGTCCCGCCCACATATGTAAACGCAGTTAAAACCACACATGTGAGGTATTGCTGCGTGCGTTAGAACGAGTGCAACAATTCTAGCACTAGACCTCCTCTGTAATGCGAAAATGGTAAAGTGTAAAAAAATTTAAAGCATCGCCTAGGGAGATTTTTAAGTGCTGAAGTTTGGTGTCATTCCATGAGTGTGCGCAATTTTAAAGCGTGACATGTTAGGTATCTATTTACTCAGCATAACAACATCTTTCACATTATACAAAAAAAAATTGGGCTAACGTTACTGTTTTGTAATTTTTTTTAATTCATTAAACCATTTTTTTCCCCCAAAAAAAGGCGTTTGAACATTTATTGCACAAATACCGAGCGAGATAAAAATTTGCAATGACCTCAATTTTATTCCCTAGGGTGTCTGCTAAAAAAACATATATAATGTTTGGGGGTTTGAAGTAATTTTATAGCCATAAATTTATGATTTTTACATGAAGGAGAGAAGTGCCAGAATAGGCCCAGTGCTGAAGTGGTTAAAATATCCTAATTTTTTTCTTTTTTGGTCGGTCTTTTGTATTTATATATAAAAAAAAACGCAGAGGTGATCAAATAGCACCAAAAGAAAGCTCTATTTGTGTGCAAAAAAATAATTTTCATTGGGTTACAGTGTTGTAAGAGCGCGCAATTGTCATTCAAAGTGCATCAGCGCTGAAATGTGAAAATTGGTCTGGGCAGGAAGGGGGTTTAAGTGGCCAGTAAGCAAGTGGTTAATATAAGGCTACATGCACACGGACGTTTTTCCAGCCACTTGTTTGAGCAATTTTTGTACCTTAAAAACGTCTCTCCATGTTAGCCTATGGCCTCATGGCCACCATGGCGTTTTTGAGCTGTAAATGGCATAGGCGTTTTTAGGCCCCATGTATACGGGACGCTGGTGCAAAGTGTTCAGAACTAAGGTTGAAAGCGGCGTTTAGAAAGGCGCGCTTTGTGGCGTTTGCATGCCGCGTTTTACCACATTTGCGTCTATATGCGTTTAGTTAGGAAACATCATAAGGAGCCGCCCTAAGCTGCAAAAACAGTATTATTAACCATTTCAGCTATTTTGTGAGACCAGAGTGAGTATCAGCAGCTGAGAGAGCAGCAGTGTACTTGTATTTAGCGTGTCACATGCCACGTCACCTGCCACAAGTTGTGGATTGTCCACTTGCCACGTCACCTGCCCCAAGTTGTGGATTGTCCACTTGCCACGTCACCTGCCCCAAGTTGTGGATTGTCCACTTGCCACGTCACCTGCCCCAAGTTGTGGATTGTCCACAATGCAATGGAAGCAATTTCATTATTTTTTTTTGATATATATATATTTTTATTGGTTTTTCCTCATTTGCCATAATTTTTAAGTTTATCAATGTAAAAAAATAGGTCACCTTTAAAAACGCTTCTAAACTAAAATGTGGCTAAACCCCGGTACCGCGTCTGAAATGTGGAAATCTTGGGCGTCTGAAGGCATTTTTTGGCTTTGTAAAAAACTAGGTTAAACGCAACTGCAGATTTTTTTTTCAAGGCCAAAACAGTGTTTTTGATGTAATAGAATTCAATGGACCCGCATCCAAAACGCAAGTACCGCGATTTTGCGGTGATTTGTGTTTTTTTTTAACCTGTTTATAGCTGGTTGTTAAAGGAAATGTAAAAAAAATAAACATTGCCAGCTCTAAAAAAAAAAAATCTAGAAAAAAAACAGAGTGGGGCCCCCCCCCAGGTCCACACCAGGCCCTTGGGTCTAGTATGGATTCAAAGGGGACCCCCCCCCCCACCAAAATGAAAAAAAAATGGCGTGGGGGTCCCTGCAAAATCCATACCAGGCCCTTTATCCGAGCATGCAACCTGGCAAGCCGCAGGAAAAGAGGGGGGGACCTCCCTCCTGAACCGTACCAGGCCACATGCCCTCAACATGGGGAGGATGTCCCCATGTTGATGGGGACAAGGGCCTCTTCCCGACAACCATGGCCGTTGGTTGTCGGGGTCTGCGGGCGGGGGCTTATCGGAATCCGGGAGCCCCCTTTAATAAGGGGGGACCCCAGATAACGGCCCCCCACCCTATGTGAATGAGTATGGGGTACATCGTACCCCTACCCATTCACCTGGTGGCAAAAAAGTCAATAAAAAACACAACACAGGTTTTTAAAGTAATTTATTAGGCAGCTCCGGGGGTCTTCTTCCGACTTCGGGGGTCTTTCTGCCGGGCGCCCCGCTATCTTCTTCCAGCTCTTTTGCTAGCGGGGTCCTGGTCTTCATCGTCGTCTTCTTCCGACTTCGAGGGTCTTTCTGCCGGGCGCCCTGCTATCTTCTTCCAGCTCTTTTGCTAGCGGGGTCCCGGTCTTCATCATCGTCTTCTTCCGACTTCGGGGGTCTTTCTGCCGGGCGCCCCGCTATCTTCTTCCAGCTCTTTTGCTAGTGGAGTCCCGGTCTTCATGGTCGTCTTCTTCCGACTTCTTCCCACCCCCCCATGTTGAGGGCATGCGGCCTGGTACGGTTCAGGAGGGGGGGGCGCGCTCGCCCCCCCTTTCCTGACCTGCCGGGCTGCATGCTCGGATAAGGGTCTGGTATGGATTTTGGGGGGACCCCCACGCCGTTTTTCAGTGTAGGGGGGTTTCCCTTAAAATCCATACCAGACCTAAGGGCCTGGTATGCTCCTGGAGGAGATTCCATGCCGGTTTTTTAATTAAAATTTGGCGTGGAGTTCCCCTTCATGATTCATATCAAACACAGTGGACAGCGAGCGCAAGGCTTGCAGTACCCTGTGCCGAGAACCAGCGCAATGGCATCGCGCTGGAGACATTCTCGGACAGGTAGTCGCCTCTAGGACACGACTTGAGTGGCTGCTTCACGCTCAAGTCGTGTCCAAGTTGCCTCGCAAAGTCGCGCTGTCCCTTTGTCAACCGGCACACGAGTCGCCCCGCGAGTCGGATCGTCTTCATCCGACTTCCCGGGCGACCCCTATTCAAATCAATGGGTTCCCATAGGGAACCATTCATTTTGAATAGAGCACCGCTCAAATTTTTATTTACTATAGCAGTGCGCCACCGGTTCCGGCGCACCAATTAAGGTATGAACCGGCGCAGCGCACTGTTTATAGTAAATCACCCCCAATGTCTTTCACCCATAGTATTAGGCAGGGCCGGCACCACCATAAGGCGGCTTAGCTTGCTGGGGATTGGGATTTTTTCAGTGCTGCAGACTTGTTCTTTTACACACATAGTGGCCAGCAGTGTGTGTACTTTAGTAAAGCCGACTGTCGGCTTTCCTGTGGAAGTGATACAAGGGGCTGTGAAGCCCCCTATCACTTCCACCACCACCACAATGTGCCGCCACGATCTGTGTTATCAGCTGCAGTGGATCAGAGAGGTGACATCCAGGGTCAAATAGACCCAGGGTGTCTCCATAAAGAGAACCTGTCCCCTATATGCTATCACATAGGAAGCTATAGGTCCCCTATGTGATAGCAATAAAAGTTATGTAAAAATAAATAAATATTAAACCAAAAATGTTTTAAAGTGGAGCTCCACCCTAAATAGCAACTTTTGCTATTTGGATTCCTCCCCCCCTCCGGTGTCACAATTGACACCTTTCAGGGGGGAGGGGGGTGAAGATACCTGTCTAAGACAGGTATTTTCACCCACATCCGGGAGTCCTCTCTCCGGGAATCTGCGGGAGTGACGTCACTTCCCGCAGACTTCCCTTGGTGTTCTGGGAGACACTCGGCTCCCAGAACACAGGAGCACCAATCAGAACGGCGCAGCGCGACTCGCGCATGCGCCGTAGGGAACCGGGCATGAAGCCGCAGGGCTTCACTTCCTGGTTCCCTCAGCGAGGATGGCGGAGGAAGCAGCAGAGCGACGAGCGATCGCTCGTCCTCTGCTGCGGACGTCGCTGGACTCCAGGACAGGTAAGTGTCCAAATATTAAAAGCCAGCAGCTGCTGTAGCTGTAGCTGCTGGCTTTTAATATTTTTTTTTCCGGCGGAGCTCCGCTTTAAGTATATAAGGAGACGTATACAAAAAAAAAATGTTTTAGAGCCCCTACACACACCCACACCTACTAAAAAATGCGTGCGTTGGGGTTACCTACATATGAAAATGGCGATTGTCCCACACAAGTTATATATCACCATGCACGCCAGCGTGGGAGCAATCATTTTAGCACCAGTGCTCCTGCGTAACTCTAAACTGATGACATGTAGGGGTTTTTACAACATTGCAGGTGCACAAATACACCACTGCCTAGGTAGACAAAAATTCTTGCACCGGCCCTGATATTAGGCTATTTGCCTTATTGGTTAAATATTCTTAGCCCATTATGTTAGGTGTTATGTCCCTTGTACACGGGGTCTCTCAGAGTGTTGCTAGCAATGCTGCCAGTATCTGGTCAGCAAGTTACACACAGGCCAGATGAACTTCTTAAGCATGGAAGGGTTTATTACTCACTCAGAACATGATGACTTGGTTACATAGAGTCCTAATACAACAGGATTCTGTCATTCTGTGCATCATGCTGCTGCTTCCCAGTTCCACACACCACTCTCACTACTTCCTGGTATAGCCCCTTCCCCAGCATGCATCAGGAGAAAAAGGTGAAGGGTCACACAGTGCTCCAGCACAAACATCACATCTCCTCTTTTTCCCATAAAAAAAAAAAAAATAGGAAAAAAATAAAAAATAAACATAACAAGAGAACAAAATACTCAACACGTAAAATAACAAGGCAAGCAGGATCAGTTCAGCAAGTAGTATCTCCAACTCAGTTCTGTGGCTCCCACATCACGTTATGAGCCCTTTTTCTCTGTTTCCTGACCTCCAAAGTGTCCCGTAAGATTTCAGTGCTTTGCCAACGAGGAGTTTGATGTCTTTGGCGTGCAGACTTACGAAGTGGCACAGCACCAGGAGGGGTAGAGGCTGTCAAAGGTTATGGAGGTGTCAGTGGGTGTCCAACAGACAAATCAGTCTCTGCAACTCCAGGCACATGTCCGGGCTCCTCAGGAATATGGTCACCAACCGCTTCAGGGGTTGGTTGTAAACTTGTGGGATCATGCCAGACACAATGCCATATGTCACCAGTAGAGCCCTGAGTAGACTCTGGTGGTTGGGTAGAAAGAGAGGTCGGGTTTGTTTCTACTGGCAGGCAAATGCGCTTTCTCAATTGCGAAAGGTGTCTTCAAACACAAACGCCATTCTCCAGGCGAACAAGGTACATTCGTTGTCCAAGAGGTCCATCAATAATGCCAGGAGGCCAATGAGGCAAAACTCTGTAATTCCGAAACCATACAAGATCAGTCACCAGCACGGAATCGAGGACGGCCTGGCGGAGGAGGTGTCGGTGACTGTTCCTGTGGACAAACTAAATCCAGTTTGGTGCAGAGATGCCTGCCAAACATAAGAAAAGCTGGTGACAGCCCAGTAGTAGCGTGTTTTGTGTTTTGGTACATGGTCAAAAATTCCAGAAGCTTCTCCTCTGACATTCCGACCTGGTCCAGAGTGGACAGTAAGTGCTTCTTAAACGTCTGCACAAACCATTCTGCCAGCCCATTCGAGGCTGGATGATAAGGAGCTGTTTTGTAGTGTTGGATGCCCAAGCCACTGAGGAAGGATTGAAACCTCATGCAATGTAAATTGAGTCCCATTGTCCGAGACAATGGCTGTTGGCAAACCATATTGAGCAAAGAGCTTCCTTAAGACTAGACTGGTAGCAGCTGAGGTAACAGAAGGCATTTGAAAAACCTCTGGCCATTTTGAATGTGCATCTACCACGATCAAATACATTTTACCCTGGATTGGGCCAGCAAAATCAAGATGGAGTCTTGACCACGGTTCTGTCGGCCATGGCCAAGGTAGCAGGGTTCCTTTCTTTTGGGGTCGCTGAGCTTGACAGCACCCAGGACATTGAGCCACATAATCTTCAATTGCTGTGTCCATTTGTGGCCACCAAACATAGCTCAGGGCTCGCTGCTTCATGCGCACCACGCCAGGATGGCCCTCATGCAGTATCCTTAGCATGGTTGGTTGCAAATACTGAGGTATGATCACTCTGTTGCCCCACTGTAGGCAACCAGCATTAGTCACAAGCTCACATTTTCTGGCAAAGTACGGACAAAATTCACCTGGGACTTTCTCTGGCCATCCAGCCTGAACATATGAGAATATCTGAGACAGGAAAGGATCTGTGACTGTATGTCTGGCAATTAAGGAGGTGGACATGCAGGATTTCTGCCTGTGTATTTCCACAATGCGTACATCTCTTGGTGAGTGGTCTCCAATTGGCCATCTGGAAAACGCATCTGCATTGCCATGGGCATCATGGGATCGGTATCTGATAGAATAAGTATACGCTCCCAAGAATAAAGCGTACCTTTGTAAGCGAGATGCGGTTGTTGTAGAAATTCCTTTCTGAGGGTTCAGTATTGACAACAGAGGTTTGTGGTCAGTGATAAGTGTGAACTACCGACCATAGCTGTACGTATGAATTTTTTTGTGGCCCATACAATGGCCAAAGCTTCCTTGTCTATCTGGGAGTAGTTTTGCTCTGCTGAGGTTAAAGACCTGGAGGCAAAAGAAATGGGGCGCTCTGTGCCATCTGGCATGACATGGGAAAGCACAGCACCCAGTCCATAAGGCGAGGCGTCACAAGCCAAGGTGACGTGTTTCTTTAAATCATAGTGGACCAGAACTCGAGAAGACAGAATGAGTTCTTTAGAAAGCCGAAAATCTTCTTCACATTTGGCTGTCCATATCCATTTAACTCTTGCATCCATTAAGCGATGTAATGGGTAAAGCTGGTGTGCTAGGTTCGGCAAGAAACGGTGGTAGTAATTTAGAAGGCCAAGGTAGGACCTGAGCTGTGTGACATTCTGGGGAGTAGGGGCATGGGTAAGGGCTTTAACCTTTTCTTCAGTAGTGTGTAACCCATGTCGGTCCACAGTGTGGGCACAAAATTCCAGTCGAGACTTTAGAAATTCACATTTTGAAAGATTGACACGTAAACCATACCTTTGGAGTGGTAGGGACAGACCCGATGCCTTTAAATCAGTCCATGAAATGACAGACACTGCCGCCCCTGTATCAACATCCATGGAGACAGGACAGCCATTGAGTGTGACATCCACTTTTATCGCAGGAGTACTCCCAGCTACCCGAAACAGTCCAACATGCTGGACACAGGTTTCCTCATCAGAGCTGGAGCCGTGATTGTCAGTATCCATATGAAATGTCTGTTTACGTCTAACTTTTGTGGTAGTGTTCGGAGAGCGTGAGCTGCGGCAAACACGCCTAATATGGCCAGTCTTTCCACAAAGAAAACAAACTACATCCTTGAACTTGCAAGCAGGTGCACTGTGAGTAGTGTTACCACAACGGTAGCAAGTTGGTGTCCTAGATACAGAATAATTAGGGTGGCGAGGTTTAGGCAGATTTGGGGACGACCGTCTTGGGTGTCGGGTGATAGCAGAGTGGAATATTTCCTCTCCCTGGCTTGCAGGAGTTTCAGGTGGTGCCTTCAGTAGGGTGGCGCCAGTGTAGCCAACTCCATGACCGTAGCAAGGTCAGTGGCTATTGTCAGAGTCAAGTCGGGTTCTGTGAGTAAGCGTTTCTGTATGGCTGGGTCGCAGAGTCCCATGACAAACATGTCACGGAGAGCAGTCTGCAGGTAGTCTCCAAACTGACAAGTGGCAGCTAGTTTACGTAAAGCAATGATATAAGTCTTTATGTCCTCCCCGGCATGCTGCCTTCTACTGTAGAATTTAAACCGCTCTGCAATCTCTAATGGCTTTGGGTTGTAGTGCTCATGTAGCTTCTGAATTAACTCAGGCAGGGGCTTAGAGGCCGGCTTGTCTGGAGAAATGAGGTCTCTGAGAGTGCCATATGCAGCTTGACCCAATATTGTGAGGAAAACTGCAACCTTCTTTTCTGCAGCCACACTATTTGCTTCCATATACTGCTCCAGCCTCTTTACCCAGGAGCTCCATGATTCAGCAGCAGGATCAAATGGTTGAATAAACCCTATGAAGGCCATGTGTGCTAAAATCCACAATCCTCGTCGCCACTGTTATGTCCCTTAGACACGGGGTCACACAGTGCTCCAGCACAAACATCACATTAGGCAATTGGCTATATTGGTCTAATGTTATTAGTCTATAGTTTTAGGTGATTTGCTATATTGGTCAAATGTTCTTTACCTCTTCTGGTCAAATATTCTTAAGACTATGTAGCACACGGACCCTTTTATCCTGCCTACCTTCTCCTTGCAGGGATAAAGGCACACCGTACCACATGCCCGGATCCTCCTGATTTAAGAGGTTGAGCGGTGTTCTTACAGTTTTGGGTCCTGCAGCAAGTTACCTCCCGTCCATTGGTTCTCGTCCCTAGAATGTAGAGAAAAGTCTGTGCTCTTCCTCCCAAAGAAAGCCAATGTCCAAACAGTGCTTAAACTCCAAACAGACGAGTTTATTTTATCTTGCTTGAAACAGATTTGGGAATAGGTTGAAGATAGAGACAAAGTAGGTAGAGGGACAGGTTCAGGCACACGACACCCAACTACCCTATTCTCCACTCGAGCCTGAGTGTGAATTGCTCACCCGGATAGATCCCTCTCACAGTTCTAGCAGCCGGAGTGAAACACGAACAGTTCCTTTAAATGAGTCCCCTTCACGGACAAGTCCAAGTAATTCTCTGCCACAGAATCCTTTAGTTACTGAATTAGAACTTTGAAACTCCCATAGATTAATGAAGACCATAGGTGTCAATGGAATACGCTACAGGAGCTATACTGCAACTCACGAATCCTTCCCTCTGATAGGTAACCAGGCCTCTCCTTCACCAAGAATTCCTTCACTGATCCATCAGACAGGTCCTCCCCCCGGTTTCCTCTCCTTCAAAGCGGGCCACCCTCACACGGGTTCCCTAGGACTCCAGTGTGTTGGTTGTAGACCCAGTTGAAGGTACTGGGCCTACCTGGAACGTTGTAGCCTCGAGCTAAAGGTGCCAGAGACTCCTCGACCAGTTCACGCAAACCCCCCGGATAGCAAGGCCATAGGGCTCAACTTCGCCACCAGGGGTCCTTGGAATCCCCCTGGCACACCACCTGCAAGGGCAACACTTTCCGCTCCACCCCGCACTTCTGGCGTCTGCCCTTTATGTACCCTCTCCCAGCATGCACAGCAGGCAGACCCCGCCCACCACACGGTAGCCAAGAGAGGACACCAATCATACCACAACGCCACCTGCGGTTCAACCTGGGACCCGGGCAACAGCGCCACCTCAGGCCCAGGGGAACTGTACACCAGGCAACAACATGGCAGAGCAGAGTCCATATTGAACAGAATTGCAGGGTCTGAGCCATACTATTGCCCAGACTACCCCTAAATTTACAGCATAGCGACCCCAGTTTTGGGGGTCCCGCTACAACTATTTTACAATAGAGGAGTTATCTATGACTTTCATAAGAATGCTAAAACATTTGCAAATTATTTTATAAATAGACCCCTAAGTGTCTTAAAGCTCAATATGCAATCATATTTCTTTCTCTTGCCTTCACAGAGTAATATCGCTAACATAAAGCAGACAACATCCTCACCAGCACATTCTGGGTGTAGTTTTTGTGAAATAAAAGAACAGAAAACTGAAGTCCTACAAAAGGACATCATTATTCACATCCGCCTGGGGTATCAAGATGTCTATATATAGCCCTGACTATTTTACTGTCGTTTGTAGGCCTCTCACACTAAACTCGCTGGTAGGCTTTCCATTTTCTTTATGTGCATCACTAAATTATATAGTGCACACTTTTCTATAAACTGCAGCAGAAGACATATACTCTATATACTGAGGAAAGGGCATGTAGGAACCAGATAAAAAATAATAAAAGAAAATACCAAGTTTAACTGAAAATGAATGATGAGGATGTTATTATATAACTGGTGTGGTGGTGATCAGGGATACTGACTGGTGACAGTATGTTAAAAAAAAAAAAAAAGTAAAAAATAAAGTTTAAAACATTGAATTATAAAAATTATGTTTTTTTTAATTTTTTATCAGAGTAGTTTTCACCTGGCGATCTTCCCAGTAGCACTTCTCCTGTTTTAGTGCGAGACAACTCTGGAAGAATGAGAAAGGGAGGCACAGCAGACAGCAGCACTGTCAGTCTTGGGGGAGGGTAGTGTTAAATGTATGAGCAGATATAGATTCACTAACAAACTGAATCTGAACTCCAGCTCACACTTTATAAGCAGGTACAGCAAACAATTATTTTCCTTTTGGGATAAAGGTTTCAGGCTCTATTCACACTAATGTGTTTTTTGATGCATTTTGCATTTTGCAGAAATGCAGGGAAATTTTTTAACATGGCTTCCTATGGAACATGTTCACATCAATGCATTTTGTGCCTCTGCATTTTTGGAAAGGGTCAGGGACTTTTTTTCCGCAAAAAGCAGCGTTTTGCATGTAATAGAATTCAATGGACCCGCATCCAAAACGCAAGTACCGCATTTTTACCGTGATTTTGCCGCGATTTCCATTTTTTTATTTCTTTTTTACACTGTATATAACTGGTTGCTAAAGAGGGGGCCGGGAAGCCGGCCGCCGCATCCTTAACAACCGATAAGTCATCAGTTGTCAGCGGGCTTCCCGCTGAAAGTAAAAAAAGAATTGCCGGCTAAAAAAAAAAAAAAATTGAGAAAAAAAAAACAGCGTGGGGTCCCCCCCCCGGGTCCATACCAGGCCCTTGGGTCTAGTATAGATTCAGAGGGGACCCCCACACAAAAATGTAAAAAAAAAATGGCGTGGGGGTCCCCCCAAAATCCATACCAAACCCTTATCCGAGCACGCAGCCTGGCAGGAAAGGGAGGGGACGAGCGAGCGCCCCCCTCTTGAACCATACCCAGGCCGCATGCCCTCAACATGGGGGGCTCTGCGCCCCCCCACCCCAAAGCACCTTGCCCCCATGTTGTTGGGGACAAGGGCCACTTCCCGACAACCCTTGCCCGGTGGTTGTCAGGGTCTGTGGGCAGGGGGCTTATCGGAATCCCCCCAGATCCCAGCCCCCCCCTATGTGAATGAGTATGGGGTACATTGTACCCCTACCCTACCCCCGGCCTGGTATGGTTCAGGAGGGGGGGCGCTCACTTGTCCCCTCCCTTTCCTGACCTGCCGGGCTGCATGCTGGGATAAGGGTCTGGTATGGATTTTGGGGGGACCCCCACGCCATTTTTTTTTTACATTTTGGCATGGGGGTCCCCTCCGAATCCATACTAGACCCAAGAGCCTGGTATGGACCTGGAGGGGGACACCACGCTATTTTTTTTTCTCAATTATTTTTTTTTTAACCGGCAATTCTTTTCTTTTTACATTCAGCGGGAAGCCCGCTGACAACTGATGACTCATCGGTTGTTAAAGAGGAAGTAAAGGCAAAATTAAAATAAAAAAAACCTGCAAAAGAAAGGCATAATGAGCTAGTATGCATAGCATACTAGTTCATTATGAATGACTTACCTGAGATCGAAGCCCCCGTAGCGGTCCTCGGTCGCCGCCGCCGCCGCCATCTTGCCTCAATGTCCTGTCACTGCATCGCTGCTCCGGCGCTGATTGGCCAGAGCTGCGATGACGTCACACGCATGCGTGCTCGGGCCGGCAAGATCCCATTCAGAAAACTGGCAATGATGCCGGCCCGCTATTGTGCATGCGTGTGACGTCATCGGCAGTGTTTTTAATAGTAAATATCTCTTTAACCGTGTAGGTTAAGGAGATATTTCTTGCACCTACAGGTAAGCCTTAATCTAGGCTTACCTGTAGGTGCAAGTTGTCTAAGTGGGTTTACAATAGACTTGTGCACAACGGAAAAATTTGTTTAGTTTAGTTTAGTTTCTTTTCCGTCCTGTTGATTTGTAATTATTTGTAATGTTGCTAAACGGGATTTTTCGTGTTTGGACTAATTCGTATTTTCGCAAGCGACATTTTTCGTTGAATCGAAATGATCCGTATTAATGTAAGCCCTATTTTTAGTTGATTTATAATTCGTACTTTCGGTAGAGTACATTGTTTTTCGTTGATTCTGGACACAACTCCTACTTTCGTAACTCTTTTTTGGTTCGTTGATTTGTAATTTTCCGTGTCTCTCTCACAATGGCGCTGCCTAACCTGATTCGAATGGATTCGTACATTCGAAACTTTTTTTGGTTCATTAATTCGTAATTTTCCGTGTCTCTCTCACAATGGCGCTGCCTATTATGCCTAACGTGCTTCGAATGGATTCGTATTTTTCTAAATACATTGCGGTTATTTGTAACGATTCGAAATCTCGTATTTTACTTTTGTTTTTGACATGCGGCTATAGCCTCCGCCACTGTATACCATTTTGAGAGGGAGTTCAGCACGGTGAGGGAGGAACAGAGAGCAGAGTGAGTGTTATTGTGCATTGAATGGATTCGTACATTCGTAATTTTTTTCGTAACGAATTATGCCAAAGGCATTCGGGCATTCACTATTTGCGATATAATTTATTTCGGATTCGGTTTTATTCGTAATTGCTTTGTTCGGAAATTCAAATGCTTCCGAACGTCCGAAAGTTGCTAAATCGTACGAATTTCGATTCATTACGAAATAAATTGCACAAGTCTAGTTTACAACCACTTTAACCACTTAAGCCCCGGACCAAGACGCAGCATAAAGGCCAGAGGTGTTTTTACAATTTGGCACTGCGCTGCTTTAACTGGTAATTGCGCGGTCATGCAATGTTGTACCCAAACGAAATTTGCGTCCTTTTCTTCCCACAAATAGAGATTTCTTTTAATGGTATTTGCTTGCCTCTGCGATTATTATTTTTTGCAATATAAATGGAAAAAGACCGAAAATTTTGAAAAAAAATGATATTTTCTACTTTTTGTTATAAGAAAAATCGAATAAACTCAATTTTAGTCATACATTTAGGCCAAAATGTATTCAGCCATTTGTCTTTAGTAAAAAAAAATGTCAATAAGCGTACATTTATTGGTTTGCGCAAAAGTTATAGCGTCTACAAACTAGGGTACATTTTCTAGAATTTACACAGCTTTTAATTTATGACTATCTCATTTCTTGAGGTGCTAAAATAGCAGGGCAGGACAAAACCCCCCCAAATGACCCCATTTTGGAAATTAGACAACCCAAGAAAATTGCTGAGAGGCATGTTGAGCCCATTAAATATTTTTTTTTTGTCCCAAGTGATTGAATGATAACAAAAATAAATAAAAAAATACAAAAAGTTGTCACTAAATGATATATTGCTCACACATGCCATGGTTATATGTGGAATTGCACCCCAAAATACATTTTGCTGCTTCTCCTGAGTACGGGGATACCACATGTGTGGGACTTTTTGGGAGCCTAGCCGCGTACGAGACCCCAAAAACCAAGCACCGCCTTCAGGCTTTCTAAGGGTGTAAATTTTTTATTTCACTCCTCACTACCTATCACAGTTTCGAAGGCCATAAAATGCCAAAATAGCACAAAACCCCCCTAAATGACCCCATTTTGGAAAGTAGACACCCCAAGCTATTTGCTGAGAGGCATGGTGAGTATTTTACAGCTCTCATTTGTTTTTGAAAATGAAGAAAGAAAATAATGTATTTTTTTTATTTTTTCAATTTTCAAAACTTTGTGACAAAAAGCGAGATCTGCAAAATACTCACTATACCTCTCAGCAAATAGCTTGGGGTGTCTACTTTCCAAAATGGGGTCATTTGGGGGGTTTTGTGCCATCTGGGCATTCCATGGCCTCCGAAACTGTGATAGGCAGTGAGAAGTGAAATCAAAAATGTACACCCTTAGAAAGCCTGAAGGCGGTGCTTGGTTTTTTGGGTCCCGTACGCGGCTAGGCTCCCAAAAAGTCTCACACATGTGGTTTTTCCGTACTCAGGAGAAGCAACAGAATGTATTTTGGGGTGTAATTCCACATATGCCCATGGCATGTTTGAGCAATATATCATTTAGTGATAACTTTGTGCAAAAAAAAAAATATATATATTTTTTCCGCAACTTGTGTCAACATATAAAATTTTCCATGGACTCGAGATGCCTCTCAGCAAATAGCTTTGGGTGTCTACTTTCCAAAATGGGGTCATTTAGGGGGTTTTTGAACTGTCCTGGCATTTTATGCACAACATTAGGAAGCTTATGTCATACATCATCCACTCTTCTAACCACTTGAAGACAAAGCCCTTTCTGACACTTTTTGTTTACATGAAATCATATTTTTTTTTTGCAAGAAAATTACGTTGAACCCCCAAACATTATATATTTTTTTAAAGCAAAGGCCCTACAGATTAAAATGGTGGGTGTTGCATTTTTTTTTCCACACAGTATTTGCGCAGCGATTTTTCAAACGCATTTTTTGGGGAAAAAATACACTTTTTTTAATTTTAATGCACTAAAACCCACTATATTGCCCAAATGTTTGATGAAATAAAAAAGATGATCTTAGGCCGAGTACATGGATACCAAACACGACATGCTTTAAAATTTCGCACAAATGCGCAGTGGCGACAAACTACATACATTTTTAAAAGCCTTTACAGGTTACCACATTAGGAGGTCTACTGCTAAAATGACTGCCCTCCATCTGACCTTCGCGTTGATACCTCACATGCATGGTGCAATTGCTGTGTACATATAACGTCAGACCGACGCTTGCGTTTGCCTTTGCGCAAGAGCAGGGCGGGACAGGGGTGCTTTTTTTTTTTTTTTTTTTTTATTTATTTTGCTTTTTTATTTTATTTTTAAACTGTTCCTTCCATTTTTTTTTTTTTTTAATCATTTTTATTGTTATCTCAGGGAATGTAAATATCCCCTATGATAGCAACAGGTACTCTATTAGACCCTAGATCTTTCCTCTGCCCTCAAAGCATCTGACCACACCAAGATCGGTGTGATAAAATGCTTTCCCAATTTCCCAATGGCGCTTTTTATATCCGGGTGGGTCATTCCCTCCCACTGCTTGTAAAAGCAGTCCAGAGGCTAATTAGCCCCTAGGATTGCTTTTACATGAAAGCCGGCCGCTGGCTGAAAAGAATGACACCAAGATGATACCTAAACCCGCAGGCATCATTCTGGTATAACCATTCAAAGTCCAGCAACATACCAGTACGTTGCTGGTCCTTGTTGGACATGTATTTTAATCTTTTTTTTCATGCAGCCTGTTGGCTGAACGAAAAAAAGAGATAGATCAGTGGGTATGCCCACCATTAGAATACCTCCCTTCATTCACCCACTTCTAATGATGGGCATACATGCACCATTTATATATGCCGAAGCATGGGGGCATCCTCCCGCAAAAGTTATGCCGCGTACACGCGGTCTGACTTTTCCACGGGCAAGCCTCCGTCGGAATTTCGACCGTATGTACGCGGCATTAGGAGCAAAATCGCTCCTCCGCCCCTGCTGCCCCATGCATCGGCAAATATGCTCTTTTTTTTAACTGTGGTGGTGAAATCACCTCCTACAGCACTGGAGTCGCAGGGATCAGGCCTGTCTCTGCGAACGCTGCAGTTATGTGTGTTGTGTTTTGTAAGTGACAGTGATCGATCGATACTGCACTTGGGTGGGGCTGGGCTGGACGGAGGGGCAAAACACAGGTGCTAGCAGGTATCTGGGCTGATCCCGCTAACACTGCATTTTTGGGAACCCTAAACTGCAGGGGACGCTAGTATAGATCTGATCAGATCAGATATTGATCTGTTCAGATACTATACCACTAAGGGAGGTGTATGCTTTGCGCGTGGGTGTTAGCATTACTGGCACTAACCTGACACTGCCTGGGGCGACGCAGACCCTCTCTGACGCTAAAACCTAATTGATATCACTCGCCGGGGGATCAGGGGGTTAAACCTTTATTGGGTTATATACGGCGGGTGCCCTGACACTATAAAAAGCAAACTAACTAACCAGCATCACCCGTAACACTTATACGGTGATTACTGGTGAAAGGGTTAACTAGGGGCAATCAGGGGATTAAAACCTTTATTAGGTAATATATAGGGGTACCTGATGCTATATAAAAACCTGATGGGGAACCTAAATAATGAAATAACTAACTGGCTAACCAGTGTCACCAGTGACACTTATACGGTGATCACTGGTGAAAGGGTTAACTCTAGGGGCAATCAGGGGGTTAAAACCTTTAGTAGATAATATATGGGGGTACCTGACGCTATAACCTTTATTAGATAATATATGGGGGTACCTGACGCTGGCGGCGAACCTAAAAAAATAACTGGCTACCTAGCGGCACCATCATAACTAATACAGTGATCAGAAAAACAATCGCTTAGTGACACTGGTGATAGGGGGTGAAAGGGTTACCTGGGGGGCGATCAAGGGGTTAAACCTTTATTAGGGGGGGTTAGGGGGCTTCCCTGGACCTAAAGGGACCTAACACTAACTGCCCTGACACTTTTACTACCACAAATGTCACTGATTGCAGTGATCAGTAAATAAATGATCACTGCAATCGGTGACACTGTGACTGGGGGCTGGGGGGTGACTGGGGGGGGGGGATTGTGTGCCTATGTGTCCTGGTGTCAGTGTGCTGTTCGTGCACTAACCTGATGTCTTCTCTCTGCGGCGCTCAGGACGTATAGAGCGCCGCATGGAGAGATGACATCACTTCCTCTGCCTGTGTTTACATTACACAGGCAGAGTAAGCATCTCATTCGCCGGGAGCGATCGCGAGGGGGTGGCCAGAAACCAATGGCCGCCCCCTCATCACGGATGGCTCCCGAACCGATACCGACCACTCCATGTACCGGAGGGGGGTCCAATCGGACCCCTCACCCATACGAAGGCAGTCACGTACAGGTACGTGATTGTGCCTGTCCATGCCATTTTGCCGACGTATATATACATGGGGCGGTCGTTAAGTGGTTAAGGACGCGGTGGCCTGCTTCCCGGCCCCCTCCTTAGCAACCAGCTATATACAGTGTAAAAAAAAACTGCAAATTGTGGTAAAATCGCGGTAAAAACGCGCGTCGGAAAACATGGCAAGCACCGCAAAAAGCACTGCAGAAACGCTCAAAAGCAAAATGCATAGGTGTGAATTGAGCCTCAATAAAAGCTGATTATTTTAACCTCTTCCAGACTGCCCACAGCACATTCACTGTGGCAGGGCGGTCCTGCTGTGCAAAACAACATACCTATACCTCCCCTGGGTCTGGGGTGCGCACACGTGCCGCCGGCGACCTGCTCCTGCTGTGATTGGACACAGCAGGAGCCAATTAGCAGGTCCGGCGGCCACCGGTACCCGCCGATCATTCACTGGAAAGGCAGAACGGCATTCTGCCTATGTAAACAAGGAAGACAGCCATTCTGTCAGAGAGGAAGAGAGAGATCTTGTGTTCCTGCTAATCAGAAACACAGATCTCTCTCTTCCTCCAGTTAAACCATTCCCCATACAGTTGGAAATCACTCTCTAAGAGCACACTTAACTCTTTGATCGCCCTTGGTGTTAACCCCTTCCCTGCCAGTGTCATTTTTTAGCACTGATTACTGTATTGGTGTCACTGGTCCACAAAACATGTCACTCAAGCCTCGTACACACGACCGGTTTTCGTGTGTATGGTTTCTCGTTGAGAAAGAACCTGCTCTCTATTTTCTCGTCGGGATTATCGTCGGCCTGTTTCCAGACGAGAAAACTGTGTGTATGCGGCAACAAGCTTACCTGTCCTCTGGTAAGCCCGTGCATGCTCGAAATGACTTTGACGCATGCGCGGTAGCTTCCTAGGCATAGGTAGGGTGTAGCAAGATGGCGGCAACGGCATTGAATGTGATGAGCGCATGCTCGTCATAGTCAATGACGTCACCGCGTTCGTTCCATTCAAAAGAACTGCGGTTCTTTGGAATGGAGTATGTGTACACTCGGCCGGCACAAGATTCTTGTCCAAGAATCTCGTCAGGAAAAACAACTGTTTTTTTCCTGACGAGAATCTCGGCCGTGTGTACTAGGCTTTAGTATCAGATTTGTCCATCGTAATATCGCAGTCCCACTATAAATCGCTGATCGCTGCCATTACTAGTGAAAATAAAAGTGTCATAAAAATATCCCATTGTTTGTAGACATGATAACTTTTGTGCAAACCAATCAATATACACTTATTGGGATTTTTTTTACCAAAAATGTGTAGTAGAATACATATTGGCCTAAATTGATGAAGAAATTAGATTTTTTTAATGTGTTTTATAGCAGAAAAAAAAAAAATTAGGTTATTTTCAAAATTGTTGTTCTTTTTTAGTTGAAAAAAACCGCAGAGGTAATCAAATACCACAAAAAAAGCTCTATTTGTGGGGGGGAAAAAAAGATATAAATTTTGTTTGGGTACAGCATCACACGATTGCCCTTCTGTTAGAGCACTCCTCCCAGACCATCATGACCAGGGATGAGCCGAACACCCCCCTGTTCGGTTCGCACCAGAACCTGCGAACAGACAGAATGTTCGTGTGAACTTTAGAACCCTATTAAATACAATGGACTCGAACGTTCGAAATCTAAAGTGCTAATTATAAAGGCTAATATGCAATTTATTGTCCTAAAAAGTGTTTGGGGACCCGGGTCCTGCCCCAGGGGACATGTATCAATGCAAAAAAAGGTTTAAAAAATAGACGTTTTTACGGGAGCGGTGATTTTAATAATGCTTAAAATGAAAAAATAAAAGTGAAATATTCCTTTAAATTTCGTACCTGGGGGGTGTGTATGATATGCCTGTAAAGTGGCGCATGTTTCCCGTGCTTAGAACTGTCCCTGCACAAAGTGTCATTTTTGAAGGAAAAAAAGTCATTTAAAACTCACTTGCGGCTATTAATGAATTGTCGGCTTTTATCAATACATAGAAAAGTCATTGATAAAAAAAAAAAAAAAGCGTGGGGGTTCCCCCAAATTCAATTACCAGGCCCTTCAGGTCTGGAATGGATATTAAGCGGAACCCCGCCGCAAATTTAAAAAAAATGGCGTGGGGTTCCCCCCAAATATCCATACCAGGCCCTTGAGATCTGGCATGGATTTTAAGGGGAACTCCACCCCAAATAAATAAAAAATGGCGTGGAGACCCCCAAAAATCCATACCAGACCCTTATCCGAGCACGCAACCTGGCCGGCCGCAGGGGAAGAGGGGAGGACGAGAGAGCGCCCCCCCCCCTCCTGAACCGTACCAGGCCACATGCCCTCAACATGGGGAGGATGTCCCCATGTTGATGGGGACAAGGGCCTCATCCCCACAACCCTTGCCCGGTGGTTGTGGGGGTCTGCGGGCGGGGGGCTTATCGGAATCTGGAAGACCCCTTTAACAAAGGGGACCCCCAGATCCCGGCCCCCCCTATGTGAATTGGTAAGGGGTACATTGTACCCCTACCATTTCACGAAAGAAAGTGTCAAAAAATTTTAATAAAAACACACAAACACCTTGGAAAAGTCCTTTATTAAAAAAAAAAATAATAAAAAAAAAAAAACATTCCAGCGATGAAATCCAGTGTCCCGCGGCGATCCCGATGTCCAGCGCTGTCCGTCATTGGTTGTGCCTGTGCGGACCTGATGGGGAACTTCCTCCGCTGTGTTTTAAATGTATAGACCCGCCCCTTCTAAAGTTCCCCATCAGGTCCGCTCAGCGGACCAGATGCGGAACGCGAGAAGGGGCGGGTCTATTCATGTATTACACAGCGAACGAAGTTCCCCATCAGGTCCGCCCCCTCGGTATGTCCGACCCCGCCTACGTCATTGGCCTGAGCGGGGAACTTCCTTCACTGTGTAATTTAAATTTACACAGTGAAGGAAGTGATGGGGAACTTGAGAAGGGGCGGGTCTATACATGTATTACAAAGTGCGAGAAGTTCCCCATCAGGTCCGCCCGGGATCGCCGCGGGACACTGGATTTCATCGCTGGAATGTTTTTTTTAATTATTATTATTTAATTTTTTAATAAAGGACTTTTCCAAGGTGTTTGTGTGTTTTTATTAAATTTTTTTGACACTTTCTTTGTGAAATGGTAGGGGTACAATGTACTCCTTACCAATTTACATAGGGGGGGGCTGGGATCTGGGGGTCCCCTTTGTTAAAGGGGTCTTCCAGATTCCGATAAGCCCCCCACCCGCAGACCCCCACAACCACCGGGCAAGGGTTGTGGGGATGAGGCCCTTGTCCCCATCAACATGGGGACATCCTCCCCATGTTTAGGGCATGTGGCCTGGTACGGTTCAGGAGGGAGGGGGGGCGCTCTCTCGTCCCCCCCTCTTCCCCTGCGGCCGGCCAGGTTGCGTGCTCGGATAAGGGTCTGGTATGGATTTTTGGGGGGACTCCACGCCATATTTTTTTTAATTTGGGGTGGAGTTCCCCTTAAAATCCATGCCAGATCTCAAGGGCCTGGTATGGATATTTAGGGGGAACCCCACGCCATTTTTTTTCTAATTTGTGGCGGAGTTCATAAGGCTTCTTTGGGTCTGCGTAGGCCAGGACAGGGGCAGTGGTTAGGTTTCTCTTCAACATCTGGAAGGCATCTTCACACTTCCCGTTCCACTGGTCCTTGACTGACTCGCCTGGCTTTCTGGGGCCCGAGTCATCCTCTTCCCCCTCCGTCTTGAGCAACTCATTCAGAGGCCTGGCTATCCGAGCAAACCCTTCCACGAACCTCCTATAATAAGAACAGAACCCAAAGAAGGATCTGAGTTCTGTCACAGTGGTGGGCCGCGGCCAGGAGGTGACTGCCTCCAACTTCTCGGGGTCTGTGGCTACCCCACCCTCGGACACTATGTGTCCCAGATAGTTGACTGATGACTGATAGAACTGACATTTTTCAGGTGAGAGCTTGAGTCCCTCTTCACTGAGTCTTCTCAAAACTTTCTCCAGCCTTTCTTCATGCTCTTCCAAGGTTCTCCCAAAGACAATGATGTCATCTAAGTATACAAGGACTTCGATGAGGTTCATGTCTCCTACAGTCTTCTCCATGAGACGTTGGAAGGTGGCTGGGGCTCCAGACAGACCTCGAGGCATCCGGTCGAATTCAAAGAACCCCACAGGGGTTATGAAAGCTGTCTTCTCTTTGTCTTCTGGATGCATAGGGATTTGATAGTACCTGCTCTTGAGGTCCATAACACTGAACCACTTGGCTCCAGACAAGCTCTGTAGGGCATCCTCTATCCTCGGAATGGTGTATTGGTTGGGTATGGTTCTCCTGTTGAGGGTCCTGTAGTCTATGCACCGCCTCAATGATCCATTCTTCTTTCTGACCACCACTATCGGGGAGGCATAGGGGCTTCTAGATTCTCTGATCACACCGGTTCGCTTGAGCTCGGCGAGCTGTTCCCTCAAGTCCTCGAGGTCTGCTAACGGAACTCGCCTGACTCTCTCCCTGAAGGGCTTGTCTTCCTGGAGGCAGATTCGATGGGTGGCACTCCTTGCACACCCCACATCGAACTCATCTTGGGAGAAGATCTTTTCCCACCTGATCAACTGGGCCTTGGCTCTCTCTTTCCAAGCCCTGGCCAGGTTTGGGTTCTCCATGGAAAGTTTCTCCCACACAGTCCCTTCTCCATCTGTCTTCTCCACATCTGACAAAGCAACTGGGGTAGCAGGGCTCACCTGGCCCAGCAACATCCTGGCTGGGATCTCCATGATGCCATTTGTAGTATTCCTGACACTCACAGGTACTTTACAGTGGGCCTTCTTCAGGGCCCTCAACGGGACCACTTCTGGGACTACTTCTAAGCCAGAGGGTTCTCCCCTTGGGTCAGGTTCCAGCATAACAAAGGGCTCAGGCTGCTCCCAAGTGAGTTTCACCGTGGCTTTTAAACAGGTGACTTCACAGGGCTGCAGCACTATTCCTCTTCTTCCCAGCCTCCAGACCTTCCCTACCCCCTCTTCTGGGGCCTTCTGTTCCAAGATCAGCCGCTGATAGGCTGTCTTCAACATTGGGTGGATCTCAGTGACTGTGGGGTCTTTTCCTTTTGTTAGTGGGGCCAAGAGTCTTCGGACCAAATCCGTGTTGGTCCCTATTATTAGGGAACTCTTGTTAGCTCCAGGCGGTCGGGGGCATACCACAGTTAAGGTATCGAACACTTCGGCCTTCCCGGCTATAGACGGATCAAAAGTCAGTTTTATAGGCAGATAGCCATCATAAGGGAAACTCTCTGTCCCAATCCCCCATATCTCCAGCTCTTCAATCTTCTGGATGGGTAGGTGACTTAGATGCTTGTCATAAAAGTCCCTGGACAACAGGGTCACTTGTGCCCCAGTATCCAATATGGCTCTTGTGTAGACTCCCTCCACTTGGACAGGTACTATCGGTGAGGGGCCTACCAGCTTCTCTGGATATCGCTTCAAGGGGGTCTTTTTCCTTGGATCTTTGCGTTTCCCTTTTGGACTTTCTTTCTTCCTTTTCTCTTTGGACCTAAATTCCTCATGGGCCTGGTATGCATTAATCTCCCTCCTTTTAATGGGTGTAACTACCCGCTGAGGGACATTATTCTCTTTTTTCTTTTTTTTTGTGTTCCCACTGAGGAACCTTGTACTTCTTCTGAGGGGTCTTGTCCACTCTTTTCCTGTGCTTCTCATTCAGTTTGAAGCTCACTGGAGATGATGGGCACCCGGTTGACTCCTTCACCGGGGCCCTCTGAAGTTTCCCGCCGGCTTGCGGTTATTCCGTTTTTTTTTTCTTGGGACTGGAACACACTTTGGCAGCATGGCCAACCCCTCCACAATTGAAACAAGTCATGTCCCCCCAATCTTGTAAGGATGCGGGCGCTGAGGTGTTTGGGAACAGTTCCTTCCTTGGTCCTTCCCTCTCCCTCTCTGGTATCCCTGGATCCTTTTTCATCAGAGAGGTCAGCATCTCCAATACCTGGGACATCTGTGACTTTAAGGTATCTACCTCTGAGTCTCTTTCCAGGGTCATGGCAGTCCTGACCATCACCGGAGGAGGGTTAACTGGCTCAACTGGTTGGTTCCTCTTCTTCTCCTCCAGCATAGCTTCTTCCTCTCTGACCACTCGGATTAAGTCGGGGTACTCCAGGCTCTTCCCGTCCTGTCTTGTGCGTAGCACCAAGGCGATGGGGTCCAGGGGCTGAGATCCTCTCATCACCTGCTGAACACGGGCCTCATCCACCTTCCGCGGGTCGATCCCCTTCTTCAGTATCATCTTATGCAGGATCTTATCCAAGCGCCTCATGAACTCTGACAGTTTCTCTCCTGTCTTTTGGTAGCAGTGCTACAGCTGGTAATTGAGCTCAGTGATTTTCTCTGTCCCACCGAACACATTCTGCAGAATGTCCAGATAATCCTGCGCATCACAGTTTGTCTTGCTCATCTTGAGGTTGCGTATCGCCTCTAGAGCAGGCCCCTTTAAACTCTCAGAAATTCTCTGCTTCTTTCTGTGGTCTGGGACTTCCCATTCTTCTAAGGCCTGAGTGGCACCGTCCAACCACTCCTCAAACCCCTCTTCACTCGAAGGTACAGGTTTCCTACCAGAGAAAATTCTGAGTTTTCTGTATCCTGACATTTGATAGTCTGTAGGATCCTTCTTACACTGGGCTACAATCTCCCCCAGGACCGCGCATAATTCTGCGCTGAGGGTGGCAGGCGGTGACCCGGAGCTCTCTTTAGCCTTCCGGCTTTCTGCTTTTGGGGACTGCGGTGGGGATACCTGTGGAGATGATGGTTTAGGTGTCTGACTCCATCCTCCTGTATGAGTGGCAGCGCATGTATTAAGCTATAGGTCTGATCATCCATCGCTCTTATACTTCGACTCTTGAAATGTTCTGGGATTTCATTCATCCATGCTATTAGTGCGTGGGTCAGTGTGGAATCCATTCTGATATCCATCACCCATACCTTCTGGTTCAGGGACAGTGACGTTACTAGCCGCTTCACCGCTTCTTCTTGGGAGCTCTATGACTACTGCCGCGGCTGAATCTGTGTAGGCCGCCTTGCACCACTGTTCTACTTCCAGTGGGTCCATGCTGGTACTTTTGACGCGTTACTTGATGCAACAGGATCCCGGACTCGAGAGCCCCCACGTGTAGCGCTACCCCCAGTTAAGAGAGCCGCTGGATTTGTTTCGGGCCCTGTGTACAGCACCGCCAACCCCCGGCAATCTACTCGACCCACTCTGGCACAGCTAGTCTAGGGATTGTTCTCTTATCACAATCTAACAGTTTATGCAAATAATCTATTTGTATAGAGACAACACACTGATAGCAGCAGATAAATTATAACGTTTCTTTACTTTGGGTAAAAGGCATAAGGTTAACACATAACACATATATGTCTGCAGAGCCCTGCAGCAGAAAATATAACGCAGACGGTTACCCGCCAAGTACAGCTACCTCTGGTTGCTGCGCCATATGGGCGCATAGTTAAAGTTCTAACTACAGATCAGGCCTGACCCAGATCTAAACTCAGTCTCTAGAAGATCAATTTCTTTGCATGCAACTTGACTGGTGGTGCACAACAGGAATGGTAATTTGTAATCCAAAGGGTAGGAAAATAAAAGGAGAATGAACCCCTCACAGGAGACTACTCAACTCAGTCCCGCCACTAGTCTCCTGCGGGACAGTAAAATAGAACCCGGAGGGCCAAGGCAGTCTCTAGGCCGAATCAAAGTACAGTCTATATGAATGAGCAGGTGCTCGCTCACCACTCCAGATGCGATCCCAGTCCGGAACCTCCACCTACTGTGTCTCCGCACACAGTATCCGCAACGAACCGAGTCTCCGGTCCAACTGATGTCCAAACTCGACAAAGTCAGGTGCCACCCAAGCTCCGCAGTGGGGTGGAAGGCTCTCTGGAACAGGGCCGGTCCTAGGCGGGTGCGCCGCGTGCACCGCACCCAGGCGCCTGCAGAGGGGGGGCGCTGAAGTGCCAGAGTGCTCGCCTCCCGCCTCCCCCTTATTGTCACTGTCTCAGGCTGTGGTGAACCCCTAGCTGGCAGAGAGCCAGAGACCCATTTTTACTTTATTTACTATGCCGCTGGCTCAGTGCCCAAACTGGTTGCTACTTGACGCCCGCTTGGCGTGTAGCAACCAGTGACGTCAGAGCAGGAGAGAGGCAGAGACCTATCAGAGCGGAGGAGATTTAACTTCCTCCTCCGCACCTTCTGTTTAGCTCCACCCACATCCTCCCTGTATGTTCGGGACTCCAGCCAGGCAGCGGCATGCAGAAGAAACCTCTGAGACAGACTGCAGTGCACAGATGAAACGAAGAGATGGTGAAAGGCAAGTGACATGCAAAGCACTGACTGACCAACATTACACATCCATCGGGGTTAAAATCCTGTCATCTCTCCCCCAGCAGCCACAGTTCAGCACTTCTCAGAAACTCGAGTGTGTGTGTCAGCCTGGAGCCTGGAGGAGCCTCTTAGTGTAGTGTGCAGAATAAGGAGATAAGGGTCAGATAAGGGGTCGGCACTCGGCAGGAGAGGACACTGACAGATTACACCCTGGATGGAAGGAGGACACATCCTTAGATATCAGGGCAGGGTTCATGCTGGGACGTGTAACCCTTCACTTTTGGGGGATGTGACTCCCCCCCCCCCACCAAAAGTGAAGAACTACAGGTCCCAGCATGAACCCCTCAGAGCTGAAGATGTTTCCTGCATCCCTGCACACATAACTCCTCCCACTCGGCCCTTCTGTCCAGCTGCTCACTGTCTCTTCTCTCCCAATACTTGTTTGCCTCTCACTGCAGCAGCCCCCCTCCTCCTTCACCCTCATTTAGAACAATGTCCCTTTGTCCCTCTTTCCTCCTTGTTTGTCCCTCATTTTGGTCTGATCTATATAGTTGTATTAAAAATGCACTAATTATCTATTAAAAAGCATTTTACAGAGCAAAACCTTTAACCCATATTCCAAATTGCTGCATTTGTAAATCCCAGAAGCCAATATAAAAGAATAGTAGTGGTAAAAAGCACCTGTGGGTTTAACCAGTTTTTTTTTGTATAATTCTCCCTTAAAGGGGGCGTGTCCTATGTCTACATATTTTTGCTAATAGGTGTGCCTCATTCCCATCTCAGAAAGTTGGGAGGTATGCTTCTGTCCATCCCACGGTCCCCCTGTCCATCCCACGGTCCCCCTGTCCATCCCACTGCCCCTCTGACTACTCTGCGGCCCCCCTGACCACTCTGTTGTTCTTCTTGATGCCTAGAGCCCACTTTTGATCTTGCACACAGGCCCGCTGATTTCATACGCCCCTGCCCCAAAAATATGCAAAAAATATGTCAAAAATCATCTTTTTTGGGGGGGTGTCCCTGAATGGCAGTTTGGAAATGTGGTCACCCTAGCATAAATAAAACTACTTCCGAATAGTGATGAGCCGAACACCCCCTGGGTTCGGTTCGCACCAGAACCCGCGAACGGACCGAAAGTTCGCACGAACATTAGAACCCTATTAAATACAATGGATGCGAACGTTCGGATTCTAAAGTGCTAATTATAACGACTATTATCCATGTTATTGTCCGAAACAGAGTTTGGGAACCCGGGTTCTGCACCAGGGGACATGTATCAATGCAAAAAGAAGTTTTAAAAACGGACGTTTTCCGGGAGCAGTCATTTTAATGATGCATAAAGTGAAAAAAAAAAAGTCAAATATTCCTTTAAATATTGTACCTGGGGGGTGTCTAAAGTATGCCTGTGAAGTGCCACGTGTTTCCCGTGTTTAGAACTGTCCCTGCACAAAATAACATTTCTAAAGGAAAAAAAGCCCTTTAAAACTGCTTGCGGCTTTAATGCAATGTCTGGTCCCGGTAATATGGATGAAAATCTTTAGGAAAAATGGCATAGCTACCCCATCAACCCCCCCCCCCCCCTACCCCAGCCCATTACCAGCCCCTTTGGGTCTTGTATGGATATTAAGGGGAACCCCGCACACAAAATAAAAAAGGACCTATATACTCTGAACAGCCGTATACAGGCGGTGCATACAAGACAGGGACTGTAGGTTTGTTCTTATGTAGAATCTGTTTGTAATTTTGAACAGCTGCATTGTTTAAGTGGAGCTCCATGCCAAATTCCTTTTTTTTAGCTTTTTGTAAAACATAGTGAACGGTTATCACCCCTGTCACATTTTTTTTGCTGTCTGTGCCCCTGTTCAGAACATTTCACCTCACTTTGCGTCCCAATGACAACTGTTTTTGAAATGTGGTGTTTTTATTGAAACAAGGATTGGTGATAAAGCATCAGTAGAGAGGAGACACCTTTCTCCCATATTAATTCTTACAGGAGAGAATTTTCCTTCCAAGGGGTAGATTTCCTCTCACTTCCTGTTGTCTTCTTCCGTTTGCAAGTAGTAGTAGTTTGTAAGTTGGATGTTTGAAAGTAGGGACCTGCCGTATATACTCTGCAGAAATTGGCCCCTTAGGTGTTGGTGTTGGCACAACACTGAAAGCACTCACAGTTATTCTTGGTGGGTGCTGGAACGCCCTGCTGTCAACTATTATATCAGGAATTGTAATAACATATGATTGTTGATCAGTGGTAGTAAAAATTGGGCCTTTGATGGTGGTGCTGGTGCCACAACACTGTAAGGCCTGACAGTTACTCTTGGTGGGCGCAGCAATGGGCCCTGCTGTGAATTATTAGATCAATAATTATAATTGCATGCCCCTGTTGAACAGGGGCTGAAAAATTGGGCCTTTGGTGGTGGTGGTGGTGGTGATGGTGGTGCTGGTGCCACAACACTGTAAGGCCTGACAGTTACTCTTGGTGGGCGCAGCAATGGGCCCTGCTGTGAATTATTAGATCAATAATTATAATTGCATGCCCCTGTTGAACAGGGGCTGAAAAATTGGGCCTTTGGTGGTGGTGGTGGTGGTGATGGTGGTGCTGGTGCCACAACACTGTAAGGCCTGACAGTTACTCTTGGTGGGCGCAGCAATGGGCCCTGCTGTGAATTATTAGATCAATAATTATAATTGCATGCCCCTGTTGAACAGGGGCTGACAAATTGGGCCTTAGGCACTGGTGGCACAACACTGCAACCCCTCACAGATACTGTACTTGGAGCACAGCAATGAGGCCTGTTGCAAAGTATTGCATCAAAAATTTTAATTACACGCCCCTGTTAAACAGGGGCTGAAAAATTGGGCCTTAGCCACTGGTGGCGTCACCCATAAACCAAAATGATCTTCCAAGCTATCATCATTAATCGTATCATTGAGGAGGAACAGGAGGATAGCCAGTCAACATAACAGCACAGGCACTAAGCATCAGCATCAGTCTTGAAGGGATGTGACATTTTAAAATCAATTAGTCTGTTATATCAGCATCTGGTGTGTGGTAGCTGGTGGTGATCCAAGACTGGTTCATCTTGATGAAAGTCAGTCGATCAACCGAGTCGGTGGACAGGCGCACCCTGTGATCCGTGACAAATCCTCCAGCAGCACTGAATGCGCGTTCTGAAAGAACGCTGGATGCAGGACAGGCCAGTAGCTCAATTGCATACTGTGCAAGCTCTGGCCAGTGATCCATCCTCAAGACCCAGTAAGCCAGAGGATTTTCGGTGGGGAAGGTGTCCAAGTCTGACCTTGCCCCTAGGTAATCCTGGACCATGTATATCAGACGCTGGCGATGGTTGCTGGAACCGATCATACTTTGGGGCTGCGGACTAAAGAATTGTCTGAACGCATCGGTCAGACGGCCACCTTCCCCACCGCTCCTTCTTTGACTGCCCGAAGCCTCAGCAACTCGTTGTCCAGGACCAGGAGTTTGTAACCTCCCAGTCTCTGGGAACGCGTTGCACAGACCTTTCTGCAAGGCCTCCCGGAGTTGTCTCATCCTCTGCTCCCTCTGCGACGGTACGATAAGGTCCGCAACCTTACCCTTGTACCGTGGATCAAGGAGAGTGGCCAGCCAGTAATGGTCCCTCTCCTTGATCCGAAGAATACGAGGATCCTTCCGCAGACTTTGCAGGATCAGGGAGGCCATGCAGCGTAGGTTAGCTGAGGCATTCAGTCCGGAGTCCTCTGGGTCACTAAGGACGACATGATCCGCAGCCACCTCCTCCCAGCCACGTACAAGTCCACTGGTTTCTTGGGACTGTAAATCATCCCTAAAAGACTGCTGCTGATGATGCTGAGTGCCAGCCTCCACCTCCATGCTGACACAATCCTCCTCCTCCTCCTCCTCCTCCTCCTCCTCCTCTTCCTGTGCGATGGGTGGGACAGAAGGAACACTGTCTGGGTAAAGGGGGCCTTGAGAGGCAAGGAAGTCCTCCTCTTCCTGCCTCTGTTCTGCCTCAAGTGCCCTGTCCATTATTCCACGCAGCGTGTGCTCCAACAGGTGGACAAGAGGTACAGTGTCACTGATGCATGCACTGTCACTGCTCACCATCCTCGTGGCCTCCTCAAATGGTGCCAGGACAGTGCATGCATCCCTGATCATGCCCCACTGGCGTGGTGAAAAAAACCCGAGCTCCCCTGACCCTGTCCTGGTGCTGTAGTCGCACAGGTACTCATTGATGGCCCTCTGCTGTGTGTGCAGCCGCTGCAGCATGGCCAACGTTGAGTTCCACCTGGTGGGCATGTCACATATAAGGCGGTTCTTGGGCAGGTTCAACTCCTTTTGCAGCTCAGCCAGGCGAGCACTGGCATTATAAGATCTGCGGAAATGCACACAGACTTTCCTGGCCTGCCTCAGGACATCCTGTAAGCCCGAGTACCTGCCCAAGAACCGCTGCACCACCAGGTTAAGGACGTGAGCCATACAGGGCACATGGGTCAGTTGTCCCTGTCGGAGGGCGGAGAGGAGGTTGGTGCCATTGTCGCAAACCACCATTCCTGGCTTAAGCTGGCGTGGCGTCAACCACCTCTCGGCCTGCCCCTGCAGAGCAGACAGGACCTCTGCCCCAGTGTGGCTCCTGTCCCCCAAACACACCAGCGCAAGCACGGCATGGCATCTTTTTGCCTGCGTACTTGCGTAGCCCCTTGAACGCCTACGGAGCACCGCTGGTTCCGAGGACAAACCACAGGAAGAGGCCATGGAGGAAGAAGAAGAGGAGGGGGTGGAGGAGAGAGGTGTGTCACAACCAGTAGTAGCATTTTGGAGGCGTGGCGGTGGAACAACCTCCAACACTACTGCACCTTGTCCTGCATCCTTCCCAGCTGCCAAAAGAGTGACCCAATGGGCCGTGAAAGAAAGGTAACGTCCCTGTCCATGCCTGCTGGACCATGAGTCAGCGGTAATATGCACCTTACCGCTGACCGCCCTGTCCAGCGAGGCCAAGACATTGCCTTCCACATGCCTGTAGAGAGCCGGAATCGCCTTCCGTGCAAAAAAGTGGCGTTTGGGAACCTGCCACTGAGGAACCGCACATTGCACAAACTCACGGAAGGGGGCCGAGTCTACCAACTGAAAAGGCAGCAGTTGAAGCGCTAGCAATTTAGCCAAGCTAGCATTCAACCGCTGGGCATGTGGATGGCTGGGAGTGAACTTCTTTCGACGGTCCAGCAGCTGGGGCAGGGAAATTTGCCTGCTAGAATCGGACGTTGGTGTACTGCTAGCAGAGTGCCCGCAAGTACTTGCCTGTGACACACCTAATTCTACACCTTCATTCCTCTCAGAGCAGGTTTCAGAGAGGAGTGAAGGTATAGTGGGGTTGGAGATCCCAGCTGATGCGGTGCAAGAAGAGGTCAGCTTTGTTCTTTGGTGTGGGTCTTTAAGGTAGGCTTGCCAACGAGCTGCATGGCAGGTCAACATATGTCTGATCAAGCATGTGGTGCCCAAGCGGCTGATGTTTTGGCCACGCGATATACGCTTGAGACATATGTTGCAAACAGCAGCTGTGCGATCTAATGCACTCGCCTCAAAAAAGGCCCACACCAAAGAACTTTTTGAATGACGGGCAGAGGCAGCGCCCTGCACAGGCGGAGCTCTGCGGTGTGATTCCGTCGGTGTGCTGCCCATACGCTGGCCACTCAAGGGCATCCTGCCTCGTTGGAGATGTGCCTCCTCCTCATCCTCCTCCTCCTCCTCCTCTCTCCTATTAGGCACCCACGTGGAGTCAGTGACCTCATCATCCCCTCCCTCCTCATCACTGGAGCCAATCTGGCAGTATGCTGCAGCTGCTGGAGCATGACTGCCAGATTGGTGTCCTTCTTGAGCATCCCCTCTCTCTGCTCTCACGCTGCTGCCTTCCTCTAGCTGGGTATCATCATCAGATCCTTCCAAACGCTGGGCATCCTCCTGGAGCATGTACCCAACACTGTGCTCAAACAGTTCGGGGGACTCCTCAGGAGGAGGACATGGTGGGTCTAGGGAAGGATTGACTAATGAAGATAATGATGCCAGAGAAGAGGACGCTTTGGCAGCTGCTTTGCCAGTACCCTGAGCCTGGGTGAGAGAGGATGAGGAGGATGAGGTGGGCTTGGTCATCCACTCTACCAAGTCTTCTGCATGATGTGGCTCAACATGTCCAGCTGCCGAAAAGAAGGACAAGCGTGTCCCATGGCCATGTGCTGATGACAATGCACCGCGTCCACGACCAGCACTGTTGCCCCCAGACACAGAGCCTGCTTGCCCTCTTTTTTTGCCTCCTGACTGTCTGCCTCTCCTTGTTTGCCTTCCAGACATTTTAATGGATGGCCTGCAGGGAGATGGGAAAAAGAGCAATAAGGGCTACCTTCAGGTGTATACTGTGCAGGAGGCTTAGCAACAATGACACTGACACTGTCCCCTGCCTATCCTTCTCTGTCCCTAAACACAAGGATTGAAAATATGGAACAGCAAAATTGGTTTAGAACAGAATAGCACACTGTCAGTTTCACTCACTGTACCTCTCTGTCCCTAAACTCAAGGATTGAAAATATGGTTCAGCAAAATTGGTTTAGAACAGAATAGCACACTGACACTTTCCCTCACTGTTCTACTCTGTCCCTCCCTACAAACAAGATTTAGCACAGAATAGCACACTGATAATTTCCACGAGTGTCCTTCTCTGTCCCTAAACTCAAGGATTGAAAATATGGAACAGCAAAATTGGTTTAGAACAGAATAGCACACTGTCAGTTTCACTCACTGTACCTCTCTGTCCCTAAACTCAAGGATTGAAAATATGGTTCAGCAAAATTGGTTTAGAACAGAATAGCACACTGACACTTTCCCTCACTGTCCTACTCTGTCCCTCCCTACAAACAAGATTTAGCACAGAATAGCACACTGATAATTTCCACCAGTGTCCTTCTCTGTCCCTAAACTCAAGGATTGAAAATATGGAACAGCAAAATTGGTTTAGAACAGAATAGCACACTGACACTTTCCCTCACTGTCCTACTCTGTCCCTCCCTACAAACAAGATTTAGCACAGAATAGCACACTGATAATTTCCACGAGTGTCCTTCTCTGTCCCTAAACTCAAGGATTGAAAATATGGAACAGCAAAATTGGTTTAGAACAGAATAGCACACTGTCAATTTCACTCACTGTACCTCTCTGTCCCTAAACTCAAGGATTGAAAATATGGTTCAGCAAAATTGGTTTAGAACAGAATAGCACACTGACACTTTCCCTCACTGTCCTACTCTGTCCCTCCCTACAAACAAGATTTAGCACAGAATAGCACACTGATAATTTCCACCAGTGTCCTTCTCTGTCCCTAAACTCAAGGATTGAAAATATGGAACAGCAAAATTGGTTTAGAACAGAATAGCACACTGACACTTTCCCTCACTGTCCTACTCTGTCCCTCCCTACAAACAAGATTTAGCACAGAATAGCACACTGATAATTTCCACGAGTGTCCTTCTCTGTCCCTAAACTCAAGGATTGAAAATATGGAACAGCAAAATTGGTTTAGAACAGAATAGCACACTGTCAGTTTCACTCACTGTACCTCTCTGTCCCTAAACTCAAGGATTGAAAATATGGTTCAGCAAAATTGGTTTAAAACAGAATAGCACACTGACACTTTCCCTCACTGTCCTACTCTGTCCCTCCCTACAAACAAGATTTAGCACAGAATAGCACACTGATAATTTCCACGAGTGTCCTTCTCTGTCCTTAAACTCAAGGATTGAAAATATGGAACAGCAAAATTGGTTTAGAACAGAATAGCACACTGTCAGTTTAACTCACTGTACCTCTCTGTCCCTAAACTCAAGGATTGAAAATATGGTTCAGCAAAATTGGTTTAAAACAGAATAGCACACTGACACTTTCCCTCACTGTCCTACTCTGTCCCTCCCTACAAACAAGATTTAGCACAGAATAGCACACTGATAATTTCCACGAGTGTCCTTCTCTGTCCCTAAACTCAAGGATTGAAAATATGGAACAGCAAAATTGGTTTAGAACAGAATAGCACACTGTCAGTTTCACTCACTGTACCTCTCTGTCCCTAAACTCAAGGATTGAAAATATGGTTCAGCAAAATTGGTTTAGAACAGAATAGCACACTGACACTTTCCCTCACTGTCCTACTCTGTCCCTCCCTACAAACAAGATTTAGCACAGAATAGCACACTGATAATTTCCACGAGTGTCCTTCTCTGTCCCTAAACTCAAGGATTTGAAATATGGAACAGCAAAATTGGTTTAGAACAGAATAGCACACTGACACTTTCCCTCACTGTCCTACTCTGTCCCTCCCTACAAACAAGATTTAGCACAGAATAGCACACTGACACTTTCCCTCACTGTACCTCTCTGTCCCTACAAACAAGGATTAGCACAGAATAGCACACTGACACTTTCCCTCACTGTACCTCTCTGTCCCTACAAACAAGGATTAGCACAGAATAGCACACTAACACTTTCCCTCACTGTACCTCTCTGTCCCTACAAACAAGGTTTAGCACAGAATAACACACTGTCACTGACACTCTCCCTACCTATCCTTATTTGTCCCTAAACACAAGGAATCCAGGATTAGTAAAGGAAAAAAATGACACTGTCCCTGCCTATGCTTCTCTTTCCCTGCTCCGGAACACACTACACAAGGCCGCCGCGCTGGCGGCCTTTTATAGTGTGGGGCGTGTACTAAACCCCCTCAGCAATAATTGGCCAGAGGCATCCTGCCTGTGGCCAATCATTGCTCTCCTCGCTGCCGGCGCTGTGATTGGCCAAGCATGCGGGGTCACAGTGCATGCTTGACCAATCACAGCGCCTGGATGACACTGCGATGGCGTAGTGCATTGTGGGCCATTCGCGTCACTCGAATTTGGCGCGAACGGCCCAAATCGTTCGATCTTCGTCGAACGATCGAACAGCCGATGTTCGAGTCGAACGTATGTTCGACTCGAACACGAAGCTCATCCCTACTTCCGAACTGTCCCAGCTTTGGAACAGCATGGACAGTTCATGGCCGAATCTAGGGAGGTGTGCTGTGTGCCCGCCTCCCAGGCAACAACTACCAGGATGTAGATTGTGCCTGGGCAGTTTTGCTAAACTTCAGTGAGAAGAAGCTGTCTCCGGGCATGGCATGGCAGGGCGGGGCGGGATGGACAGGCTGGCTGCACCTGTGTGTGTTGATTTTCCCCCAAAGCCATGCCAGCACACTCCCCCTTTCTGCAGAGACGGGACAGGAGAGGAGAGAGATATTGATTTGCTCATCCTCCTCCTGCCCCTCTCCTCTGTGTCTGCCCCGCCCACACTCCAATCCCTGGCTTAGTACTGTGCACGAGAAAGGGGTGTGGCTGGAAATTTTAAGCAATGGAGGAGACAGATCCACCTGAGTGTATGATTGTCACTGTCAGAGCCTGCAGAGACCAGCCCTGGAGTAAGTGAGTTCTACATGACTACTGGTCTCTCCCCAGGGAGTGAGTGTATGGGAGGGGTGGTAGACTGCAATCTCCTCATGCTGTGTGGAGGACTGGTGGCAGCCCACTATGCTGGGACTTGTAGTGCCCTCTGTGGGGGGACTGAGGAATCTTCAGTTCCCCACAAAGGGCACTACAGGTCCCAGCATAGTGAAATGCATTCTTCAGTCCCCTCTAGGGCACTACAAGTCCCAGCATAATGGGAATGCATTCTTCAGTCCCCTCTATTCTAGTGCACCACAGGTCCCAGCATAATGGGAATGCATTCTTCAGTCCCCTCTAGTGCACTACAGGTCCCAGCATAGTGGGAATGCATTCTTCAGTCCCCTCTAGTGCACTACAGGTCCCAGCATAGTGAAATGCATTCTTCAGTCCCCTCTAGGGCACTACAAGTCCCAGCATAATGGGAATGCATTCTTCAGTCCCCTCTAGTGCACCACAGGTCCCAGCATAGTGGGAATGCATTCTTCAGTCCCCTCTAGGGCACTACAAGTCCCAGCATAGTGGGAATGCATTCTTCAGTCCCCTCTATTCTAGTGCACTACAGGTCCCAGCATAGTGGGAATGCATTCTTCAGTCCTCTCTAGTGCACTACAGGTCCCAGCATAGTGGGAATGCATTCTTCAGTCCCCTCTAGTGCACTACAGGTCCCAGCATAGTGGGAATGCATTCTTCAGTCCCCTCTAGGGCACTACAGGTCCCAGCACAGCAGGTTGCTCTGACAGAACAGAAGGAGCCTGAGAAGATTGGCGCCGCTCTGCGTGATCCACGGGCACTGGCAGACTTAATTTGCTGGGCACTGCTAGGCTGCAATTGAGGTATTGATTAGTGTTGAGCGGACCCGAACTGTAAAGTTCGGGTCCGTACCGAATTTTGGCGTTTTCCCGACCCCGGACCCGGACCCGGATTTTGCACTAAAGTCCGGGTTCGGGTCCGGATTCGGGAATTTAATGGCGCAGTTAGAAATGCTTCAGGGGCCAGCCAATCACCATTTGATTAGCTGGTGTGCCCTTAGAAGCCATCATAGCCATGCCTACTAATGGCATGGCTGTGATTGGTCAGTGCAACATGTGACCCAGCATGTGACCAGCTTCTATATAAGCAAGAGGCACACAGCACAGATCGTCACTCTGCTTTTAGACAGTGTAGGGAAAGGATCCTGGCTGCTGTTGCTGTGAGGGAGAGAATTATATGATAGGAGTTAGTCCTGATTCTGCAATCTACTGATAGAAAAGATAGAGAGACAGTGTAGTGTAGTGTAGGGGCAGGATCCTGTTTGTGCTTTCAGGGAGAGAGATTTAGATAGAAGTCCAGATTGAGAGATATAATAGCTCAGCGATCTGCATAGGTTTATCTGTTTGTGTTGCAAGCTCAGTGCACCAGCACTGCATTACGTTGAGTGATACACCTATTCCATACTGTGGCTGTATTGTGCTCTTGCTAAAAGACCTATTTTGGTCAGAAAAAAAAAAAAAAAGGCACTTTATTGTGCTTTTGCTAAAAAGACCCATTTTTGGGCCCCAAAAAAAAAAAAAAGGCACTTTATTGTGCTGTTGCAAAAAAAAAAAAGGCACTTTGTTGTGCGCAAAAAAGACCTATTTTTGGGCAAAAAAAATATTTTGCAGTGTATATCTCTAGTTGTGTGAAATAACCAATTTCTATATATTTTTCTTGTACTATGCTATACTAAAAAAAAAAAAACAACTTTTTTTTGAATAGCATTCTCTGCAGCTGTGCGATTCAGCGGTTATATACTGTGGTTGTGTTGTGCTCTTTCAAAAAACGCCATTTAGGGCCACAGAAAATATTTTGCAGTGTGAAATACACATGTGGAGGTGTGTAAAATAAACAATTTCTATATATTGTACAGTGCTATACTAAAAAAAACAACATTTTTTTTGAATAGCATTCTCTGCACTTCTATAGCTGTGCGATTCAGTGGTTAAATACTGTGGTTGTGTTGTGCTCTTCCAAAAAACGCCATTTAGGGCCACAGAAAATATTTTGCAGTGTGAAATACACATCTGGAGGTGTGTGAAAAAACAACATTATTTTTAAAAAGCATTCTCTGGCCTCTGCAGCTGTGCGATTTAGCGGTTATATACTGTTGGGGTTGTTGTGCTCTTGCAAAAAACGCCATTTAGGGCCACAGAAAATATTTTGCAGTGTGAAATACACATCTGGAGGTGTGTGAAAAAACAACATTATTTTTGAATAGCATTCTCTGGCCTCTGCAGCTGTGCGATTCAGCGGTTATATACTGTTGGGGTTGTTGTGCTCTTGCAAAAAACGCCATTTAGGGCCACAGAAAATATTTTGCAGTGTGAAATACACATCTGGAGGTGTGTGAAAAAACAACATTATTTTTGAATAGCATTCTCTGGCCTCTGCAGCTGTGCGATTCAGCGGTTATATACTGTTGGGGTTGTTGTGCTCTTCCAAAAAACGCCATTTAGGGCCACAGAAAATAAATTGCAGTGTGAAATACACATGTGGAGGTGTGTAAAATAAACAATTTCTATATATTGTACAGTGCTATACTAAAAAAAACAACATTTTTTTTGAATAGCATTCTCTGCACTTCTATAGCTGTGCGATTCAGTGGTTAAATACTGTGGGTGTGTTGTGCTCTTCCAAAAAACGCCATTTAGGGCCACAGAAAATATTTTGCAGTGTGAAATACACATCTGGAGGTGTGTAAAATAAACAATTTCTATATATTCTTCTTGTACAGTGCTATACTAAAAAAACAACCTTTTTTTTTGAATAGCATTTTCTGTAGCTGTGCGATTCAGCGGTTACGTGCTGTGGGTGTGTTGTGGTCTGGCAAAAAACGCCATTTAGGGCCACAGAAAATATTTTGCAGTGTGAAATACACATCTGGAGGTGTGTAAAATAAACAATTTCTATATATTCTTCTTGTACAGTGCTATACTAAAAAAAAAAAACCTTTTTTTTTTAATAGCATTTTCTGTAGCTGTGCGATTCAGCGGTTACGTGCTGTGGGTGTGTTGTGGTCTGGCAAAAAACGCCATTTAGGGCCACAGAAAATATTTTGCAGTGTGAAATACACATCTGGAGGTGTGTAAAATAAACAATTTCTATATATTGTACAGTGCTATACTAAAAAAAACAACATTTTTTTTGAATAGCATTCTCTGCACTTCTATAGCTGTGCGATTCAGTGGTTAAATACTGTGGTTGTGTTGTGCTCTTCCAAAAAACGCCATTTAGGGCCACAGAAAATATTTTGCAGTGTGAAATACACATCTGGAGGTGTGTGAAAAAACAACATTATTTTTAAAAAGCATTCTCTGGCCTCTGCAGCTGTGCGATTCAGCGGTTATATACTGTTGGGGTTGTTGTGCTCTTCCAAAAAACGCCATTTAGGGCCACAGAAAATAAATTGCAGTGTGAAATACACATGTGGAGGTGTGTAAAATAAACAATTTCTATATATTGTACAGTGCTATACTAAAAAAAAAAACATTTTTTTTGAATAGCATTCTCTGCACTTCTATAGCTGTGCGATTCAGTGGTTAAATACTGTGGTTGTGTTGTGCTCTTCCAAAAAACGCCATTTAGGGCCACAGAAAATATTTTGCAGTGTGAAATACACATCTGGAGGTGTGTGAAATAAACAATTTCTATATATTTTCCTTGTACTGTGCTATACTAAAAAAAACAACCTTTTTTTTTTGAATAGCATTTTCTGCAGTTCTGTAGCTGTGCGTTTCAGCCATTACGTACTGTGGGTGTGTTGTGGTCTTCCAAAAAACGCCATTTAGGGCAAGATCCTAAATTTGGAAAATATGAGGGGAAGGTCAAAGGGACGTGGTGGCCCCGGTCGTGGTGCTGCTGGTGGAGCTCCTGTTGCAGGGAGAGGACGTGGTGGATCTGTGCCAGCTACACGCACAAGTGAAACACCTTCCTCAGGTGCGAGTAGGCGACCGAGCCTGCGGCGGTATTTTGTCGCGCCTAATGAGGCTGTACCAATGTTTAGGCCAGGACAAGTACAGGCGATAGTAGATTGGGTTGCTGACAGTGCCTTGGGTTCCTTCACATTGTCTCCCACCCACTCTTCTGATGAAAGATCAGAGTTGGCACCTGAAGCCCATGTCCATCAGTCTTTCACCTCACCCCCTTGCAAATCAGCCAAGCAGTCTGAGCCCCAAATCATGCAGCAGTCTCTTCTGCTTTTCGATGACTCTGTTAGCAGGGTTTCCCAGGGCCATCCACCTAGCCCTGCCCCAGAAGTGGAAGAGATTGAGTGCACCGATGCCCAACCACTTATGTTTCATGATGGGTACATGGGAGGACCATCGCAGCACGTCTCGGATGATGACGAAACACAGGTGCCAACTGCTGCTGCTTTCGCAATTGTGCAGACAGACATGGAGGGCAGGGGTGAAGACTGGGTGGAAGATGATGTGGAGGACGATGAGGTCCTCGACCCCACATGGAATCAACGTTATGCAGGTGACCAGTGTAGTTCGGAGGAAGAGGCGGTGGTCGCACAGAGCCACCAGCACAGCAGAAGAGGGAGCAGGGTGCAAAAACGGAGCATTCGTCCCCTAGACAGTACATCTGCTACTGCCCAACGCAGCAAGGGACCGAGCACACCAAAGCCAGGTCCAAGGACTTCCCTAGCGTGGCAGTTCTTCACACAGTGTGTTGATGACAAGACACGAGTGGTTTGCACGCTGTGCAATCAGAGCCTGAAGCGAGGCATAAACGTTCTCAACCTGAGCACAAGCTGCATGACCAGGCATCTAAGTGCAAAGCACGAGCTGCAGTGGAGTAGACACCTCAAAAACCAAGAAAGGTCTCTGGCTCTTCCTGCTTCCTCTTCTGCTGCAGTCTCGGCCTCTTCATCCACCTCTGTAGTGACAGTGGCACCTGTCACCCCGCAAACAGAGGATCTGCCAGCAACACTACCACCTGGGTCACCAACCATCTCCACAATGTCCCATGGAAGCGTTCAGCTCTCTATCTCCCAAACATTGGAGCGGAAGAGGAAGTACCCCCCTAGCCACCCGCGATCCCTGGCCCTGAATGCCAGCATTTCAAAATTCCTGGCCTTTGAAATGCTGTCATTCCGTCTGGTGGAGACGCAGAGTTTTAAAAGCCTGATGGCATTGGCTGTCCCGCAGTACGTCGTGCCCAGCCGCCACTACTTTTCCAGGCGAGCCATCCCTTCCCTGCACAACCAGGTGGGGGACAAAATCAGGTGTGCACTGCGCAACGCCATCTGTGGCAAGGTCCACCTAACTACGGATGCGTGGACCAGTAAGCACGGTCAGGGACGTTATATCTCCCTAACAGCACACTGGGTAAATGCAGTGGCGGCTGGGCCTGAGGCAGATAGCGGTTTGGCGCATGTCCTTCCACCACCGAGGATTGCAGGGCGCTTCAGTTTGCCTCCTGTTGCTAACTCCTCCTTCTCCGCTTTCTCATCCTCTACCGCCTCCTCATCCATTCAGCATAACACCTTCACCACCAACTTCAGCACAGCCAGGGGTAAACGACAGCAGGCAGTTTTAAAACTTTCCTGTTTGGGGGAAAATCCCCACACCGCGCAGGAGTTGTGGAGGGACATGGAACAACAGACCGATGAGTGGTTGCTGTCAGTGAGCCTCAAGCCCGGCCTGGTGGTGTGCGATAATGGGCGAAATCTCGTAGCAGCTCTGGGTCTAGCCGGTTTGACGCACATCCCTTGCCTGGCGCATGTGCTGAACTTGGTGGTCCAGAGGTTCCTTAAAAATTACCCCAATATGCCAGAGCTGCTGCAGAAAGTGCGGGCTGTCTGTGCGCACTTTCGGCGTTCTCACCCTGCTGCTGCTCGCCTGTCAGCGCTGCAGCGTAACTTCGGCCTTCCCGCTCACCGCCTCATATGTGACGTGCCCACAAGGTGGAACTCCACCTTGCACATGCTGGCCAGACTGTGCGAGCAGCAGCAGGCAATAGTGGAGTTTCAGCTGCAGCAATCACGCGTGAGTCGCTCTGCGGAACAGCACCACTTCACCACCAATAACTGGGCCTCCATGCGAGACCTGTGTGCCTTGTTGCGCTGTTTCGAGTACTCCACCAACATGGCCAGTGCCAATGACGCCGTTCTCAGCGTTACTATCCCAGTTCTATGCCTCCTTGAAAAAACGCTTTGTGCGATGATGGAAGAGGATGTGGCACAGGAGGATGAGGAGGAGGAGGAGGAAGCGGGATCATTTCAAAGGCTTTCAGGGCAGTCTTTCACAAGTGGCTACGAGGGTGGGTTCCTGCACCAACAAACGCCAGGTACACAATTGTCCGGCAGAAAGGGCACAGTTCTGGAGGATGACGAGGTGGAGGAGGAGATGGAGGAGGAGGAGGAGGAGGAGGAGCCATGTTCACAGCAGGGTGGCACTCAGACCAGCTCGTGGCCATTACTGGTGCGTGGCTGGGGGGATACAGAGGACACAGACGATACACCTCCCACAGAGGACAGCTTTTCTTTGCCTCTGGGCAGCCTGGCACACATGAGCGATTACATGCTGCAGTGTTTCCGCAACGACAGCCGAGTTGCCCACATTTTAACTGGTGCTGATTACTGGGTGGCCACCCTGCTGGATCCCCGTTACAAGGACAACGTACCGTCCTTAATTCCCTCACTGGAGCGGGATCGTAAGATGCGCGAGTACAAGCGCACGCTGGTAGACGCGCTGCTGGTGGCATTCCCACCTGACAGCGGGCGTACGGTGGAAGCACAAGGCGAAGGCAGAGGAGGAGGAAGAGGTCGCCAACGCAGCCGGGGCACCGGCAGCACCTCAGAAGGCAGGGTTAGCATGGCCGAAATGTGGAAAAGCTTTGTCAGCACGCCACAACAACCAGCACCACCAGCTGAGATGGAACGTCTTAGCAGGAGGCAGCATTTCACCAACATGGTTGAGCAGTATGTGTCCACAGGCCTACACGTACTGGATGACGGGTCTGCCCCCTTTAACTTCTGGGTCTCCAAATTGGGCACATGGCCTGAGCTTGCCGTTTATGCCTTGGAGGTGCTGGCCTGCCCTGCAGCCAGTGTATTATCTGAACGTGTATTTAGCACGGCAGGGGGCGTTATCACAGACAAGCGCAGCCGCCTGTCCAGAGCCAATGTGGACAAGCTCACGTTCATTAAAATGAACCAGGCATGGATCCCACAGGACTTGTCCGTACCTTGTGCAGAATAGACATGTATACCGGTGTTGTGACAAAAACTGTCCGGCCATCGGATTGTGCCCGGCCCGTACTGCGCAGGCGCAGCGCTTGCGCAGTACAGAGGACAAGGAGATTCACAAAATCTCCGAAGATGAACGGCGCCTGCGCTGTGAGTGCAGGTTCAAGCCCCACCATCCAAGAGGACATACGGTAGCACATAGTAACAGGGCCCCTCACGGGCTCGCTTCGATCGCGGCCTTGCTTGGCTCGGCTTGAACCACGGATGGTGTGGCCTTCACCTGAACTCAACACGCAGGCGCCGTTAGTCTTGGGAGATTTTTGAAATCCCCTTGTCCTACATACTCAGCAAGCGCAGTACAGGGCGGACACTATTCGACAGGGGACAGAATTCGACACATCACCGGCCTTACCCAGCCATTGTTGTATTTTTGAACCAGTGTTGGCTACCTCGTCCTCCTCCACCGCCGCTTCCACCTACACAGCCACATCCACCGCCACCTCAACCTCCTACTCCATATGGACCTCGTCCTGCTAGGCCAAGATTAAAATTTTTATTTTATTTTTTTGTAGCGCACAGATCCTTTCCCCCTTACCTGCCTTTATGTTGTTGGCTCTTCGCAGGAGGGAGAAAGGCATACCGCACTACCAGCCCGTATCCTCCTATATAAAGAGGTAGAGCGGTATACTTGACGGGCCGTGTCCACAGCCGGAGTCAAAACTCCTCCAGAGGATGATTCTCACCTCTACTGTAGGTAGAGGCAAGTCCTTTAATTGCCAGTAAAGTCAATGTCCACACCAGCTGAAACTCCAACTCTTATTCTCTCATGGCAAAATAAACTGTACTCAGATAGAAAAGGTTAGAGCAAAGAAACAGGACAGCTTAAGGTGTGGAGGAGGTCCAGGCACAAACGTAGCACATTCACTTCACTGCTTAGGTTTCTCAAACAGTTTTTGGCGCACGGTCTCTGCCACAGACATTGAGGTTGGTCTCTGCCACAGACCGGGTGTACAAGGCCCCTGCCACGGGCCTGGAGAACTTTGGTCTCAGCCACAGACCAGGGTGTATAAGGCCCCTGCCACGGGCCGGTTGAATAAGGCCTCTGATACAGTCAAGGTGACCTTGAGCTTCTCCTTCTACGAACCTAGCCCATATCAAGGGGAAGACATCTCTCCAGGGAGTCAACAGACCATTCCTTCACCGTGACTCCCGCATCGGTCCATCAGAATGATCCTCCCTTCCCTGGAACAGGGTCCCCTACACGAGGCGGCTCTGGACTCCAGGCTTTACTCCCGCCCCTAGGCCTCCATACCCAGGGCAGCAAGAACTCCAGGATAGTACCTCACCCCGGGCTAAAGGTGCCCGAGATGGAACAGGAACACATGCACCCAGGCCGAAGGCACCTGGGCGCGGACCCCACTGGACATCAGCCCCCAGGCCAAAGGTCTGCCCCTTTTATATGCTCTCCCGGCATGCACAGCAGGTTCCCCGCCCCGCTGTACTACTGCCAAGAGGGGACACAAAAGGCGCCACCTGTAGGCCGCAGGGTACTGCACACCAATACTGTCCCCCGAGGACAAAATGGTCCATGAATCCTACAGAATTAGGGTATTTGAGCCTATTTACCACTCAAACACTTTCCTTAAATTTAGCACCCCGCTACATTTTTATTTCAAAGTATTTTATTTTCCCACTAGCTTATCCATTAAATTAAATAATTTATTCCAGAAAGGGCGTATTCTGGGGCATTCCCACCATATGTGTGGCATCGTGCCGTTGAGTTTCTGAGGTTCTTAATGACTTCCTGTACCTCTTCTGCTGAAAAGGGGGCCTCCAGCATATTTTTTAATTTTTTAATTTTTTTATGTTCTTTTAAGTTATTTCCTATCCACATTTGTTTGCAGAGCACTTGCCATGTTCTTAACAACATTTTGCTGCCATTTGCAGCCCTCTAGCCCTTTCCATTACTTTTTTAGAGCCTTTTTAGTCGTCAGAAGTCCGGGTCCCCATTGACTTCAATGGGGTCCGGGTTCGGGTTAAAGTTCGGTCCCGAATCCGAACTTTTTTCCGAAGTTCGGCCGAACCCGCCGGACCCGAATATCCAGCTACCCGCTCAACTCTAGTATTGATCTCTTGTATCATATCTGCAGCCTCTGGCCATGTCTTGTATCATGTCTGCAGTCTCTCACCATCTCCTGTACTATGTCTGCAGTATGTCTGGGGGCTCTTTCTAACAGCCCTCTCTGTGTCCGTTAGAGAGACCCCCCTTCCAGTTCCCATTAGAGCACTCTCTTCCTGTATTTTGTTTATTCTTAAGAGATCATATGAGGATCCCAGGGTATCAAAGACTTCTTAGGGGAGCATCTCTGTGTTTAATTCGTTGCCATAGAAACATTTGTAAAGGGGAGGAGTTAGTATAATGAACACACCCATGCGAGGGCGCAGAAATATTTTTGCACCCAGGCGCCTGTGACCCTAGGATCGGCCCTGCTCTGGAAGTTGTGCAAGGCCCTGGCTTCCGGCCCTACACTGCAGCAGATCCGCACAGGAAGACCTGTTGATTGAAACGCGGTGTCCAAAAGAGGCCGAGCTCAGCCTCGCCCTCTTCTTATATAGCCCCTCCCATGAGTCTCTGCGGTGGCTAAATGCACCCTGGGTGTTGAACGGGGTTCTGGGTAACGTAGTCTCGGGGCCTTAAAGGAGACCCCGCTACACAGATGCAGAAAAAGCTTTCGATAGGGTGAACTGGAGATTTATGTTAGGAGTACTGAGACACATGGGGCTCGGAAATCGGATGCTACAATGGATAACTGAGATATACTCGAAACCCCAAGCTACAGTTAAAGCAAATGGAGTGTACTCTAAAATATTTTCGATATCAAACGGGACTCGTCAAGGGTGTCCCTTGTCGCCACTCCTATTTTCTTTGACACTAGAGCCTATGTTGAATAAGATCAGACAGAACCCGGATATTGTGGGAATAAGAGTGGGAGGAGAAGAATATAAGGTGTCAGCTTACGCAGATGACTTACCGTTTTCCTTAACCTCCCCACAAATATCATTACCCATTCTTTTGAAGGAAATAGAACAGTACGGAGAGATGTCGGGCTTTAAGATAAATTATAATAAGTCGGAGGCAATGGGAGTGGCGATGCAGGGACATCTAAGTAGAAATTTACAACACAACTTTAAATTTAGATAGACGTCAACGGCTCTAAATTACTTAGGGACACAGATCCCCCCTAATTTAACAAAGATCTATGACCTGAATTTCTGACCATTACTTATTCCATTTTTTAAGAGTGTTTTAACTGTCATAAGGGTATGCACTCCTGGTTTGGGAGATGCAACATTTTAAAAATGAATATAGTCCGTAAGTTCCTGTACCTTTTTCAGGCACTACCTATATTTATTCCCAGGACTTACTTCAATCAGATAGGGACGGAATTCTCGAAATTTATTTGGGCTAGTAGATGACCTAGGATTAATAGAAGCTTATTGACAATACCGAAGGAATGGGGCGGAATTGCAGCTCCAGACATGTATAAGTACTATCAGGCAACCCAGCTAGGCAGGATTATTGATTTGGTGCAGGCAAACAGAGTACAAATTATGGACAAGAATTGAACAAAAAATAAGTATTATTCCATTAAATAGAGCCATCTGGTGTTTTACATCTTTACCTTCTTCATTGAAAATGCATCCTATAATAGGCCCTACATTGCAAATGGGGTAGAAAAATAGCCGTAATCCTAGAATATCTACAGAACATTCACCTTTGACTCCAATCCTAGGAAATCCAGCGTTCCCTCCAGGGCTAGAAGTAAGAGGCTTTCAGGGGCTTAGAGATAAGGGTCTATATCAAGTATCACACGTCACGAATTTAGATAACTGGCCATGTATAGAATCCATGACTCAAAAGGGAGGTCAATTTGAAATGTCTGCTTGGCAGGCAAGACAAATGCGACATTTCTTGGTATCTTTAGGCCCAATGGAGAAATACTGTAGATCATGTACAAGATTTGAGACATATAGCAAAGAAAAGGAACCAATCTCCCATGTTATATCTAAAATATATGCTCTTCTGGTAACACCTCCAGCGGAGTATAAAATGAGAAGTCTGTGAAAATGGGAGAGAGATTTGAATTAAAGGTTCTCCTCAATTCAGAGCAAGAAAATAGTACAGTTGGCACTGAATACCTCTAGATGCATTAAGATACAGGAATCTAATTATAAATTGTTAACACGATGGTACTATACTCCATCGACCCTGAATACATTTTCTTTGGAAGTGTCAGATAGATGCTGGAGAAACTGTGGTGAGCGCGGGACTATTTTCCATATTTTTTGTCAATGTCCAGTGATTAGACAGTTCTGGTTGGAAGTTCAGAGGTAAACGCGAATGTTTACGGAACATCAGGTCCCCGATGATCCAGCCTTTTTCCTGCTACAAAGTTCCCAAATCCCGATGAAAAGATATAGGAAATCAATCATTTGTCACATGGTGAATGCAGCGAAAACCTGCATATTCTTGTGCTGGAAAGAAACACGAACACCTCCTATTTCTATGTGGCTGAATAAAATTTGAAGAATCTGGATAATGGAAAACTTATGGCCCAGAGATATGGGAAGACAGGAAGGTACTAATGAAATATGGGTGCCTTGGGAAGAATTTGTAAAATCGGGAGAAGGGAAGAAATTATTCGGAGAAGACAGAGAAGAGTAGGGAAGGGAAGAGGGGAAGGAGAAAAAAGGAGAAAAATAAGAATAGGGTCTGGAAGTTACTAGTTAGAGATACTTTCTACATCCACCGAGTCCGGCAGGCAGAGAGGGGGATTCCCCCTTTCCCCCCCCCCCATGGGAGGGAGGGAAGGGAAAGTAAAAATACAGACGACTAACCTATCTTGATTTATTATTATTGAAATAATATAACATAGTAGTAAAATGTTTTATTTTATGTTTCTGAGAATGCTTGTAAGAAAAAATACAGAAATAAAGAATTAAAAAAATAAAATAAAATGAATATCTCCTAAACCTGTACGGTTTAGGATATATACCCTTTGCATGCAGCCACTGACGCCAGCGGCGCATGCGTTATAAAAGCTCAGCTGAAGGTCCGGCAGACACTGCCGGACCTTGCCGGGAAGAAGACTCCCGTGCGCATGCGCGGGAGTGACATCATCGCGGCTCCAGCCACTCAGAGCGCCGGGGCCGCGAATCCGGAAGAAGCGCCGAGGGCAAGATGTCAGCTCCCTCGGCGTTGACCGGGCTGCGATACGGGGGCTTTGATCTAAGGTAAGTATTTCATAATGAGCTAGTATGCGGCAAATTAGCACATTATGCCTTTGCCTTGCAGGTTTTTTTTTTCTTTTTTGATGTGTGGGTATACAACCGCTTTAAATCCAATTGAGATGCTGTATCATGACCTTACACAGGCTGTTCATGCTGAAAACCCTCCAATATGGCTGAATTAAAACAATTCTGCAAAGAAGAGTGGGCCAAAATTGCTCCCCAGCAATGTGAAAGACTCATTGCCAGTTATCGCAAATGCTTGATTGCAGTTGTTGCCGCCTAGGGTGGCACAACCCATTATTAGGTTTAGGGGGCAATTACTTTTTTACATATAGCCAGGCACATTTGGACAGCTCTTTTGCCTTAATAAATGAAACCATCATTTAAAAACTGCATTTTGTATTTACTCGGTTTATCTTTGTGTAATAATAAAATTTGTTTGATGATCTGAGTCAGTTAAGTGTGACAAATATGCAAAAAAAAAAAAAAAAATTCAGAAAGGGGCAGATTTTATCTTACAGCATTATGTGTGTGTATATATATATATATATATATATATATATATATATATATATATATATATGTATATATATATATTATATATATTGTGAGGGTGCGACTCTGTGCGACCTTCAAGAGTGTTGGTTTACGCCAGATTTGGTAAAGAAAGACATGCTGATTGAACAGCTGTGTCTTGGGCTATTTAGTTCTGACATGATTATGGATCAGGGCTCCACCCAACAGAGAGGAAGGCTGTGTGCATGGGAGTCAGGTGGACTCTCATCCTCTGAGTGGAGTCAGAGGCGGTGCATGTCTGCAGGAGGCAGACATCATTAGTGATACAGAAACAAAGGTGCTGACCAGGGGTAAGCAAGGAGAAAGCTTAAACTCTTGGAAACTGTTTGGGTCTGAGGAGCAGACCCAAGGCCTAGGCTAAAGGCCATGATAGCAAGAAGGTAAAGCTATGAGGCTAAACTATTAAGTATGCAAGATACAGGAATGGTGGAACCCCCCTGTGAATACTACAGATGTACTTGTGAACTTTTGTGCTTTTAAATAAACATGGGCTACCATGCCCTTAAACAGAGTTCCTGACTGGCTTGCATCACTGAAAAAACGCATCTACTACGAGAGCTAACAACCCCTAATCTTACATATGGTGGAGGTATTGCTTCGGGCAGCTTTTGGAAGGGTTCCAGATCCTCGCATACCAAAAACAGTGAGTAAAAAAAGAAACTGTGTGTTTAACAGCAATACTGTGATGAACAGCCAATCTGAATGAAAAGTTAAAGTTTTCTGCGGTGAACTGCTGCTAGCTGTGTGTGGCAGCCAGGCGAACTGCATTGCACAGGAGTTCAATTAATGGACTGTGTTGTATACAGGTGATGTACCTGTGGAAGTGAGCTCAGCCTGGCCTGAGAAGATGTGTCCACTTAGAAAGGTCCAGTGAGTGGATGGTTCAAGCGGAATCGCAGAGTGAAGCCTGCATGTGAAAGTGTGCTGTTTACAAGTCTTGGAGACAGTACCTCAAATTTTCCTGTGTTAAAAGGAACTGTGTTAAAAAAACGTTGTTGGCCTGATTGCAGAGATGGGGCAGTCAAAACGCAAAAAGGAAGCAATGTTTGCTGAGATGAGAGACAGAACTTTGTGGCTGGAGGGGTTGATACTGACAGAACAAGCCCCAGACTGGTGCAAGATGCACTTGGCCGCACTGAACCAAGTTAAAGGGGAAGCACATGCTGTTGCTCCTAACAACGCTGGTGCAAGCTGGCCAGCTGTCAATGTGCAAAGTGTTAAGAACCAAGTGCGTTGTTTGCGGTGCAGTGAGTGAGGGCATGAAATTTCCAAGTGCCCTGTGTCCCAGGCTCCAGCAAGGCAAAGATATGAGAAGCCTGCTCTGAGTGTAAAGAGTGAGCATATGTGTGCGGTTGCCTATGGCAACAAAGCAGAAATCCATACAGCTGACTTTGTACGGCCTATGTTGCCTTCGGAAAGTGTTGAAGATTTTTTGGAGGAGTTTGCGATGATTGCTTCCTACAGAGGATGGCCCAGAAATCGCTGGGTTGAGTTGGTGCAATCTTTTCTGATAGCGGAGTACCAGGAGGTGTACCGTGGGATGTATAGTAACCGAGATGACTACGACATTTTCCTAGGAGCAATCCAATCTAGAGAGCGCTGGAAAAGATCAGCGGGGAGAATGTGGTCTCCCATAGCAACCGGAGAAAGTATGTTTTTTAGAAAGGAGGAGCTACAGAGAGGAGGTATATCCTCACAGAGATACCAGTAAAAGTCTGCATGTTGGGAGAGTGCCGTCTCCCTTAGCAACAGGAGAAAGTCGCCAAGTGCCATGCCTGGAATGTGGTCAGCTGGGCCACGGGATCTTTTCTTGTCCAAGCTTGTGGAATACAGCTGCTGATTGTGTTGTTGGGCTTAATGCTTTGCCTGTAAGCCCAGAGAAGAGGGTATCGTATCCAGCAAGGGGTATGACCAGCTGTGTAGGTCTGCTGTTGCCCCTGACAACAGAAAATTTGTTTTGCCTGCAGGCGATGTTGGAAAATCCGGAAAGGCTGCAGTGTTGCTCCATGGCCACATGGGGGAGTCAGCCTGTGGAGACACAACACCTGTGAGACAACGCACTCAAGTGAAGGCTATTACACCACCTGCAGGATATGGTAAGACTGTGGCAATTTGTGAGACTGATCCGAGTGAAGTGGCATTATGTTCGGTGAGGAGATCCGCAGAAGGTGTAAAAACGGACTTGCTGCAGTGTGCTACCCAGAGCAATGGGGAGACACAGGTTAAAACCCAGCTTGCAGCAAAGTCAAGAATTGAAAAGGACATGTGGACTCTGTGTGCACCTAAGGTAGTCCAGCAGAGTGCTGGGAGAGATGTGCTAGGGGTGACCAAATCAGTGGGTGTGCCAGGTTCCCTAGTGATAGTGACAGGTGCTGCAGAGTTGCCAAGGGAAACCACCAAGGAGCCTACAGTGGTGAGGCAAGTGGTTTCCCAGGACAACTGTGAAGACGCCCTAGTGGGCAAAAGAATGCCCTTTGGGGAGAAAGGGTGGTGTGCTGAGCGGCACGCAGGGTGCCATGCGTTTTGACAAAGGACAATTTGATAGAGTTTATAAAACTGCTATGTTTATGAATGCTGATGACACATGTGCTTATGGTAATGTGATGCTTAATGAGGTAGGGGTGATCGCTAAGCAGGATATGCGATTCCCCTTGGCAACAGTATCTAAGGCTGCAGAGGTGTCCTTAGAAACCTCCAGGGAGCTATGTGTGTTGGAGCCAGAGGTTGCCTGGGACAACTGTGGGGCCGCTCTGATAGATAAGATGGTACTTGACCTTGGTGATGAGAAAAATGGTGAAACTCAAATGTTTAAAATTGCTTGTAGTGATAATGAGTTGTTACGGTCTGTCACTGCTGACAGTAAAAGTCCTCATGGGTTTAGTGAAGCGCCACCCGAGCAAAGTGGTCAAGTTATGTTATTGCAGCCTGTTGTGTTTAAAAATGTTTTTCCACAAGTACATTTAAACAAGGAAGGCTCAGTGGGTAACAGTGGAGTGGACACAATTTCTGCTATGCTAAATGGAGAGGCTGCAGGGCCGGTAGACACGGGTGCGTTGGCTTTTGCAGAAATTAAACCTCCCCAGTTGGAAGGATCTGAAAAGGGCGCATACATGGCAGAGGTTTTGTCCACAGTAAAAGAGATGGGTAATGTTGAGCGTCAGGTTGATGAGGTAATGGATAGCGACTTGGAAGGGCTCAGTGTTGCTGAAAGTGAGAGGGAGAGTGTGACATATGCGATTTGCAGTGCTCAGAGGGAGCCGCTAGTTTTGTCAGTTGCCTCTGAGGTAGAGGTCTCTTTAAGTGTCTCGGCTTCTCATGCCTTGGCAAATGAGCCTCTCCACGTCGTTAGTAAAGGAAAAGTTCCTAGAGTTCTGTGTTTAGACGCGGCACGTCTATTAATCTCTGAGATGTTGTGGGAATTGGTGAGAATCTTTCCAGTGTACACCTGCATCTATCCACAGCAGAGGGGCGACATGGTACTGCGTAGTACCAATCGGTGAATGTTGATGAAAACTGGTTGCTACACTGTTGGTTGCTTTTATGGAAAGTTGTCTCACAGTTCTCTTCGACAGTGCTTCCAGCGGCGGTTATATGCAGAAGGTGCTCAGGGGAATTGTTGGAGAAATTAGAGATAATAGACATAGAGGATGTCTCTCCGTATGCTGGTGTGATGGGGTGCATTCCTGCTGGTGCGGTCCGAGGTGCGGCTGAGCAGTGGTTGGTACATTATTGCGCGTACTGTCTCACCCGCTACACCTCATGTAAAGGAAGGGCCCGGAACAGACGTGGCAGTAGTGGGGATTCAGTCCATCACTTGCAGAGAGGTGCAGTTTGAGGTACCCGGAGACACTATGACAGGAAGTAACAGTGATGGTAACTGTAACGGAAATATGTATGAGAAGCACTGTAGAGCACTGTCAGCCAACTCTGAGCTATTGGTTGAGGTACCAATGGACACAGAAATGGTTAAAGAGATTGATGTAGAAAAATGTGGTGAAAAATGTGCGTTGGTAGGACAATTGCTATTGGAGTGTTGGACAACAGGGGGCGATGTGAAACTGCGGGACTGTCCCATAGGGAGTAGCTGCTTGCCTGTAGGTGGTCCCTCCATAGATACTGTCCTAGCAAACAAAGGGACAAGACGTCCCAATGATAATATTGAGGTTAAACGGAAGGATATGGTGTTGATCCTAGATGGTTTGGTTGCCAAGGGTAACCACACAGGGGTTAGTGAACCTGAGAAACAAATGTTGTTAGTTAATGTTGCGTCAGGTAGTGAGAGTGGCCAGTCCCTGACAGATTTCATGAAAGTGGATCCCCAACAGTCCCAGGGGAGTAGGTCTGTGGGAGGAAAAAGAAGGGTCCTGAGGCCAAAAGGTAGAAGGGATAGAGAGATTAGTGGGAGCCCATGGTTTAGGAAGAAGGGCTGGTGGAAGTACACCTGGAAGAAGATGTGGGTGGAGTGCCCCTTTAGAGAAAAGGTTGGGCAGATTAGGACTCCTGCTACGGATAGTTGGCACAGAGGCGCCAAGGTGAAGTGCTGGTGGACACATACCCCGAAAAAGAAATGTGCCTACGCAGCCAATGGCTGGCACAGAGGTGTCCCGTTTATAGTGACGGGATCATGTGTTCCTCCCTCCGGTTCGAAACAAGGGGGGAGGGTATGTGAGGGTGCGACTCTGTGCGACCTTCAAGAGTGTTGGTTTACGCCAGATTTGGTAAAGAAAGACATGCTGATGGAACAGCTGTGTCTTGGGCTATTTAAGGAGTAGTAAAGTTACATGTTTTTTCACCTTAATGCATCCTATGCATTAAGGTGAAAAAACATTCGACAATACCGCCCCCCCCCCGAGCCCCCGTTTTACTTACCTGGCTCCTCGAAAGTCCCACGCTCGTCCCCGTCATCCTCTTCGTTTTTTAGCCTGGCCGCTGATTGGCTACACTGGATGGATTGAAAGCAGCGCAGCCATTGGCTGGCGCTGCTGTCAATCACATCCAATGACGCGGCGCGCGGGGGGCGGGCCCGACTGATACAGTCGGCGGCTATGGCCGCCGCTGTATCACGGGAGCGCGCCCGCAATCACTCCACACCATGCGAGCTCACTCGCATTATGGTGTGGAGTCCTTGTGGGGAGGAGCCAAGACAGCCGCCGAGGGACCCCAGAAGACCAGGATCGGGGCCACTGTGTGCAAAACGAGCTGCACAGTGGAGATAAGTATAACATGTTTGTTATTTTTGGGCAAAAAAAAGGGAAGCTTTAGTGCTCCTTTAGTTCTGACATGATTATGGATCAGGGCTCCACCCAACAGAGAGGAAGTCTGTGTGCATGGGAGTCAGGTGGACTCTCATCCTCTGAGTGGAGTCAGAGGCGGTGCATGTCTGCAGGAGGCAGACATCATTAGTGATACAGCAACAAAGGTGCTGACCAGGGGTAAGCAAGGAGAAAGCTTAAACTCTTGGAAACTGTTTGGGTCTGAGGAGCAGACCCAAGGCCTAGGCTAAAGGCCTGGATAGCAAGAGGGTAAAGCTACGAGGCTAAACTGTTAAATATGCAAGATACAGGAATGGTGGAACCCCCCTGTGAATGCTACAGATGTACTTGTGAACTTTTGTGCTTTTAAATAAACATGGGCTACCATGCCCTTAAACAGAATTCCTGACTGGCTTGCATCACTGAAAAAACGCATCTACTACGAGAGCTAACAACCCCTAATCTTACAATATATATATATATATATATATATATATATATATATATATATATATATATATATATTTTTTTTTTTTGTATGTATTATTTGATTTACCCACCATCATTACTAATTTATAGTCTGCTCTACCAACATAGTTATGCCCACTACTTCTATTTACAGATAGCACCAGCATGGAGGGGTATACTATCTTAAGGTCCATAAAGTCATGGATGAGCAAGTTTGGGGTGGAGGAAATTGACTGGCCTGCACAGATTCCTGACCTCAACCCGATAGAACATCTTTGGGATGAATTAGAATGAGGAATGTGATCCAGGCCTTATCGTCCAACATCAGTGCCTGATCTCCCAAATGCGCTTCTGGAAGAATGGTTAAACGTTCCCATAGACACACTTCTAAACCTTGTGGACAGCCTTCTCAGAAGAGTTGAAGCTGGTATAGCTGCAAAGGGTGGGCCGACTCAATATTGAACCCTATGTACTAAGACTGGGATGCCATTAAAGGTCATGAATATAAATGCACACCACATTTTTCACATATTTATTTGTAAAAAAAGTTGATGTGCCACTTTACGTTTTTGGTTGTAACATGACAAAATGTGGAAAATGTCAAGGGGTATGAATACTTTTTTAAGGCACTGTATATATTATTTGTAAGTTGACATACTTGTTGCCAGTTTCTTGGGTGTATCTTGATGTATTAGGGTATCAATGTTTCTCAGTCTTTTTTCAGTCAAGGCACCCTTTAAAATTATGGATAGTTTTGAGGCACCCGATTCTAAAATGTAAAAAACGATTCTAATAGTTTTACATAAAGCAGCAACATCCATACATGTAGAACACCCAACGTTAGTGGTGATTTATTCTTCCAAATCAAATACACTTTTGCACACTGGTACTGACTAGTATTCCAATGTTTCTCTTCTCCCTCAATTCCTCTACATCACTCAGCTAATGTGACCCCAGCGCTGACAGAGAGGGGTGGGGGGAGGGTCATTATGGGTCGTAATGATGCACAATGAAAACATGTGGCTTTGTGTAACTAAAAGGCAGGCTTCATCCATTTGTTGGTTTGTATATCATTTTTGGGCAGTTTTTAGGCATTTTAACAAGGCGCCCCTGAAGAAATCTAAGGCACCCCACGGTGCCTGGGCACCCTGGTTGAAAAAGGCTGCTCTATATCACTGTATGAGATTGTCTTTCATATATGGATGTCTAATGTGATGTTATTTTACTAGGACCCGAGGTCCTTTTTACTCTATAGGGTTAATTTACTAAAACTGGAGAGTGCAAAATCTGGTACAGCTCTGCATAGAAACCAATCAGCTTCCAGGTTCTTTTGTCATAGCTTAATTGAACAAGTTGTAGTTAGAAGCTAATTGGCTCCCATGTACAGTTGCACCAGATTTGGCACTTTCCAGTTTTAGTAAACCAACCCCTATGTTTCTAAAAGCCCTTTCACACTGGGGCGGTGGGGGCCGCTATTTTTAGCGGCGCTTTTCCGTCATTTTCGCGGCGCTATTCAGCCGCTAGCGGGGCGCTTTTAATCCCCGCTAGCGGCCAAAAAAGGGTTTTGCTGGCGGTTCGGCCAAGCTGCCCATTCATTTCAATGGGCAAGAGCGGTGTACACACCGCTCCAAAGATGCTGCTTGCAGGACATTTTTTAACGTCCTGCCAGCTCACCGCTCCAGTGTGAAAGCCCTCGGGCTTTCACACTGGAGTGAAAGGAGCTGCTCTTTCAGGGCGCTTTACAGGCGCTATTTTTAGCGTTATAGCACCTGCAAATCGCCTCAGTGTGAAAAGGGTCTAATAAATATTGGCATTCGCCTTTTAGACTAACTTTATGTGTGGATCTGCCTTCAAAGTCTTAGAGGGGTCTTTTTCTGTCTTTCGGTGCATAGTATTTGTTCAACCTGTAACTTTTTTTTTTTGGGGTGGAGGCAAGTACTAATAATTTTTTTTTAAATAGTACCTGCCCCACTTCCTCAATTCCCTCCTAGGTAAGTAGGATGTTGTTTATCCCACCCCCTCTCCCTAATAACAGCCCCCAGGCCATGCACAGTGGGGAGCCAGCTGGGAGCAGGAAGACACAGTCAGTTTCCAAATCCAAGATGTCGGAGACCCACAGCAGTGAGAAGAATCACCAGTGGAAAGACAGCGCTAGAATCCATGGACTGGTAAGTTTATATCATTATTGTAGCCACTGACTTTAAATTAAAAAAACGCTTAGGCTTGCTGTCTTTCCATTCACACACTGAATTTTAAACCAATATATTTTTACAGATATGTAGCGCCCCCCCAATATTTGGGGGCGCTATGTGAAAATTTAAGGGCGGTCTGAGCCAGTAGTTGGGCTCAGACCAATTATCATTCAATTGTTGTTCTGTTCTCGGGGGATGCTGCCTGGCAGTAGTGTTCTCCTTTGCCTGCAGGTGGCACTGTCACCGCCGGCGTAGGTTAAACTACGGGGGGGTATCACAGCACCTTGGGTGTCCTCTATCGGCAGCCTGCAGTGGGCGTTGTCTACCTGCTGTGCATGCTGGGAGAGGTTACAAAAGGGGCAGACGCCATTTGGCGTGAGGCGATTTCCAGAGGGACCCCAAGGCGTTCAAGGGGGGACCTCTGGTCCAGTGAGTGCCTCGTGGCCTTCAGGGCACGAGGTGCGCGAGTGTGCTTAGGCCTTGGGCACCTTCAGCCCGAGGCCCTGTTGCGGTCTTGTAGGCCCAGCTCCGCTGGCAAGGGCCTACGCTTCGGAGAGGGATCCCAGGCTGCCCGTTTGTAGGGGACCCATCTTTAGGAAAGGAGTTCCAGGGGAAGAACAGTAGACATGTGCACTGCCAAAAAATTCGTTAGTTTTCGTTTTCGTTTCATTCGTTTTTGTTTTTTTTCGTTTTTCGGGTCATTCGTTATGATCGCAATTCGTAAATTCGTAAATTTGTACATTCATAAATTTATACATTCGTAAATTTGTACATTCGTAAATTTGTACATTCGTAAATTTGTACATTCGTAAATTTGTACATTCGTAAATTTGTACATTCGTAAATTTGTACATTCGTAAATTTGTACATTCGTAAATTTATACATTCGTAAATTTATACATTCGTAAATTTATACATTCGTAATTTCGGAAATTTGGAAATTCGATATTTTCGAAAACCCGAAAATTTGAAAATCTGAAAAAATATTAAATTATAGGTATTGTAATTTCCTTTCAAATTTGGCTGTTAGCGAACGTAACGAATACAAATTTATCTGAAGTTACGCATAACCTGAAATAACAAATGCCGCATCTAAACAAATGGAACGGAACAAATTAATAATAATAATAATAAAACGTTTTTATTATTATTATTGTTATTTATTATTATTATTAATTCATTACGTTCCATTCATTTAGATACGGCATTCATTATGTCGGAAAACAATTCGTAACTTCGTTAAGTTCACTAACAGCCAAATTTGAAAGGAAATTACAATACCTATAATTGAATAGTTAGTAATAGTTAAGTTATTAGTTAATTATTATTTCAGAATTCCGAATTTACTAATTTACGATTGTACGAATGTACAAATTTACGAATATTCGTAAATTCAAATTTACGAATTTCCGGATAGTTGTACATTCGTAAATTCGTGCATTGGTAAATTCGTATATTCGTAAATTCGTACATTCGTAAATTTGAATTTACGAATATTCGTTAAAATTCGTTAAATGAGTTTTCGTTAATTCGGATATTTCCGAATTAACGAATTTGTCGAAATTCGTTAAAAAACTAATTCGGAACTAAACGAATTGCACATGTCTAAAGAACAGTCCCGGCGGAGACTAGCGATGGTACTGCTGTCTCGGGGAGAGGCCTGGAGACCTGCCTAGAGGGGGATCTATCATCTCTGACAAACATGCTCCATCCCGGCTGCTAGGACCGCTCTCATAGGGACTATCCGGGTGAGCAATACCCATTCAGGCTTGAGTGGCGACGAGTGTAGATACTGAATTTAAGTGTTGCGTGCCTGAACCTTCCCCTACGTCTTTCAACTTCTCTGCTCTTGCTTTCCTCAAAGTTAACTCAAAGTGGAAAAGAATAAAGCCTTGCTGATTAGGTTTTACTCATGTGTGGACATTGGCCTTATTCCTGGAAGATATTGGTGTACCTCCTAGACAACGGAGCTGAAGGATCCACTCGTGGGAGGTAATTGCTGCAGACCCAAAGTAATGAAATCATTTAATACCTAAATGTGAATCCAGAATAGCCCGGAGGGGCACCGGAGCTACAGATATTTTTCATGATGTACTCTTCTATGTGAGCCTTTACCAACCCTTTTTCTACAATAGAAGTTAAACTTAACAGATACAGAATAGTCTCTAAAAATGAGGACTCATGGCTTAGAAATAACTAAACAGTGTAACCCATCATTCTCCCATGTTTGATGCTGAACTGCACCCCCTAGTGGTAGAATCTTTTCAGAACACAATTTCAGGAACTTGCCATCGTCGGAGGCCCGGGCGCGATGTGATGACGTCACGCCCGGGTCCTCAAATGTAAACAAAGACACCATTGCGGCTAGTAAGTATGAGATCAGTGAAAAAATTTTCACTGATCTCATGCTTTCCAGCCTGGAGGAGAGATGTGGGGTCTTATTGACCCCGCATCTCTCAATAAAGAGGACCTGTCACACACATTCCTATTACAAGGGATGTTTACATTCCTTGTAATAGGAATAAAAGTGATCGAAAAAAAAAAGTAAAATAATTGTAAAAAAATTAATAAATAAGTAAAAAAAATAAATAATAATTAATAAAAAAAAATTTAAACGCCCCAGTCCCCGGTAGCTCGCGATCAGAAGCGAATGCACACGTAATGTGTAGGGGTTGGGGTGCATGCGGAATGTCTTGAGGCTCCTACTGAGGCACCATCCCGGAAGAATATGCGACTGTATGTCATAAAAATGGTTGATCAAGGGTGGGACTTTGTGTGTGCCTCAGTGGAGTGAATAAATATAGACGTATCACGATATATAGAAAAGTAAACAATTTTTATTATCCTGCCGAAGGCAGCAATGTAAAAAAAAGTATATTCTTACAAAAGTATATATAAGAAAATATAAAATCACATTACAGTTCAAATAATGGGTAACGGGATGTGCGATTCCCATTCACAGAGAGAAGTAAAGGCCTACGCGTTTCACGGATTTCCGCTTCATCAGGGCCATTTAGCGTAGCACAAAGAGTTAATACAAAGGTTCTAGGAGCAAACAAAACATTGATAAAATATACATGCATGTTATATCCTATATATTTAAGGGGAAAAAAAACTAACATATATAGATCAACATTATACAGATATTAGATCCGATTGGAATAAGAGACTGTGGGTGTGCACATTGAGGCATATCAAGTATGTTATCCAATGGCACATCCACATACTACATTAGCATTTATTTTCTAAATATCAGTATCATTTGAATATTTACAGAGGAAAACATTTCTGATCATATGTATGGTCCTATACATGCGCAGCGGTGTCCCATATATACAGGGGAAATGTACCCAAAGCTTCTAGTGTACACATAAATAACATGTATTGATATAGTTTTGTATGCATGTTTTATATGTTAGTCTCAAAAAGAGAGATAGAAACTTACCAGAGAACTGTACAAGCACAGATGCAATGTGGTGGACGGAAGAGACCTGGGTGCCTGTGAGGATTCTCCCCCCCCTAAAAGAGAGATCTGCGCGGTTGTATGGGGTGGATCCCTATGTATTTTTCCCTCCCCTCCCTATCCTTTCAGTCCCTATATGTTCCACCCCCTCCCCTCTGAATTACAATTATTTTGATATACATTATTTATTTTGTGTTAGGGCGTTTAGTTATATATTATTATATTAAATTTTTTTAGGGGTTAAGGTTAGGGTTTAATTATTTATTTATTACTTAGTATTCATTTTATTGAATTTATTTATGATTATTTGTGTATTTATTTTACATTTATTTATTCATTTATTATTATCATTGTTATTAGTAGTTAGTAATAACACACTAACCCAAAAAAAAATTAAAATAAAAAAACCCTATGTCAGGAAACTAGCTTAGCTAATACTAATTCTCATACAGCTAATGCAAATTCTTCTGCAGATGCTGCTCATTCCCATACAGCTAATGGTTATGCACATGTACCAACACACAGACAAGCTCATGCTAATATTCAGTGTGCACTGACACGTAGGTGCCTCCTTACCACCCTGTTATCTTACCATGTGTAGCGCCCTGCTCCTGTTGACCAGGCGCTCACATGTAAATTTAGTGGGTTATCTGTTCTGTATATAGTTCAGATTCAATTGTGGCTAAATTAGCCTCTGCTCCAGTGTTGGCTGTGTTGCGTGCAGTTCCACACTGTCGCCTATAGGTGTCGTTGTCACCATGGGCCAGTGTTGAAAGGGCAACAGGCTAAGGTGTATTGGGTGTCCTTTTTCCCAGTGGGAGTGGTCTCCTCGCTGTGCATTCTGGGAGAGGATACTTAAGGGGCAGACGCCATCTTTCTCTCTCTCTCACCTCATGGCCTGTCTGGCCTAAGGTATGTGACAACTCCTCTTCTGGCCTCGGGGCCTGCTGGTCCGAGGCTACGTGACTGTAAGTAGGCCCAGAAGCTGTTTCAGAGATGGTCCTGTGCTGTCTGTCCTGCGGGAAGAAGCCGAGCAATTGAAGGATCCGGGGGAGGACTCATCTTGGAGAGGACAAAGCGCAATGCTGGTATCTCAAGAAGTGCCTGGTGAATCAATTGGAGGATGCATCCTAACCAATCTACCTCACAGTACTGCCGGATGGCTTAAAGGAACTTTGGTACTGTGTTCGCTATTAATATCCTGTGGCAGAGGATTGTTCAACTGATACTGAATCCTGTGGCAGAGGATTGTTCAACTGATACTGAATCCTGTGGCAGAGGATTGTTCAACTATTATTGTTCTCATCAAGTCTATGGCAGAGACTTTCGTCCGTGCATCATTCCGGCTGCTAGGTCAGTGAGAGAGGTCTATCCGGGTGAGCAAGATCCGTTGACTGAAGTGTACTTGTCTCCGGGATCTCAAGTTCCTCAGTGATCTGCATCAGGTATCTGAACCTTCCCCTAAGGCCCCTTTCACACTGGGGCGGGAGGTGCGGTGGCGGTATAGCGCCGCTATTTTTAGCGCCGCTATACCGTCGGAATTGCGGCTGTATTCGGCCGCTAGCGGTGCAGTTTTAACCCCCGCTAGCGTCCGAAAAAGGGTTAATACCGCCCGCAATGCGCCTCTGCAGAGGCACATTGCGGGTGGTATTACCGCGGTTTCCCATTGCTTTCAATGGGAAGGAGCGGTGTAGGAGCGGTAAACACACCACTCCTCTCACCGCTCCAAAGATGCTGCTTGCAGGAGATTTTTTTTCCTCCCGCCAGCGCATCGCCTCAGTGTGAAAGCCCTCTGGCTTTTACATTGAGAATGCTGGGCCAGGATTATTTCAGGCGTTATTTATGCGCTATTTTTAGCGCTTAAACGTCTGAAATACACCTCAGTGTGAAAGGGGCCTAACCCTCCATCCCTCTACTGCTCAAGTTGTTTAATAAAAGCATCGGAAAATAAGTAAGTGACTTGTGCATGCATCCGTGGGCGCAAGGCCCAGAATAGACTAAGTTTCTAGCCTGGTGAAGGGGTGACGGCAAAGACCCAAAATAATAACCAGCAGCTCCTACGGGGGTAGTGCTACACATGTATGACCCCAGCTCACCTTGACTACATCCCTGACTGTGGCAGTCACCTGCTACCAAGCTACTGGCACCCGTGTTTCTTTGAGCCTTGTACCTCTGTTACCACATTCAGGGGTGGTTGGACCAGAGCCGCAAGATCAGCCCTCTCATCAACTCGGCCTCCAACCAAGGTACACGACACCCTAACCCCTAATCCCAACCCTAACCTAAACTTAACTCTAACCCCTTACCTTAATAAAAAAAATTAAAAAATAAAAGGTAAGGGAAAAAAGGTATGGGGAAAAGCTAAAACAGCGGAAATACCTAGCAACAAATGATGCAACAGATGATAGTTTTCTCTATTGGCTAATTAAAAAACGCCAAAGCTCAAAAACTCGTGCAAGTCACGCATAAAAACTCGCCAAAATTGTGCATTAAAATGCCGGAAAAATGCCCAGGTATAAACGTGGAACTAAAGCTGTTTAACAAATTATTGTTGGCAGGTAGGCTTTTAATTCAGAAGAGACTACACAGCTCGAAATTCCTTGGGTGCTGGGATTAATTACCTCCCATGTGCATGTAGCGGGGTCTCTAAATTTAGGTGGGACACCCAGGTGTGTAAGTATGGGAATAGTGGACCACTTGTGTTCGTGGAGGATTGGATGGTGTAATAATCTCCTTGGCCTCTGGGTGGCGGGGTACCTGGAGGCTCAAGGTAGATTTGCCATTACAGTGCTACCCTTTTTGTCCCTTTCCGGAGATGGTACGGCGAGGGCGGGGAACCTGCCGTGGTGTCGATGGGAGGAGATAAAATGGGGAGACGCCCTAACCACGAGGTCTTCGGAAGGATCTTCTTCACGCGCCCAGGCACCTTAGGCCTGGGTGAAGGCAGTTCTGGATTCCGGCCCAGGCGCCCTAGGCCTGACCGGAATGGAGTTGGAGTCCATCCCAGGCACCTTCAGCCTGGGGTGAGGTACTATACTAGGAGGCCTGGGGTCCAGTGACTTCGACTGGATCCCGCGAGGGTGGAGACGTCCGAGGGTCCCTGAGGTGGATGGGGCCCATGTCTGAGGTGAGGAGGCCGGGGAGGTTACCCATTCGGAGAGTCTGGAGCAGCATCAACCCAGTGACGGATGGGCCTCTGGTAACTCCCTTGGAGGGACATCTTCCCCTGATAGGGGCCGCAGCGCAGCGAAGGTACTCCTATCTACATTCTCTTGAGTCGCTGGTAGAGACTCTCATATTCTAAGTCCTTTCTAGCTAATGCTATAGTAACCGCTGGCGAGATCGCAGTGGTTTAGCTAATAACCAGGATAGTGCCTCGACCTGCTCATTCCCCGTATCAAAATGTTATCAAGTCGCAACCAGTTGGCTACTGAAGCACTGTTTATTGTGAGATGTACAATAAAGCAAGAGTTGGACTGTGATCGGTGTGTGGAACTCTGGTTAATGGGAGCAGAGGGAAGTGTTGACACAGCGGGACTTGATTCTAGACAAAAGCACATAGGCCCGAGGAAATATCTGGTGCTGGCCTTCACCTCACCCACAGTTATGGGGAGGACATTGGCCGTAGCGCATCTCACCCTGTCGTGTGACATACCCCTAGGCAAAGGAGATGGGGTGAGGCCGCTACATGCGTGTGTGGGAGTTTTGTCATCCCAGGATGGCTAATCAAGATGGCCGAAGTTGATGAACCATGAAGAAGACTGGGTAAAGTTGTCAGGGGTGGCAACAGAGCAACAAGGAAGATTGTGGTTGTCATATTGCTGGAGGGGGTGTTTTGGCAGGCACATGGTCCTTGGTGGACCTAAGTTTAGCAGGCCAAAAGTGACAGTTACAAGGCTGTGCTAAACCATTTACCAAAGAGAGAGAGGTGCTTTCAATGGGCAGCTTTTATTCATATGGTTTAAAGCTTTTTTTTTTTTTTTAGAGCGGAAGTAAACCGCTGGGTGATTTTTTTTTTTTTTTTTTTTTTTTATGACCTGAAAGGTAATGTCATAATGTGCTAGAATGCATCACAATATGTGAAATCTACCTGAAAACGAAGCCCTCTAGCGATGCACACTGAAGGACGCTTCCATCTTCCTTCCGGGTCCATGGACTCTGGCTGCGTGACTGGCCAGAAACACGATCACGTCACTCCCGTGCATGCGCAGGGGAGCTGCCGTTTATGGCACAGGACTCTGAAGGCACAGGTCCCTGAAGGAATGGCCATTCCTTCAGAGCGTATGCGCCAGTGACGTCACCGGCTGCATATATAAATATCTCCTAAACGTTTAGGAGATATTTACAGTACCTATAGGTAAGCCTTATTATAGGCTTACCTATAGGTACAAGTCAGAGATTAGGAGTTTACTCCCACTTTACGTATCAGTTTATCTAAAAAGTAGGTTGATGCTTGGAATGGACTTCCAGCAGAGGTACTACTGTATGTCCAAAAAGACAAAACATGGCAAGCTGTCTCATAGTTCTCATAAGTTGTTTGAAGACGTTCAAGTATTTGATACACTGGATTGATGCAACATCTTATAATTTATTCATATTCTTGGTTACCTATTAGAAGGGTGATGTTTTAGGGCATAATATTAAGAAATAATGATTTTAGCAATATAATTTGGATAATTATTGACTGATGTTTGTAGCTGCTTGGCATCCTTGAGATCCCTAAATTTTGTTCATTTGTTGGTACTACTGAAATCGAGAGAATGGTGCAATAATAAATCACAATATGCGTTCAATATATGAGATAATTGCCTGTTACTAATCCCTTTCCATCTGATCTAGGATATAAAAGTTGCATTGCAGTATTATTCCCAGTGTTCTATGGAAGCAAATGACTTCAGGATCCAGATATCATTTTTATGTTATGGATGGGCAGCTATCTTTGAGACATCAATCCATATGGGCTATAATTAATGGATTGTGAATTTTCTCACTTCTGTGAAATGTGGATATATTTTCATTTAGTTGATTCTGCATGAAAATCCTGGACTGGATATTATAGATGGGAGTTTTTCCAACCCTTGCAATTATTTGAATGCAGATGATGATAGATCACATTGTGCTTTATTATTTTCCTGGAATAATGCTACTGTATAAGTAGATGATAATAAGCAGGACTTCCATGGGGCTTATTGGGTATGATGGGAAACGGTTACAGAAGCACATAGCAGTGAAGGAAAAGGTTTAAATGGTTTAAAAGTTTTATAGTGAAATAAAGTAAAAAAGGGCAATTCCAGTATGTTTCGGTTTCTAGGTTTTTGTGTGGTAAGGAATGGTGGTAGTAGTCACATATGGAGGGTTGCTGTTTATAATCGCGATATCAGGTAATACCTGGTGACACCAGTTCTTTTTCAGTTTTTGAATGGGTGTTGAGACAAGCACAGTAGAGGTAATTCAATAAGGCATTTATGACACTTTTCTGGTTTTATTGGCCCATTAGAATGTCCTGCACCCAAGTCATGAAAGCCTTGCAACAGGTCTTGGTAACAGGAAAATTGGTTTGTTGCTCAAGAAGGAGCAAAACAAGGTAGGACTTTGCAGGCAACACACAAAAATGGAATACAAAAAGTTTATTGAATCGCAAAAATATTGAACAACGATTAAAAAAGACCATACAATGTATATAGCAGTAGGAGTCCCTTTGACGTTCAAAGGGACTCCTACTGCTATATACATTGTATGATCTTTTTTAATCGTTGTTCAATCATTTTGCGATTCAATAAACTTTTTGTATTCTATTTTTGTGTGTTGCCTGCAAAGTCCTACCTTGTTTTGCTCCTTCTTGAGCAACAAACCAATTTTCCTCAATACATGGATGTGGCAATGTGAGTGCTTTTTCCTTCCCCTTCCCCTTTTGTATACTACAGGTCTTGGTAACAGTTCCAACACATACGACAGATTCAGGTAGTCCTTATTTGGGTCACTATGGCTCCAACAGACTCAAAAATAATCAAAACCGGTTGTAGATAATAAAACTGGAAGTAAAGTATATAGGACTGAATCTAAGTTGGTGTGCAGAGACAGGCCAGAGTTATCGGGGGGTTGTGGGTTAACTTTATTGCTGTGATTTGTGTTTGCGTCATTGGTTACTAGGATACAAGCCACCAGTATCCTAGCAACCAATGATGTGGGCCTGAACACTAACAGTGGGAGGAGCCTGATGGTGTAGCGCACCCCCTAAGGAGCCGCAAGTAGAAAGGGATCCCACAGCCAGGCACACCGCATCTTCACAGCACATTTGAGTCAGAAGAACAGTCCAGTGCTTTGTTTTTATGTTTTAATGAGGGGACTTAACTTGGATAGGGATATTATGGGATGCCCACGTGATCAAAATAGTAAAACTCTTCAGGGATCCAGTCCCTCAGGATATAGTCCGTATATACACTTCTCCTTCTACCTCCAGCACAAATCTTGCTTGTAGAACAACAAATCCCAGGACCAGCTGGCACTGTATTGATGGTCTGACCAGAGCGCAATCAGACCATAGCAAATGCCCTTTATAGGCAGGGACCGCGGGCCCCTTTGGTGTAGCAAAAATAAGTCCTAGTTTCTATTTGTCCTCCTCCTGTGGCTACTGACCCCAGCACCACCTCTTCAGGTGCTGCCAGCCCACTTGGCTGCAGATGCCCCTTTCACTAGCCCTCCTGGCTAAGACTTCACAGTCCTCCTAGCCTGACTCTGCATCCATTCCAGACTGCTTGCACCCAGTCCCTTCAGGTGTGCTTCTCAGTCCTCCTGCAACACTCCCCAGCCCTCCTGGCTGTTTTCCTTCCTGGAGATTTGCTCAGCAGTGTTCTCTTGCTGTCCTCCTCTTGCTCCCGTGCCTCCATTCAGGACACCTCTGTGTGTTGTGAAGAGGGTCCCTTCCGCACCGACAGCCTAACACTCCATCTTCCACCCAAACTCCATTGCCCCAGCTGGGCTGACCCTGAATATTTGAGGGGGCCTGCCCCTTGCCAGCCCACCACATTGGGGATTGGTCAGGGCACTCGGAATACTCCAGGTAGCTCCTCCACTTCCATTCTTCCAGAACCTTCTGTAAATTTCTGAAGAAGGAGGAGGTCTCGGATGCTGTCGGTGAGTCAAACCCTGACCTAGAAAAATACACAGGCCTGGCTATCAGCCAAGCCTAAATAATTGACTTACTCTAACCAAAAATCCTAGCACTCTAGCAACACAGCTAGGGGGTGCTACAGAGGGATTCTGAGAAACTAGTTTTCCATCATGTCAGCCTTCCTTGTGATTGGCAGTGGGCAGTTTCCATAGCTGTTAGCCCAATAAAGGCTATGGATTCCAACCACTGGCATCTGCTGTCAATCACAAGGCAGGCAGACCTGATGGGGAACTCATCTCCCAGCTTCTCCATTAGGCACTGTCATGTCCCAACATCCCAACAGCTCACACATCAAACTGGTTGACCTTCTTTGCAGAGGCTTGGCCACTGCACCTATCAATGTGATGGGCTCATTGACCTTGCAGGCCTAGAAATGCTGAGATTTAGTGCTGGCCACCTCCTGCAATAGATAGATGAGTGTACCTGTTATTCAAATACAAATCGATTCTAAATTGCCAAATTGGCTCGATTTGAAAATCAATTCAACCGAATTGGGAAAATTTGGATAGATTCAGATTTGAATTCCATTCTAATCAAATTCCATTCTAAATCTAATTTATTCTATTCTGGGAAAGGGATGTGGGGCCAATAAGTATTGAACAATGGGACAAGGTATTAGAACATGGAACTTTGGTCTCGATTTCCCCTGCGCAGAAAATATCCCACCTATTTTTCCTACATAGAGTTTATTATACCCCTAAAAAGATGTTCAGATTTTGGTGGAGGCAAAACAACGAATGCCCTAGGTGTAAGGCGACAGGGGATTTTATACATATGGTTTGGAGATGTCCAAAGTTATTCAGATATTGGGAGGAGATAATTGACAGGCTAAATAAAACCTTTGGGACCCTGTTAGAACCAGTGGCCAAGACTTTACTAGGTATAGAGGGGAGTAGAGTCTTGCCAGACACCACGGAAGTGGTGTTGAGATGCCTATTTCAAGCACGTAAGCTAATCGCACAGAAGTGGCAGTCTCAAACTCCCCCATCAGTGGGAAGCTGGGTAGAGACTATAAACGCAATGGTATGGAGTGAAAGGGTGTCATATATTAAGCAGGGCAGAATCAGAAAATTTGAAAGAATGTGGAGGCCTTGGTTGGACGAAATGGGGTGCCCCTTATAGGGGGTTGGGCAGTGTACAGGGGAATCCTTTCTTAGGCTCCTTTTGGAGCCTTGAGGTGGAAGGCCTTGGACACCGCTATATATCCATCCTTCTTTGGCTTCTACACTTATGCTGCTACCCCTAGGGGGCCTTTCCCACTCTAGCCTCCGCCTCCTTGTTTTACCAGCCTTCCTTCTTTTTTCCTCTCCTTCTTCTTCTTTCTTCCTTTAAATTTTCTTTGGTCCTCTCCACTTTATTTTTGCCCTTGTAACTATTGGCAACCTATGAATATACAAATTCAAAGTGGGGTGTAGGGGGGGGAGGGAGGTGTGGGTGGGGGAAAGTATACCAAGGTGGGTCTAAAGATTGTACACTGTCATAAATCTTTTTTTTGTCTCTCAACACACACTGTATTACACTGTGGTGGCGTAGCCCACTTGGAATGAAAACAAATAATAAAAATAATTTGAAGTAAAACAATTTTTTATTCTATTCTAAATTAGAATTTTGGAAGATGGTTATATTCTTTCTATTCTATTGTTTTTTTTCCTATTCTATTCTATTCTTTTATTTTCTGTTCTAATCTATTCAATATGAATTTATTCTATTCAAATTTTGGGAAATGATTCTATTCTTTTTATACTATTCTTTTATTTTCTATTCTATTTGAATTTATTCTATTCGAAAGTTAGAATTTTAAAAGGTTATATTCCATTCTTTTTTTTCTCCTATTCTATTCTTTTTATTCTATTCAAATTGGAATTTATTCTATTTGAAATTAGAATTTCAGAAGATGGTTATATTCTATTTTATTTAATTCTATTACTTTTTTATTCTATTCTATCCCCTTATTTGCTATTCATTTTTTTCTATTCTATTCTTATCTCTTTCTGTTATATTCCTTTATTTTCTGTTTTATTTTATTCTCTTTGGAAATTCGATTCAAAAACTATTTGAATTTGATTGAAAACTATTAAAATTTGAATTGCGGTACGTCCAAAATTTTGTTTCGTTTTTTCAGATCGTTCAAATTTGTTAGTGTTGTAATTCGGAAATTCGGATACATCCGTATTTCCGAATAACTAAAAATTTGTTGGAATTTCGATTTGGAACTAAACAAATCGCACATGTCTAGCCAAAGCTTAATTGAACAAGCTGAGGTTAAAAGCTGATTGGTTTCTATGCAGAAATTAGCTTGATTTTGCACTCTCCAGCTTTAGTAAATAAACCCCTCTGACAACAATGGCACCCTCCATAGATACCATGGATAATTGAGTGTAGAAGCACACTGGCTAGATGTTAAAATGTTTTTAGCCTAACAATAGAATAAAAAACTAATGCAGCGATTGCATCTAATGCCCCATACACACAATCGTTTTTCTTGCCATTTTTTTTTCTTGCCGTTTTTCACGTCGTTTTTTTTCATGTTTCCTCTCAAGCCTGTCTTGCGTACACACGATCATTTTAAAAAACGATCAAGCAAAGCGCAGTGACGTATACCACGTACGACGGCACTATAAAGGGGAAGTTCCGCTCGAATGGCGCCACCCTTCATGTTAGTAAAGTTTGTTGAGCAACGATTCGCGCTTTTCAGCCTTGTGCTTTTCAGTCCGTTACTGCGTGACGAATGTGCTATCTCCATTACGAACGCTAGTTTTACCAGAACGAGCGCTCCCGTCTCATGCTTGATTCTGAGCATGCGCGGTTTTTTTCACGTCGTTAAAGCATACACACTATCGTTTTTCACGTCGTTAAAAAAAACGACATGAAAAACGACGTGAAAAAAGAGAGCATGTTCGAAATTTTTAATGCCCGTTTTTCACGTCGTTAAAAATGCTCTGGAGCATACACACGATCATTTTTAATGGCCATTTTTTAAAATGGCATTTTTAACGGCATGAAAAACGATTGTGTGTATGGGGCATAAGAACTGGTAAACTGCAATCAAAAACATTTATGTGTTTAGATGGAATTTGATTGTCTAGCCTTGTCTGTCAGATAGATCAGCGAGGATGGAAAAGGACTTGGGGGTCCTAGTAGATAGGCTCAGCAATAGCATGCAATGCCAAGCTGCTGCTAACAAAGCAAACAGAATATTGGTATGCATTAAAAAGGGGATTACCTCCAGAGATAAAACGATAATTCTCTCACTCTACAAGACTCTGGTCCGGCTGCACCTAGAGTATGCTGTCCAGTTCTGGGCACCAGTCCTCAGGAAGGATGTACTGGAAATGGAGCGAGTACAAAGAAGGGCAACAAAGCTTATAAAGGGTCTGGAGGATATTGGTTATGAGGAAAAGCTGCGAGCACTGAACTTATTCTCTCTGGAAAAGAGACGCTTGAGAGGGGATATGATTTCAATTTACAAATACCGTACTGGTGACCCCACAGAGTTTAACAAGACACGTGGCCACTCATTAAAATTAGAAGAAAAGAGGTTTAACCTTAAACTACATAGAGCAGGGGTCTCAAACTGGTGGCCCTCCAGCTGTTGAGAAACTACAAGTCCCATCATGCCTCTGCCTGTGGGAGTCATGCTTGTAACTGTTAGCCTTGCAATGCCTCATGGGACTTGTAGTTTCACAACAGCTGGAGGGCCGCCAGTTTGAGACCCCTGACTGTAAGAGTGGCAAGGATGTGGAATTCCCTTCCACAGGCGGTGGTCTCAGCGGGGAGCATCGATGGTTTCAAAAAACTCTTATGCCGCGTACACACGATCATTATTCACGGCGGTTAAAAAACCGCCGTGAATAATGACAGGAAAAACGAGGGAACCGCTTGGTTCCCTACACACGGTCGTTTTTCCCGTCATTTTTTCTCTTGATGAGAAAAACGACCGTCTGTGGGCTCCGCGGCAGTGTTTCCCTATGGGAAAACTGGCGCGGAAAAAAATGCTGGAAAAAACGACGAGAAAATTTAGAACATGTTCTAATTTTTCTCGTCGTTTTTTTATGCCGTTTTTCTCGACGAGAAAAACTACATAAAGCCCGCAGACGATCGTTTTTCTCGGCGAAATGAAAAAATGACGTTTTTCTCGTCGAGAAAAGCGGTCGTGTGTACGCGGCATTAGATAAGCACCTGAACTACCACAACATACAGGGATATACAATGTAATACTGACATAAAATCACACACATAGGTTGGACTCGATGGACTTGTGTCTTTTTTCAGCCTCACCTACTATGTAACTATCAGAGCCAGCAAGTCTCAAGCAATGTGTGGCCTGTCCTACAGCGTGAAAACTAGAATCTAGATGTACGTTCCTTGGGTTGTACAGCCCAACCCACTGACCACAAACCAAATGGGATTGGCTGTTGATAAATATTGTTAAAGTAGAACTATGCCTCCACCTCCATTCCAGCACTGCAGTGTCCCTGCTGCCCACTAAAATCTTCAGCTGGTTTCTTCTTCCAGGTACTGATCTTTGCCAATTTTTACTGACCAGAACGAGAACTCCATTCCCGAGCATGCATTGCCGAAATTTTACACTGGGCTGGATAGGCAGGTATGAAACTTTAATGTAGAAGAGAGATAGTATGTCTCTTCTGCATTCAAAAAACCAATATGATTGCCATTTTATTCCACCTTAACTTTATATCAGCAATAATTCTGGCACAACCCACTTGATCAATCACTATTGTAAGTGCCCCTAGCTGCAACAAGTGACCAAAGTTTGGTCACTTGTTGCAGCTAGGGGCACTTACAATAGTGATTGATCAAGTGGGTTGTGCCACCTCCATCTAGTGGCTTACAGTAATACAAGTCACCCCAGGACTGGATTTCCAGTCCAGGAGCTCAACACAGACCTCCATGTCTGCCATATGTGCATAGATGGCAGGTTCGAAGTCTCACTAAGTTATCCCACTGATCCCAATCCTTGACAACCCCACTTTCGTAGAACATTTTCCACGTGGTTTCAGGTTAAAGTGGTTCTAAAGCCTTAAGGTTTTCTACCTTAACACATTCTAAGTATTAAGGTGAAAAATCTTCTGTGCTGCAGCTCCCTCCAGCCCTCCCTTTTTCTTACCTGAGCCCGATCCGTTCCAGCGATGTGCACTAAAGCAGCGGCTCTCATCGCTGTCTCTCTCCTCATTGGGCAGATTAATAGCAGTGGGAGCCATTGGCAGGTAAGTTAATGTGTTTTTTTTTATTAAAAAAACAACAAAGGTTTAATAACACTTTAAGGTTCAGCAGGTTCAATTGTACATCTGAAGACCATGGGACATAGGGGCTCAGGTCACCTGGTCTGTGTTCCATTTCCTGAAGGTTAGCTGCAGTTTGCCATAGACTTCTATTATATCCTGCAGGTTTGTGCCGTGTCCCAGGGACCCGGTAGTTTATGTTGCCTACCTCCTACAATTTACATAGCTCTCTCATCACTAGTTTGATTTGTTATCTGAAACAGTGAGTCTAGGACATAGGCCTACAAAATTACAATATACAGTGCCTTGAAAAAGTATTCATACCCCTTGAAAAAGTTCACTCTCAAGATGGGCAAAGCTGGTAGAGACATCCCCAAAAAGACTTGCAGCTGTAATTGCATATGTAGCACTACCCCTGAAGGAGCTGCTGATTTAGTTTGGGTCAGTACTCTGTTTTGCAACCCCTTTAACTGGCTCAGACCCTCCCTTGGCACAACTGGTGTAAGTGGTAATTGTGAGTCCCACTGAATGCTGGCAACACAATTTGGCATGTATGACACAATAACATGTATAAGTAGCGTTACCTTTCTCTGGTAGCAGTCCCTCAGGAAACAAAGATACTTCAACAGAATTTTTCACTTAACCAAGGGCAAAATTTACTTGGTGTGGGAAAAAAAACACAGTAATACACTTATGTATACAGTTGACTATGCAGGGCCCTGCAAGAGTCAATATGAATAAGGTAAAAAAGGTTTTCAAACAAAGTTAAAGGAGTAGTAAAGTTACATGTTTTTTCACCTTAATGCATCCTATGCATTAAGGTGAAAAAACATTCGACAATACCGCCCCCCCCCCGAGCCCCCGTTTTTCTTACCTGGCCCCTCGAAAGTCCCATGCTCGTCCCCGTCATCCTCTTCGTTTTTCTGCCTGGCCGCCGATTGGCTACACTGGATAGATTGAAAGCAGAGCAGCCATTGGCTGGCGCTGCTGTCAATCACATCCAATGACGCGGCACGCCGGGGGGCGGGGCCGAGTGATACAGTCGGCGGCTATGGCCGCCGCTGTATCACGGGAGCGCGCCCGCAATCACTCCACACCATGCGAGCTCACTCGCATTAAGGTGTGGAGTCCTTGCGGGGAGGAGCCAAGACAGCTGCCGAGGGACCCCAGAAGACCAGGATCGGGGCCACTGTGTGCAAAACGAGCTGCACAGTGGAGGTAAGTATAACATGTTTGTTATTTTTAAGCAAAAAAAAAAAAAGCTTTAGTGCTCCTTTAAGTCTATTTGCAATTAAGAAGAACAGTCTATGCTCGCAAGCTCCCCCTAGTGGGCAATACCACCCCGTGTCCCGTAAGTGTTAGTTCCAGTCGGGCCTGACAAAGATTACTGTATGAGTTCCTCACGTGATTGGAGTCTTCACTAGCAAACGTTGGTGCACTTTATATTTGTAATCCAAAGGGAATTTAAAGATGCAACTAAACTTCCATAGCTACAATGTTCATGGAAGTGAAAGTCTCAGTTAGTATAATGCCAACTTAAACTGCGTAGTAACCACGCACTGCATTATGTACTTGGTGCATGTGGGATGCACTACTCTGGTGAGAATGAGCCCTGAAAAGTCACAGGCCTAGAAACAGTTGCAGAATCTGGGCAGGTGCCCGCTCACCCAAACAGGCCTAGTCCACCTGAGTTTCCTTGCTGCTGGCACCTCGATCCGTGGCCTCTCCGCAACGTGCAGTCTCCGGTCCCTCTCTCGGTAGCAGTAGATGTCAGCCGACGGACAACTCCGGTCTCTGGGGAACGCGAGCTGGACACACAGAAAGAGATCACCCTCCTGGCTTGGTGATCCTCTGCAAGGTTGTAGGCCCAGGCTTCAGGTCTAGTCCCTTCGGCAGCAGGCCTCACACACACGTCTTGGAGGGAGGAGGTGAAGATCCCAAGAGGCTGAACAAAGCTCCTCCCCTCCTTTAAGTAGCCTCCCCCATAAAGCCGTGCGGGGATGCAATGCACTTTGGGAGGACAATTGCACTGTGGGTACCATAGTCTTATTATCTACCTGTGCCAATGAAGTCCCGTTCTCCTGGTACCGCAAGTTCCACAATCCATTGCTTCAAGGTTAATGACAGTCTTATATTACACCACAAACCGCCACCCCGCTACACATAGAAAGGTGGTTCTACAAAGTATTGACTCAGAGGGGCTAAATACAAATGCACGCCACACTTTTCACATATTTATTTATAAAAAAAAATGAAAACCATTTATCATTTTCCTTCCACTTCACAATTTTGTGCCACTTTGTGTTAGTCTATCACATAAAATCCCAATAAAATACATTGTAACATGACAAAATGTGGAAAATGTCAAGGGGTATGAATACTTTTTCAAGTGTAGCACTATCCCCGTAGGAGCTGCTGGTTTAATTTTGGGTCTGTACTCTGCCTATCAACCTAATATAATTTGTCTCAGTTCCCCTTTGGCACAACTGGACAACAATGTGATTGTGGGGCCCTAAAAGGCTATAGAGGGCCACAATGATACCACACAACAATAAATGTAGTTAAGTATTGTTACCTTAGCGTGGTTTACCTGCCACACAGCTGCAAAAGACAGAGTCCCACACAAGATGCAGTTTAACCAAAAGGTAATACGTTTACTTGGTAGAGAAAAATAGAATAGAGATTACATAAGCAACATTTGACTCAAACAGATCCCCGTGAAGAATCAAATGATATACACATGCATAACAATTTTAGGGTGTCCCTATAATGAAGAACCCAATTAACCCAACCTAGAGTCAGACCTGGGTAAGTGCGCAGTGGAGGAATCTCCCAAGGCAATAACACCAGCAATGGGATACCTCTCCAGCAAGTCCCACCCAGCTCACTGAAACAGCAAAGCAGTAATCAAAGTAATGCAAACAGTTGTATCACATATGTGAGTTCGCAAGCTATTTGGCTCCCTCTAGTGGGCAGCTCAACTGGTGCGTGTCCCGCTGTATCAATTTAAGGAAGGAACGGAACTGATGATTGTTCCTTCAAGTTTCCAGTAGTCTTCTGCTAGCTCTGTTGGTGCACTTAGTTATTTGTAATCCAACAATAGGGTGAAGAAAATCAATCACTTGGTGTATAAAGTGGAATGGTAACAGAAACGTCAGTTCTCCCACACCGCTATAACACTCTCAGGCATAAAGTGTCTCCACGTGCAGCAGTGCAGTGGCCCACGAGTATAAGTGAAACTATGGAAGTCACCTTCCTGCAACCCAGTTAGTTATGTTGGTGGGCAGGTGCCCTCTCACCAAATGAGGCCTCGCCTCGCCGATATGCTCCATCTGGACCCTTCACGGTTCACAGCCTCCCTGCAAGTCGTGGTACCTGGTCCTCTGCACAGTCGCTCACGAGGTGCCGATGGATCGGTGACTCTAGATGCTGTGGAGTGTAGAGCGGACCCTCTTCCTGGTCCAATCAGCAGGGCGGTGACAGGAATCCCTCCATCAGGCGATCTGGTCTCCGTACTTTAGGTTCAGGCTTCTCAGGCCTAAGCACGCTCACTCCAGGCCTCAACACAGGCCTCCTCCCGGCTTGAAGAAGGCATTCCGAGAGATGGAACACAAGCTCCGCCTTGCTTTAAATAGGTCCTCCCAGCACTCCTTGCTTGGCGCCATACACTTTTGGTAGAACAGTGGTCTTTTGGGTAATGTAGTCTCAGTTCTATCCACGCCAATAGAGTCTTTGTCTCTGACGCCACAATACACACAATGCTTTATCCAATAACTGAACCAAACAACGTTAGTAGTCTAACATAAGACATACACCGGAGGGAGCTAAATTCCTGGAATAGCTTATGGACTAGTTTGTGCCTAAATGACACCTTGCTACACAAGCCATTGTAGTTTTTACACTACTTCTGTGTTTTTCTGCCGTCACTTTTCTATTGAGGTTTGCCCAACAGTTTTCATTACAAAAAATGATAAGTCTGCTGAAAAATTCAACTACATTCAGAATCCAGGCACCATTTATTTATTTTGTTGAAAGATTGATTGTTTTCCAGTGAAAAATGATCCCATCTATGATTGGGTGACTGTTTATCACTTCATGTATGGCCCGTATAATTCAAGCCTGTGTTCCAGATGCAGTGTCCTTTAAAAGACGAAGAACAAACATCAAAGATTTAGGTGTAATTAATCATGTCAAATTGATTTAATGGTTCTTTGTTAGAACATGATTATGAGACACATCTATTAGAGTGATGGCTGCTTACAGCACAACCCAAAAATTAAGAAGGTATGGCGGGGGGAAAACATTACAGAGCAAAACAAAAATGACAGCAAATCAATCTGTAGTTTAGGAGGACACCCTGTTTATTCAAGGAAGCAGCCTGTGAGAAAAGAGTGGTTAAGGAAATCGTACCCTCCTATACATAACCAAACAAGAGACAAATAAGTGTACCAAGGTGTTTGCGTGACCAGAAAGAGGTAAAAATATGGGAAAGAAACAGTAGTGGCATACTTAGGGGGGTAGAGGGGGTGTAGTCAGCATTGGGTGTGGTCTCTTGGGGGTGCTGTGTGTTTTTTTTTTTTTTTTTTTTTTTTCTTTTTTGCAATCTATTGGTGTGCAACACAAAAACAAAAGAATGTCGGGTTGACACAACACCTCCATAGCGTCCACACCCAATGCTCACCTGGCAGTACAGAGTGATATGACATATGACAGATCCCATAGGACAGGTCTGCCCAACCAGTGGCCCACAGAGCCCTCTGATGTGGCCCACGATCTTCTGTTCTGGGATGGAAAAAAATAGAATAGAATAGAATACGGTTATTAAAGGTAAGTTGTTTTTTTTTTTGTTTTATTACTAAAATCACAGTGTGTGTATATATGGGTGTAGCGGGGTGTTCCCCTTTAATGCAGAGAGACAAGAAGTTCCAGGTGAGAGGTGAGTCGGGAGGAAGTAAAGAGACATTATGGAAGTGAAAGCAGAGGAGAGAGAGACTACATCTCCCAGTACATCTTGCAGCACCCAGGGTGCATTGCTCCAGAACAGAGACTGCTGGGGCAGACTTTATAAAGGGGAGGCGGAGTTTTGGTCGGCCTCTTTGGACACCCCTCTCCTAGCAAGAGGATCTCTGTGCTGAACTGCTGTGTGCACAAGGCCTGAAGCCTGGGCCGTGTGCTCCTTTCCAAAGAGCCCCTCTGCCAGCCTAGCAGAGCCTTAGAGACATCTAATCCTCCTTGCTGCAGTACACCAGAAGGATTGAAGACTTGGATGTCGGTGGATTCCTGTTCCCAGACGAATCGATGGAGGAAACGGATTTGGACTTGTCCGGGTGGTGAGAGCTGTTTAACCACTTAAGCCCCGGACCATTTCGGGCCATTAGGACCAAGCCTGTTTTTGGGATTCGGCACTGCGCTGCTTTAACTGTAAATTGTGCGGACATGCAATGTTGTACCAAAATGAAATTTGCGTCCTTTTCTTCCCACAAATAGAGCTTTCTTTTAATGGTATTTGATTGCCTCTGCGATTTTTATTTTTTGCGATATAAACAGAAAAAGACCGAAAATTTTGAAAAAAAATGATATTTTCTACTTTTTGTTATAAGAAAAATCGAATAAACTCAATTTTAGTCATACATTTAGGCCAAAATGTATTCAGCCACATGTCTTTAGTAAAAAAAATGTCAATAAGCGTATATTTATTGGTTTGCGCAAAAGTTATAGCGTTTACAAACTAGGGTACATTTTCTGAAATTTACACAGCTTTAAATTTATGACTGCCTATCTCATTTCTTGAGGTGCTAAAATGGCAGGGCAGTACAAAACCCCCCCAAATGACCCCATTTTGGAAAGTAGACACCCCAAGGAAATTGCTGAGAGGCATGTTGAGCCCATTGAATATTTTTTTTTTTCGTCCCAAGTGATTGAATAATGACTAAAAAAAAAAAAAAAATTACAAAAAGTTGTCACTAAATGATATATTGCTCACACATGCCATGGTTATATGTGGAATTGCACCCCAAAATACATTCTGCTGCTTCTCCTGAGTACGGGGATACCACATGTGTGGGACTTTTTAGGAGCCTAGCCACGTACGGGACCCCGGAAACCAAGCACCGCCTTCAGGATTTCTAAGGGCGCAAATTTTTGATTTCACTCCTCACTACCTATCACAGTTTCGAAGGCCATAAAATGCCAAAATAGCACAAAACCCCCCCAAATGACCCCATTTTGGAAAGTAGACACCCCAAGCTATTTACTGAGAGGCATGTTCAGTCCATGGAATATTTTATATTTTGCCACAAGTTGCGGGAATATGACAAACTTTTTTTTTTTTGCACAAAGTTGTCACTAAATGATATATTGCTCACACATGCCATGGGCATATGTGAAATTACACCCCAAAATACATTCTGCTGCTTCTCCTGAGTACGGGGATACCACATGTGTGGGACTTTTTGGGAGCCTAGCCGCGTACGGGACCCCAAAAACCAAGCACCGCCTTCAAGGTTTCTAAGGGCATAAATTTTTGATTTCACTCCTCACTACCTATCACAGTTTTGAAGGCCATAAAATGCCAAGATGGCACAAAACCCCCCCAAATGACCCCATTTTGGAAAGTAGACACCCCAAGCTATTTGCTGAGAGGCATGTTGACCCCATTGAATATTTTTTTTTTTTTGTCCCAAATGATTGAATAATGACAAAAAGAAAAAAAAAAAATGTACAAAAAGTTGTCACTAAATGATATATTGCTCACACATGCCATGGTTATATGTGGAATTGCACCCCAAAATACATTCTGCTGCTTTTCCTGAGTACGGGGATACCACATGTGTGGGACTTTTTGGGAGCCTAGCCGCGTACAGGGCCCCAAAAACCAAGAACCGCCTTCAGGATTTCTAAGGGCGTAAATTTTTGATTTCACTCCTCACTACCTATCACAGTTTTGAAGGCCATAAAATGCCAAAATAGCACAAAACCCCCCCAAATTACCCCATTTTGGAAAGTAGACACCCCAAGCTATTTGCTGAGAGGCATGTTGAGTCCATGGAATATTTTATATTTTGCCACAGGTTGCGGGAATATGACAAACTGTTTTTTTTTTGCACAAAGTTGTCACTAAATGATATATTGCTCACACATGCCATGGGCATATGTGAAATTACACCCCAAAATACATTCTGCTGCTTCTCCTGAGTACGGGGATACCACATGTGTGGGACTTTTTGGGAGCCTAGCCGCGTACGGGACCCCAAAAACCAAGCACCGCCTTCAAGGTTTCTAAGGGCATAAATTTTTGATTTCGCTCCTCACTACCTATCACAGTTTTGAAGGCCATAAAATGCCAAGATGGCACAAAACCCCCCCAAATGACCCCATTTTGGAAAGTAGACACCCCAAGCTATTTGCTGAGAGGCATGGTGAGTATTTTACAGCTCTCATTTGTTTTTGAAAATTAAGAAAGACATTTTTTTTTCTTTTTTTTTTTCTTTTTTTACATTTTCAAAACTTTGTGACAAAAAGCGAGATCTGCAAAATACTCAACATACCTCTCAGCAAATAGCTTGGGGTGTCTACTTTCCAAAATGGGGTCATTTGGGGGGGTTTTGTGCCATCTGGGCATTCCATGGCCTCCGAAACTGTGATAGGCAGTGAGGAGTGAAATCAAAAATTTACACCCATAGAAATCCTGAAGGCGGTGCTTGGTTTTTGGGGTCCCGTACGCGACTAGGCTCCCAAAAAGTCCCACACATGTGGTATCCCCGTACTCAGGAGAAGCAACAGAATGTATTTTGGGGTGTAATTCCACATATGCCCATGGCATGTTTGAGCAATATATAATTTAGTGACAACTTTTTGTACATTTTTTTTTTTTTTTTTGGTCATTATTCAATCACTTGGGACAAAAAAAAAAAATATTCAATGGGCTCAACATGCCTCTCAGCAAATAGCTTGGGGTGTCTACTTTCCAAAATGGGGTCATTTGGGGGGGTTTTGAACTGTCCTGGCATTTTATGCACAACATTAAGAAGCTTATGTCACACATCATCCACTCTTCTAACCACTTGAAGACAAAGCCCTTTCTGACACTTTTTGTTTACATGAAAGAAAAAATTTTTTTGCAAGAAAATTATGTTGAACCCCCAAACATTATATATTTTTTTAAAGCAAAGGCCCTACAGATTAAAATAGTGGGTGTTGCATTTTTTTTTTCCACACAGTATTTGCGCAGCGATTTTTCAAACGCATTTTTTGGGGGAAAAACACACTTTTTTTATTTTTAATGCACTAAAAAACACTATATTGCCCAAATGTTTGATGAAATAAAAAAGATGATCATAGGCCGAGTACATGGATACCAAACACGACATGCTTTAAAATTGCGCACAAACGCGCAGCGGCGACAAAACTACATTCATTTTTAAAAGCATTTAAAAGCCTTTACAGGTTACCACGTTAGATTTACAGAGGAGGTCTACTGCTAAAATGACTGCCCTCGATCTGACCTTCGCGGTGATACCTCACATGCATGATGCAATTGCTGTTTACATATGACGCTAGACCGACGCGTGCGTTCGCCTTTGCGCAATAGCAGGGGGGGACAGCGGTGCTTTTTTTTTTTTTTTTATTATTTATTTGGCTTTTTTATTTTATTTTTAAACTGTGCCTTCCATATTTTATTTTTTTATCGTTATCTCAGGGAATGTAAATATCCCCTATGATAGCAATAGGTAGTGACAGGTACTCTTTTTTTGAAAAAAATTGGGGGGTTAGACCCTAGATCTTTCCTCTGCCCTCAAAGCATCTGACCACACCAAGATCGGTGTGATAAAATGCTTTCCCAATTTCCCAATGGCGCTTTTTATATCCGGGGGGGGGGACATTCCCTCCCACTGCTTGTAAAAGCAGTCTAGAGGCTAATTATCTGCTAGAATTGCTTTTACATGAAAGCCGGCTGCTGGCTGAAAAGAATGATACCAAGATGATACCTAAACCCGCAGGCATCATTCTGGTATAAACATTCAAAGTCCAGCAACATACCAGTACGTTGCTGGTCCTTGTTGGACATGTATTGTAATCTTTTTTTTCATACAGCCTATTGGCTGAACGAAAAAAAGAGATTGATTGGTGGGTATGCCCACCATTAGAATACCTCCCTTCATCCACCCACTTCTAATGATGGGCATATATGCCGAAGCATGGGGGCATCCTCCCGCAAAAAAGTTATGCCGCGTACACACGGTCAAGCCTTCGTCGGAATTTCGACCGTATGTACGCGGCATAAAAGGTTATGCCGCGTACACACGGTCGGACTTTTCCACGGATAAGCCTCCGTTGGAATTTCGACCGTATATACGCGGCATTAGGAGCAAAATCGCTCCTCCGCCCCTGCTGCCCCCATGCTTCGGCATATATGCTCTTTTTTTTAACTGTGGTGGTGAAATCACCTCCTACAGCGTTGGAGTCACGGCTTTATGTATCGTGGGAGCAAACGCTGTTGCTGTCAAGATAAATAGATCCGCGCTGCAACTGAATGGCGTACCTGCTAAGCAAATGGTGGTTAACATTAAAACAAAGTAACATTACAGTACAACAGTAAGACCTTACCATGCCATACCTGCAAAGCAAATACCAAAACAAAACCTAGTAAAAAATAAAAAAATGCTTTAACGCAACCTGTGCCTAAAATATATATATGCCGAAGCATGGGGGCATCCTCCCGCAAAAAAGTTATGCCGCGTACACACGGTCGGAATTTCGACCGTATGTACGCGGCATTAGGAGCAAAATCGCTCCTCCGCCCCTGCTGCCCCCATGCTTCGGCATATATGCTCTTTTTTTTAACTGTGGTGGTGAAATCACCTCCTACAGCGTTGGAGTCACGGCTTTATGTATCGTGGGAGCAAACGCTGTTGCTGTCAAGATAAATAGATCCGCGCTGCAACTGAATGGCGTACCTGCTAAGCAAATGGTGGTTAACATTAAAACAAAGTAACATTACAGTACAACAGTAAGACCTTACCATGCCATACCTGCAAAGCAAATGCCAAAACAAAACCTAGTAAAAAATAAAAAAATGTTTTAACGCAACCTGTGCCTAAAATATATATATGCCGAAGCATGGGGGCATCCTCCCGCAAAAAAGTTATGCTGCGTACACACGGTCGGAATTTCGACCGTATGTACGCGGCATTAGGAGCAAAATCGCTCCTCCGCCCCTGCTGCCCCCATGCTTCGGCATATATGCTCTTTTTTTTAACTGTGGTGGTGAAATCACCTCCTACAGCACTGGAGTCACGGCTTTATGTATCGTGGGAGCAAACGCTGTTGCTGTCAAGATAAATAATTCCGCGCTGCAGTTGAATGGCGCACCTGAAAACAAAAAATTACATACCTGAAAAGCAAGCATGATAAAACATTGCAGAATAGAATACAGTAAAAAAAGAGCAGAACAATAGAGAGAAAATAGAGAGAGAGAGAACAATAAAACGACAACTATTTTTGGTTTTTTTATTTTATATTTTTTTTGTGTTTTGTTTTTTACGTTTTTTTTTTTCTTTTTTACACTTTTTTTTGTAACTTTACAACTGTAATGGTTCGGGTCTCTCAAAATGTAATGGCATCTTGGGAGACCCTGTGTAAGTGTGTCCTAGTCTGTGAAATGCTGTACCCTACGCTAAAACTTCACTTTTGAGTGGTAGCGTTCAAAACATTCACCTTGGCAAAGACCAGGCTTGTCAGGACAGAGTGGACAAAAACTACGGGTGTCATGCCTAAATCCGCGCTTGCTACAGACACGACATCTTTTTTGGGGGTGGCTTTGGGTAGGGGTACTCGGGAGGACATACGAATAATGCCTCTCATGCAGCCGGCTTACTGCATTTGGTTGGGGATGGTGAGGTGCAGAACCGCCTGGATACAGGAGTTCTGTGACTATCTCATTCTGGAATTTTAGAAGAGATAACGTCCCGCCTGAAGCTCTGTATAGCACATGAGCGTTCAGCAAAGCCAATTGGAATAATGATAGAGACACTTTTTTGTACCAGCGTCTCGCCTTACGGTCAATTAGATACGGCGCCATCAACTGGTCGTTGAGGTCCACCCCTCCCATATTTTGGTTATATTCGTGGACACAGAGGGGTTTCTCCACAACACCAGTCGCCGTACGAATTTGGACTGTCGTGTCTGCATGAAGGGAGGTAAGAAGGAAAACATTCTTATTGTCCCTCCACTTCATAGCGAGCAAGTTATTACACTTCAAGCAGGCTCTCTCCCCCAGCCTAAGACGGGCATCTACAAGCCGCTGGGGAAAGCCCCGGCGATTAGGTCGCACGGTGCCACATGCTCCAATCTTATGATCAAACAAGTGACTAAACAGTGGCACGCTCGTGTAATAATTGTCCACATACAAGTGGTACCCCTTTCCGAATAAGGGTGACACCAAGTTCCACACTATCTTGCCAGCGCTCCCTATGTAATCCGGGCAGTTGACCGACTCAATCTGACTGTCTTTTCCCTCATAAACCGTAAAGTTCACTACATAGCCTGTTGCCCTGTCACAGAACTTGTAGAGCTTGACCCCGTATCTGGCACGCTTGCTGGGAAGGTACTGCTTGAAAGACAAGCGGCCAGAAAATTTAATCAGGGACTCATCAACGCAGACAACTTGATCGGGAGTAAACAAGGCTGCAAAACGTTCGTTGAAGTGGTTTATGAGGGGCCAAATTTTATAGAGCCGGTCGTATTCAGGGTCCCCACGTGGACGACAAAGTTCATTGTCGTTGAAGTGCATGAACCGCAAAATCTGCTCGTATCGTGCCCTGGACATGGAGGCAGAGAACACGGGCATGTGGTCAATTGGGTGCGTGGACCAATAAGCACGCAATGACGGAAATTTATGTGTGCCCATGTTGAGGGAAAGGCCCAGAAAGGTCTTAAATTCGGAAACCGTAATTGGTTTCCAATTTCTGGCAATTTTAGGCAACTGGGGGTTAGCGGCGATAAATTGACCAGCATACAAATTACTCTGGTCCACAATAGATCTATAGAGATCTTCCATGAAAAACAGCGAATAAAAATCGATTGGCATAAAATCAGCTGTTTCCACCTGAATACCGGGTTGGGCAGTGAATGGGGGAAGTACGGGTTCTGCAGAAGTGGTGGGGACCCAATCAGGATAGGCGAATTCTGCAGGAAGGGCAGTATGGGCACGACGGGCCTGCCTTTGTCTTCTTGGTGGCAGCGGGACACTACTTGTGCTTGCCACCTCGCCAGCTTGAACTGCACTTATGGGACTCGCCACGTCACCAAGTGTTACTGCAGTGCTGGATGTACGTCCAGGCTGTACTAGGCCGCTGGTGCTTGCCAGTTCACCAGAAGGAATAGCGGCGCTAGTACTACTCTGCTCCATGATACGAGAGACCTGCGGTTCTTGCTCCTCAACAACCTCAGAAGATCGGGATCGGGTACGCCTGACCTTAGCAGGGACCTCAACTTCGTCGTCAGAGCTATCTGACGTGGGGCCGCTGACGTCACTGTCTTCTACGGGAAGATATTCTGAGCCTGAATCTGACAGATACGTGACCTCCTCTTCACTATCTGTCATGCTCAGAATCTCGTAGGCCTCTTTACTAGTGTACCTTCGACTTGCCATTTTGGGCTCTAAATTTAGGGGTACACTAGTAAGATTCACAGGAAAAAAAGCACCTGACTGTCGTCAGCAAATATATCAAACGCTACAAAAAAACTGTTAGCGATCGCAGGGATCAGGCCTGTCTCTGCGAACGCTGCAGTTATGTGTGTTGTGTTTGGTAAGTGACAGTGATCGATCGATACTGCACTTGGGTGGGCTGGGCTGGGCTGGGCGGAGGGGCTAAACGCAGGTACTAGCAGGTATCTGGGCTGATCCCGCTAACACTGCGTTTTTGGGAACCCTAAACCGCTGGGGATGCTAGTATAGATCTGATCAGATACTATACCACTAAGGGGGGTGTATGCTTTGCGCGTGGGTGTTAGCGTTACTGGCACTAACCTAACACTGCCTGGGGCGACGCAGACCCTCTCTGGCGCTAAAACCTAATTGATCTCACCCGCCGGGCGATCAGGGGGTTAAACCTTTATTGGGTTATATACGGCGGGTGCCCTGATGCTATAAAAAGCAAACTAATCAACCAGCGTCACCCGTAACCTTTATATGGTGATCACTGGTGAAAGGGTTAACTAGGGGCAATCAGGGGGTTAAAACCTTTATTAGGTTAAATATGGGGGTACCTGACACCAATAAAAACCTGCGGCGAACCTAAAAAAAAAATAACTGCCTATCTAAAACACCAGCGACACGAATACAGCGATCGGAAAAACAATCGCTTAGTGACGCTGAAGTTAGGGGGTGAAAGGGTTACCTGGGGGGTGATCAAGGGGTTAAACCTTTATTAGGGGGGGTTAGGGGGCTACCCTGGACCTAAAGGGGCCTAATCCTAACTGCCTTGCAACTTTTTACAATCACAGATGACACTAAATGCAGTGATCAGTAAAATAAATGATCACTGCAATCAGTGACACTGTGATTGGGGGCTTTGGGGTGACCTGGGGGGTGATCTGGGGGTGACTGGGGGGTGATTTGTGTGCCTATGTGTACCTACGTGTCAGTGGACTGTTGGAGCACTAACCTCTGTCTTTACTCCTCGGCGCCGGGAACGAAAAGACCGCGGCGAGGGAGATGACATCACTTCCTCCAGCCTGTGTTTACATCACATGGCGGAGGAAGCAATTTCATTGGCCGGGAGCGATCGCGAGGGGGGGGGGCGGAATCGAGCGCCCGCCCCCTCATGCCTGATCGCTCCCGAACACTTAACGGCCGCTCACTGCAGTGAAGGGGGGTCCGGATGGACCCCCCAACTGCACAAAGGCGATCACGTAGATCTACGTGATTCTGCCTGTCCGTGCCATTCTGCCGACGTAAATCAGCGGTGGGCGGTCGTTAAGTGGTTAAAGACAGATCCTTTATCTTTACTATTCATTGGGATTACAAAGTTGTTCTTCAAGTGCACCACCGAAAAGATTGCTAGCGAATATTGTTTCACTGAACTTCCATTTAGATCAGTCAGGCCTGACTGCATAGGTAGACATTGCTGGGTGTTAGTCTACCCATGAGGGGAAGTAGCTGTAAAAGGGCAGCGCTAGAGTTGCATAGCAATACTTTATTATTCTGATTACTCTGTTTATCTTTATTACTGTTTATTGCAGGGATCTGCAACTTGTTATACTGTTGTTTATTACTTGCCCATTAGCCTCAGTAAAATATCTGGGTAAAGTACATTTGGTGTCAGTTCCGCTTACTTTAATAGGAGTTTTAAAGTATATTCTGTGTATGTTTGTTATAGGACTGCGTCACCAACAGTTGCGGTCACGCGGTCCTATCCCTCTATCACCAGCTGTGCCACGGGAGGTTAGAGCCGATTGCCAGGGGTTGACAGCAGTGCACTACAGGGCCCAAATCAATATCAGCGGCTCTCTTAACTGGGGGTAGCGCTACATGGGCATATCTGTTCTGCAGTGGTTACTGGGCTGCTTTCAAACTGATCCACAGGTACAGAGAAGTGCACCTGTGGGTTACCTGCACTGAGCCATAGAATTCTATTACCTGAGAGTTTGGTGTGCTGAGTAGAGTGGCTCTATAGAGCCGAGTGGGCTGCCATCCACCCACCCCACTTATTGTGGCCCGCGACCGGTTACCAAGTTGCTTAAGTGACCCTTGCTCTTCAAAAGGTTGGGCACCTCTGTCATAGGAGGACTTTCCCTCATTCTAAACTGCCTGTATCTGGTCTTGTAAGTGTTGGGAAAGGGGGGTCCTTTCCTGGAGATCTGTACTGAAAGGGGGCAGTGGTGTCTCTGTACTGGGAGAAGAGCAGCCTGTACTAAGGGCAGCCTGTATAGGGGGAAGGGCAGTCTGCACTGAGGTGTCTGTACTGGGGGAAGGGTAGACTGTATTGAGGGGTCTGTACTTGGGGAAAGAATAGTCTGTACTGAGGGGTCTGTACTTGGGGAAAGGGTAGTCTGTACTGGGGGAGTCTGTACTGGGAGAAGGACAGTCTGCACTGAGGAGTCTGTACTGGGGGAAGGGTAGACTGTATTGAGGGGTTTGTACTGGGGGAAGGGTAGTCAGTACTGAGGGGTCTGTACTTGGGGAAAGGGTAGTCTGTACTGAGGGGTCTGTACTTGGGGAAACGGTAGTCTGTACTAAGGGGTCTGTACTTGGGGAAAGGGTAGTCTGTACTGGTGGAGCCTGTACTGGGAGGACAGTCTGCACTGAAGGGTCTGTACTGGGGGAAGGGTAGACTGCATTGAGGGGTCTGTACTGGGGGAAGGGTATTCTGTAATGGGAAAATGATAGTCTGTACTGGGGGGAGGGGTATCTCCATCTATGCTGGGACTGGCAGGGAAGGGTAGTCTGTACTGGGGGAAGGGTAGTCTGTACTTTTTAAAGTAAGTTTTAAGCCTTCCCCTTCAATTTGGCCGTACATGTTCATTACTTCAGAACATTTTTGGAGGCAGGTGTGTATAAAATATTCAGCCCTGGTTGCTGGATATCCTAGGTATGCCACTGAAAAACAGGTGCCGCTTCTGCTGCTTTCTACACTGCATACCTACATGCCATCTGCTGCTTACTCTTTGCTTGCTACTTGAATCATCTGTTGCATAGCCCAATTTGCACACTGTTCCATGGTTTATTCTTATAAACATAGGATTTCTCCTCCTTGTGACTATCACGGCCCTCCAGATTGGGTCATTAGCCCAGTCCACTGAATAGGTGTGTCATCAGTAATGTCCAATAGGGATCCATCCACTCAAAATATAGCCATTATGGTTCAGTTTGTTTAGGATATCCTCCCCTTGATTGTTTTAGTGTACCCCACCTCTGTGGTGCACTACGGCATTTAGGGACAATTTATCAACCCCATGCTGACTTGTTGAATGTGTCCTTGAGCCTTACTCCCTATGGTCCTGTCTTTGCCGTACTGCCATATCTCTGAGTCATGTCAGGTGGTCTCATGTATACACTGTTCCTCCCAGTCTATTGCTATTGTTAGCTTTATTGTGTAGCGCCCTGTTCCTGAAGAATAGGGGCTATGTGTAAATTTAGGTTTATCTAAACTGTAAATAGCTCAGAGTGATTGTATAAAGTTGATTTGGCTTCTGTTCTAATTTGGCTATGTTGTGCTCATTTCTCACTGTTGCCAGTAGGTGTCACTGTCACCACAGGAAAGTGTGAGAAATACAGCAAGCTAAAGTGCATTGACTATTCTTTCCCCAGAAACAGCCCAGCGGGAGTGTTCTTGCTGCTGTGCATTCTGGGAGAGAATATTTAAGGGAAAGACGCCATGTTTTCAGTCTCTTCTACCCTGGAGCCTGCTGGCTCTCTGACCTCATGGCCCTCCTGGCCTAAGGTATGTGGCAGTTGCTCTCTTCTACCTCGGGCCCTGTTGGCTCGAGGCTATGTTACTGCAAGTAGGCCCAGACGTCTGTCTGGGGCCTACTTAACTGAAGGTGGTCCTGTGCTGTCTTGCCTGCGTGGAAGAAGCCACACAAACTGAGAAGATTCCAGGGGGAGACCCTTGCTGGAGAGAACCAGGCTGAAGGCTGGTTTCTCAGGAAGGGCCTGGTGACTCGTTTGGAGGATGCACCTAAGTTAACCTACCTCACAGTTCTGCTGGATGGCTTAAAGGTTCGGGTACTGTGCAGCTGTTTTACAACTATCTAACTGCTAGTTAAAAAATCCTGTGGCAGGGGATTATCCAGGAGTTCCGCCGATCGTTAAGTCTGTGGCAGAGACTTGTCCGTGCATCATACCGGCTGCTAGGTCTGTGTGAGAGGCCTATCCGGTTGTTGCAAGATCCGCTGACAGAAAGCGGTTTGTCCTCTGGATCCAAGAAAGTAATCCGTGATCTGCAAATAAGGCATCTGAACTTTCCCTAACCCTCTATCCTTCTACTACTGCAAGTTCCTTTTATTAAAGCATTGGAAAAAGACTGAAGTGACTGGCGCTCACATCTGTTTGACATCTCCTGTTATAGACTCATAGAACTGGGACAGTGAAAGGTGGGGTAACGACAGGACCCAAATTTAATCCAGCAGCCCTCTAGGGGGTATCGCTACAATAGGATATATCTGAACTGTGTACATGTGAGTGTGGCATCCGGTGGAATTTTTTGTGAATATTAGACAACGTTGTCTTTTTTTACTGGTGATGATGGGTGGTTTCTCTTTTTTCATTATATTGTTGTGATTTGGATTTGGATTATTTTTACCAATAAAATGTGATATTTTTTTCAAGACAATTTTGCAGTTTCTTGCATTAGTAGCCATACCCCGGTGGCTCATATTCATGGTCCTTAAGCAGCTCTGCTAGTCTGCCTTCTTTTTATGCATTGTTCTTTTGGCCATAGAGCCCCACTTTATCATAGTGAGTGGGTAGGTTACCTGAGGTTTCACGCTGAACCTCATTATTTTGTAATTTCCCACTTTTTTTTTCTTCCCACTGAGAAAGAGGCACCTGGTAAAAGCCACATTATTTTCCCCCAACCTCTTATTCTGGAAGTTTTTCCTTTACTTTCTTCTTCAATGACAGCGGTCACTAGGGCCAGAGGGGTTGAATCTCTTCTCTGTAAGGGCCCAATTACAGTCCACTGGGGTCAGTGGACTGTAAAAACAGGCATTTGAACTGCAATTTTACCACCCCCTGGTCGCCCCCCCCCCCCCTTATAGGCAGCTGTATGAGGATGTACACATGCTGTAGTTTTGATGCTTTGCTTTGCAGCATCTGCAAAAAAAAACGCATTCAACCACCCTGCAACTGTGTGTATTGTACACTGCGGCAAGGTGGTGTGACATACTGTATATAGCATTAAAACGGGGTGAGGGGGTGACATATTGCTTCCTCACTGCCTGTAAACCACCTCTGAAAATTGATCCTCTACAGCAGGGGTGTCAAACTCAATTTCATTGTGGGCCGCATCAGCATTATGATTGTTCTCAAAAAGGGCTGGTTGTATCTGTATGATTAAATGTCCAGCGCGTCCCCTCCCCTTACATTAGATGTCAAGAGCCACCCCACCATCAGATGTTGAGTCCCCCACTCTCCCTTACATCACAGTGCACCCCCCTTTCCTTATGCTGCTGATGGGAAGAAGCTGGATGCATTGCTTGAAAGCAGAAAGTAAGGGTCTGGAGGAGGACCAGAGAAGGGCTGGAGCTTTCCTGCAGCTGCAGGAGAGGTGCGAGGGCCACATGAAATGGCATGGAGGGCCAGATTCGGCCCGCGGGCCTTGTGTTTGACACCTGTGCTCTACAGAATCAGCTTCAGATAGGAGTTAGATTTTTAGGTAACATATACCTGTTTATAAACGCAGTTACAAATTGATTGAATTCAAATGAACATATAACTGGTTGAATACACAGTGGCCACAATCCATGGATAACTCTGGAATAGATACATGTAATACAGAATGTCATAAATCCAATAATAATCAATTTAGTACAAAAACAAGGCATGTATTCCAAATAGGGCTCGTATTGATGCTACATTTCATGGGAAAACATCCACTATTTCATTACGTGGTCTATATATAATTTACTAGAGATGTGAAGAATTTTATGTTTACTTAGGGCTCATTACTCCAGCCTGGTCTGCTGCAGTGCATTTACATGGTATATTACCCAGTGTTTTTACTGTTTAACCATTTGGCGTGCGCACCAGTGTTAATTTAGTCAACGAAAACGATTTCGTCAGCGGCAATTTTAAAGTGACGAAAACGGAACGAAAAGTACAGCACGTTTTTGTCCTCTGACGAAAACTATGACGAAAATTTGATCCGTTTTCGTTATCGGACGACAACGAGACGAAAATAGGAAGGAGGGACGTTTAACAACTTACGGAGCTCCGCCTACTTACGCAATCCGCGCGCCCAGCGACACCGTAAGAAGAGTCCGACGTCAGTGGTGAGGCGAGGCCGCCCGCGTGAGGACACAGACAGGACACAGAGAAAGCACTCACTCAGAGTCTCCAGACAGAGGCCGCTCCCGACTCCCGACTACTCCGACTCCACCCGCCACTCTTCTCCCACCCAGAGAGGCAGAGAAAACAGAGTACAGACATCACATCAGAGCTACACAAATTGTGGTACGTACAACAGGCCTGAGGCCTCCCCCTTCCCTGACCCACTACTAGTTAGTACAGTACTACTGGGGAACAAAAGAGGAAGCGCCACCTAAGTGCAATATTTTAGTCACAATTTATTAAAGACAGAGGAGATGCACTTACAGACATATGTAAAAAACGGGCTCATCTGTGTGTGTAGTTCATGGTGTGATCCGGTCTCAGGTGCATCCAGGCTCATGGGTAGGCAAAGCAGTGTATAGTTTTCATCCTGTGGCCACCAGGAAGCCAGCCAGAACCAGCAGGGAACGAGGATGATGACGACACCAGAAGCCGAACAAGAGAAATCACCGGAAGGAAGGACAGGTGTTCAGCACACCACTGAGAAACCAGGCTACGCGCTCGGAGCTATCTGCTCCTTCAAGAGGCCTAACACGGTACTGCAGCTATGGTACTATTTATGTGCTGTGACCATTAGTGGGTCAGCAAGTCCCAGCACACAAAACAAAAGCAGTATGGAAAGAAATACCTTTATTTTGGAAGCTTTAACATTCTGCCTTAAGCACAATCATTTTCAGTTCAACAATACTCACTATTTGCAAATAAACGGGACAGCTATGGGGGCAAATTTTGCACCGAGCTATGCCAACTTAACGATGGGATATTGGGAATACTTATTCCTCTCCAATGACCATCCTTTTGCCTCCCAAATTGTGTACTATGGTCGATATATTGATGACGTGGTCATAATATGGGATGGGACGTCTGAGGACATTGAGACATTTGTCCATTATTGTAATAACAATCATTTAGGATTTTCCTTCACCCATGTCTTTGATCAGGTATCATTGGCATTCCTGGATCTCGAGTTATGCCACGACCAAGGGACTATTTTTTTCCCGCAATTATGTCAAACCTACAGCGGGTAATTCTTTTATCCACTTCAACAGCTGCCACCACCCGAGATGGGTAAACAATATCCCTCGGAGCCAATTCTGTCGTTTGAGGAGAAATTGTAATAGGGATATTGATTATGATCACCATGGTGCCTTGCTCACCAAAAAATTCCTTGACAAAGGATATCCAGCACCTTTAGTAAAGGAAGCATGTAGATACTATCAACATAGTAACAACATTTCTAGTATTAAGGCTAAACCAGAGACCAAACCTCCAACGCGATTCATTACCCAGTTCCATGCCAGACATAAAAGAATGGAAAAGATTTTAGCCAATCATTGGTCCATACTTCTTGAGGATCCCCACCTCAAGTCGAACCTAGCAACTGTTCCTAAAGTAGCATATCGGAAGGCTCGTAACATCAAGAGCAAAATTGCCCCCAGTAAGATCCGCTCCACTGCAGTAGCTACCCCACTTACCATGATCCCCCTTCATGGTATGTTCCAGTGTAAAAAATCCCTTTGTAAGACATGCCAGTTTGTCCAACATGGCCAAAAATCATTTGTTATTAAAGGGAAGACATACACGTTTAAGGACTTTAATTGTTCCACAGAGTACGTCATATACTGCCTTACCTGCCCCTGTGGGCTTTTTTATGTAGGAAGGACTATCAGGGCTTTGAGGGCACGTTTCGGGCATAGAAGATACATTGAGAAAGGAAGGGACCACCACAGTGTCCCTAAACACTTTCTCTATCACCATAAGAAATCCACCTCAGGCTTGAAAGTGTGGGTACTGGAATCAATTCCAGGCACTTTACCTGGAGCCGAACGTTTTAAACGGCTCTGTCAGCAAGAATCCTTTTGGATTTATTCCTTGGGGACTTTAGTGCCTGGTGGGCTTAATGAAGAAATCAAAGTCCATACCCTTCTGTGAATAAGATATTGTGTATACCCATATCATGCATATTTCTCTGTATATAGGACGCCTTTGTCATACCCACATTGCCAATTTCTATTGTACGCCCACCTATATGTGTATTTTATACATCATGTTATTATATGCATGCTTGTGCGCATATACCAGTAGGGTCTCTGGGTATATGTGGAATAGCGTGTGTTTTTTAATGGGGATATGTGATCAGCTTATTTTTAGTATTATTTGTATTTTATATGTTAAATGAGAGCTATTTATTCTCTCTCTCCTTCTCCCCCCCCCCTTTTTCATATATATATATATATATATATATATATATATATATATATATATATATATATATATATATATATATATAATTTTTTTTTTTTTCATATTTTTTCCATATATATTTTTTCATGTATATATTTTTTTTCTACATGTGTGTGTGTATATATATGTGTATATATATGTGTATATGGATGTTCTAGTAAGGACACAATCTTATTTCCCCAAAGTATTTTTATATTTCTGCGGTTGTTCCGCTTGTTAATAGTAATCTTTTTCCACCTTTATGTATTTTTAGTATTCCCCTTCCCTTCCTCTTCTTACCTACTTGGGTTGTAGTTTTTTAGCATTTCTTTCCATACTGCTTTTGTTTTGTGTGCTGGGATTTGCTGTCCCACTAATGGTCACAGCACATAAATAGTATCATAGCTGCAGTACCGTGTTAGGCCTCTTGAAGGAGAAGATAGCTCCGAGCGCGTAGCCTGGTTTCTCAGTGGTGTGCTGAACACCTGTCCTTCCTTCCGGTGATCTCTCTTGTTCGGCTTCTGGTGACGTCATCATCTTCGTTCCCTGCTGGGTCTGGCTGGCTTCCTGGTGGCCACAGGATGACAACTACACACTGCTCTGCCTACCCATGAGCCTGGATGCACCTGAGACCGGATCACACCGTGAACTACACACACAGATGAGCCCGTTTTTTACATATGTCTGTAAGTGCATCTCCTCTGTCTTTAATAAATTGTGACTTGTAAATTGTGACTAAAATATTGCACTTAGGTGTAGGGCTGGGAAAAAAATCGATTTTAATTTTGAATCGAGTTTTGAGCTCAAATCGATTCAGTTTTGAAGAAAATCGTTTTTTTTAGATTTTTAATTTTTTTTCCTTCAAAGTTTCCGTAGCAGGACTGCAGGGGGCGTATCCATAATGGCACTGGGCAGCGTTACCCCAATTACATCTACTCGCTGCAGCCGCCATCTGCCCACCTGATCAGCGTGTCATGCAGACAGACGGCGGCCATTGCAGTGTTCAAAAGCCACACCTCCCGAGTCCTCGTCGTCTGTGATAGGCGGAACACTCAATTTCACAGCAGGCAGTATTCAGCCTATCACGGACATCCTCTCATCCTCGTCTGTGTTATGAGGATGACCATGATAGGCGGAACACTGAATGCTGGGAAATTGAGTGTTCCGCCTATCACAGACGAGGAGGAGGCGCGGCTTTTGAATACTGGAATGGCCACCGGTGTAGCAGTAAAATCCGTATACCATGAAAATCTGCATCAGGTACGGGCACAGTGATTGAAGCATGGGCACAGTGAGACACGGGCGCAGTGAGACAAGGGTACAGTGAGGCATGGACACAGTTCAATTCAACTAAGAGTAACCTCAGGATTTTTTGTTGTTTTATTAGCTAAATCCAAATACAGTATTAATAATTTGGATGTTTATCAATCTTTGTTGCACACTGCAAAAAACAACAAAAGGTCACAAGCGCTAAATTAGTGGATAAAGAAAAAAATATAATGGATGATAATAAGAAAAAAATCCCAAATATTTTGGGAAGTACAAAGTATCCAAAAGGGGGGAAAAACAGGATCCAGCGCAGCAAGAAAAAAATCCGTACCCAGAAGTACAAAATACACAACATGCACACAATATAATCCAGCGCTCATGGAACATACATTATTAACTATTGAAAACACTTGAAGAATTGATAAAAAAGCTTAGTCCATTTATCACAATAAAGAGAGGGATCCAATCCCAAATGTGCAGAGGGCAAATGAATCTTAACTCTCCAGTTGCCAGTGGTGACAAACTTGTTAAACTTGCAGTGACATCCGTGGAGCAAGGAGGGGTTAAAGTCAAAACAAAGCCTGTGGCATGATCTCCGTGTGAGCACAGTACCTTGAATCAGGGCTTGACAAATTTGCTTGGAATCTAGGAGCCAGCTAAAAAAGTTAGGAGCCAGGAACGCGCCCCGTCCCGCCGAGCTTGCGCGCAGAAGCGAACGCATACGTGAGTAGCGCCCGCATATGAAAGCGGTGTTCAAACCACACGTGAGGTATCGCCGTGATCGGTAGAGCGAGAGCAATAATTCTAGCCCTGGACCTCCTCTAATTTAAAACATGCAACCTGTATAATTTTTTAAATGTCGCCTATGGAGATTTTAAAGGGTAAAAGTTAGTATCCATTCCACGAGCAGACGCAATTTTGAAGCGTGACATGTTGGGTATGAATTTACTCAGCATAACATTATCTTTCACAATATAAAAAAAAACTGGGCTAACTTTACTGTTTTATTTTTTTATTAAAAAAATGTGTATTTTTTCCCAAAAAAGTGCACTTGTAAGACCGCAGCGCAAATACGGTGTGACAGAAAGTATTGCAACGACCGCCATTTTATTCTCTAGGGTGTTAGAATAAAAAATATATATAATGTTTGGGGGTTCTAATTAGAGGGAAGGAGATGGCAGGGGAAACAGACAGGGAAACTCCATTAGCATTGCTGGTTGTCATACCAACGGCCACCACAAGATGGCGCTAGACCACAGAAGGAAGCATAGGCCTGCAGAAGGCCGCAAAGCCGCGCCCTCAATTACCGGCCGGCACGGCCCGACGCGATCCCGCGGCGCGGAGGGGGGGGGGCACGGAGAGACAGGATTCCCCAGCTGTGCTGCCCCAGGTCGCTAATTCTAGTCGCAATGGCGACCTGGCGCCCGGGGTTTGTCGAGCCCTGCCTTGAATGATGGACAACAGGCAGACCAGCGTGTGGAGGGCCCTCCAACCCAAAAGGATGCAGAGCCAGGATCGCAGCAAGGCTGGGACAGAAGGAATCACACGCAGAGTTTCAAGAGTTTTCAATAGTTAATAATGTATGTTCCATGAGCGCTGGAATATATTGTGTGTTTGTTGCACACTGACTTTGCAGTTAGAGAAAGGGTTTGCCTTTGCAATTTTGTTTGTTGATGCACTTTAATATAATAAAAAAAAAATCGAATCGAATCGTAAATCGAGTTTTTTATAAAAAAATCGCAGATTTTTTTTGGGGGGAAAATCGCCCAGCCCTACTTAGGTGGCGCTTTCTGTTTTGTTCCCCTGTCTTCTTGTGCAGAGCCGACTTTCTCTGAGGACAGCTGCCTCCTATCACCCTTCCATTGCTCCCTCCTGTTATAGGAATGGTAATTATATACCAGCAAATGGACTAAAAAGAACTGTGACTGGACTTTTTGAGATCCAATTCCTGGCCATCTATCATGCATTAGTCTTTTGCGCTAACAGTTTATTCCATTGTTAGTACAGTACTACTGCCCTTAGACGACCACTTGTTGTGTGTGTATGATGAAATTCCAGTCAGTGCTGTAGGCCTCCTCTGCTGCTCAGTGGAGTGGCACTGGCATCCATTCCAGGCCTTTTTGCAAAATATGTCTCACTGTCCATTATAGGCCATCCCCTCAGAGTCAGACCAACATCCAGGCAGAATGTGTACTGTACTGACTGCATGCCATTTATTTCCTAATTTCACAGGCCTACTCTACTCTACTCAGAGACCACCGTCGAGAGAGCACTGCACTGCCACATACAGGCTCCCCCCCCCCCACCGTACAATATCCAAGACTCCAAAGTCCAAACTATTACTATACCGGAATGTCGGCTGTGATTATCACTGGTAGAAAGAGAAGAGAAGATCTGTGGCTGTATTTTACATTTGATGTTAAGGACAACAAGACTCTTTGCAAACCATGTGGAGCGACACTCGCTGGTAAAAATACAACAAATTTGAAGCGTCATTTGCGGACAACTCATCCTAAAATTCATAAAAAGGTAAGCACAGCAACATGTGACAATATAAAATAAATACGATTTTTTTTTTTTTTAAAGCGCCCGCACGAGCTGAAAACGTAAGTGGCCCCCCTGCATAATGCATATGTAAAGTTGTAAACGCCAGTGTTCAAATCACACATGTGAGGTATCGCCGCGATCACGAGAGCAATAATTCTATCATTAGAATTTCTCTATAATCTGTATTAACTCTATAACCGTTTTGTTTTTTTTAAGATATAGATGTTTAGGTACAGTAGTGTAGTTTGTCGCCAATTCGCCATTATTACACGAGTCATGTTTGGTATTTACTCTGCGTAACATCATCTGATCTTTCACATTATACTAAACAATTGAGCTTTACTGTTTATTTATTTTTTTATTCATGAAAGTGCCTTTTTTCCTAAAAAAAAAAATGCGTTTGAAATACCGCTGCGCAAATACCGTGTGACATAAAATATCAACGACCGCCATGTGTTTCTCTGCTATACACATAGTATATTATAGAGAGGCAACTTAGTTGGAGCTGACTGACTGTGTGGGTGGGGAGGGTCACTGGGGTGAGAGAGCATGTAAAATCAGAATAAATTAAATTTTCCCCCCTAATTCAACCCCACAGATACTGAAAACATCAAATGATGGACTGAGTCAAGCCAGTGCACAACCACAGCAAACTATTTGCACTGCTCTTTTAGGTGCTTCAAAATATAAAATTTACTCTAAGGAACAACATGCCAGGGAGGAGGCCATAGCAAGATGGATTGGGCGCACCGGATTACCAGTCAGAACGATTGAAGATGAGGACTTTGTTAGCATGATGGAGACACTAGATAGGAAGCTGACTGTTCCAAAGAAAACTAAAATAAGCAATCTGATTGACAAACAATATGAAGATGATAAACAAAAATTCAAAAAGAGAGTGGCTGCTGCTCGGAGAGTATCTATTTGCACTGATTTGTGGACCAAAAAAGGACTCGCAAGCCTCGTACACACGACCGAGTTTCTCGTCCAAAACCGGCAAGAAAAGTGCCGCGTGAGCTTTTTTGTCGAGAAAACCGTTCGTGTGTATGGTTTTACGACGAGAAAATTGCAGTGAATCTCGACGAGAAAATAGAGAACCTGCTCTCTATTTTCTCATCAGGATTCCAGATTTCCTCGTCGTGTTTCTCGTCGGCCTGTTTTGTGATGAGAAAATGGTTCGTGTGTATGCTTTTACGACTCTTCCAAAAGCGCGCATGCTCACAAGCAACTATGAGACGGGAGCGCATCTTCTGGTAAAACAAGCCTTCGTAATGGAGATAGCACATTCGTCACGCTCCAAATTTTTGCATCGTTTAAATGTTGTGCATTGAAATCTTCGTTAGAATGTTACATTAATCCAAACGAATGAACTTCTTTTGCTGCTGATATTCACACAGAGTTATGACTATCTTTTTTTAACCTTTTTCATGCTGCTCTTAAGAAGATTTATGTGTATTATATCGTGCAAGTTTTTAGGAATATTTAAAAATTTGATATTTTTCAAACTGATGTTAATTGTAATTTCGCAATGTTTTGGTAGTGATCTCCCATTGAATCTTTTAATATATATTATTTAAATTTTACACCCTTTTTTGGGAAATACGATTTAGTTATTTTTTTGGGGGGTTGTTATCTGTCCCTTTTTTTGTCAGTCAAATGTATCTGCTTACTCCAAAGCTAGATTTTACATTTTTACAAATACACATAGTCAAGTATGAACTTAAAGAAAAATAACATTTATTCATGTTTGAACTAAAATAAAGAGAAGGCAGCGCTGGAGAAGCTGCTGCCATTTGTGCATCCCAGGGACCCCAGAGCACACAGCAACCCTGTGTGGACACTAAAATTGGGAGCTTGAGAAGGCCAACATTTCTGACCACAATCTGATGCTGGCCTCCCAGAGGTCAGGAACAGCAGCAGGTGATATATATGTCCCAAGTGTGTGGTACTACAACAGGCTGCCTTCTGTCCGACCACAATGAAGCAAGGCCATCACTTCCTCGTCTTCCTGGCAACCTTCCCTGCAACCTTTCCTGAAGCCTTCCCTGCAGCCTTCCTTCTTCGTTTGGCTGGAGGCTGGGCCACTGGAGGGGTACTCCTGTCAGGAGGAGGAAAAGGTGGAGGAGAAGGGGGTGGCGCAGAAGAACAAGGTGGAGGTGGAGGAGAAGGGGGTGGGGCGGAAGAACAAGGTGGAGGTGGAGGAGAAGGGGGTGGGGCGGAAGAACAAGGTGGTGGAGGAGAAGGGGGTGGGGCAGAAGAAGAAGGTGGAGGAGAAGGGGGTGGGGCAGAAGAAGGAGGTGGAGGAGGAGGTTGAGGTTGGGACAGTTGTGCCACCTCACAAATGGCGGTATTGGGGGTAATTTTTTCCATCACCCCCTTGTTGAGCAAGGTGATGAGCAGGGGCTCGCATAGGAGGCGTTGCTCCATGCTCATCACCTTGAACTTTGCCTCCACTAGGCCGGCAATGGCCTCTTCAGGGGATGTGGGCTCTTTGAGGGTGACATGGGCCTCTTTAATAAGGGCCATTGCTGCCTCACTGGTGGTCCTGTCCCTCCTGCCTCTTTTGGGAAATCGGATGGGAGGCACCTGGGATCTGGTGCTTCTCCTTTGCCCTGCCACCTCCTGGCTGCCACTGGGCCCTGCCACCTCCTGGCTGCCACTGGGCCCTGCCACCTCCTGGCTGCCACTGGGCCCTGCCACCTCCTGCCTGACAGTTTCCAGACCCTCCTCCTGGCTGATTTCATCCTGTGTATGAAAAAGGGACATAGTTTAATATGTTGGTTTAATCTTTGCATCAAACTTTATAAACATGATTGAAGCAATTAGAATGTAAATCCAGAAATAATTTTTTCTAATTTACACCTACATCAGATTGACTATTTAGCACCCAATTAAGTGCAGACTAATGTCTCGAGATCTTGATTTCACTTGTGGAAGCCAAAATATTGTATGTTTCTCATCTTGACATATTTGGCAAACATTAATTTTATCCCAATCCATTTTCATTTAATACTATACCTGGCTCCAGATGGCCAAATCAGGATCATCCAGGATGGCTGCCTCCTCTTGCTCCAGAGAAGGCTCAGGTTGGCTGCAGGGAAGTCTGGGGGGAAGAGTGGAGAGTGATGGCCTTGCCTCAATGTGGTCATCCAGGAAGGACATCCTGCTGTAGTACCACAAAATCGGGACATACACATCACCTGCTGCTGCTCCTGACCTCTGAGAAGCCAGGACCCTAGAGCGTTCAGTCCTGTAGGTGCCTCTCAAGCTCCCAATTTTAGTGTCCACTTGTTTTGCTGTGGCTGTGGGCACCTTGGTCTGCACAAATGGGAGCAGCTTCTCCAGCGCTGCTTTTCTCACCCCTCTTTTTTTGTGGATGGGGTTTTTCGTCTCCTACAGAGCCGGCAGCTCCCTTACCCGGTCAATAAATTCCGCCAGGAACTCTTTGTCGCTAATAAAGACATTCATATTGTATCTGCAAGTTAAATAAATAATATATAACTAATGTGAGGCAAACAGTCTAACCTCCTTAACATCGTAGTCACCATATATATCCTACAACATTCTCCAAACAGTATAGGCCAACAATTTGGCACAGTCTCAAAATCACATACCTTCATTCGCACGTCCGTCACTTGAACTCCTCTCTCCGCACACCGAACGTACTATAGTCAGATGTGTGTTTGCTATATACACACCACGCATGCGTCAAAATACGAACACGTCGCTCCGCACACGTCGCCCGCCCATGACGTTCTAACTAACATCTTTTCCCCGCCCCTTCTCTTTCGGCGCGCAGACAGATATGGCGGAGTTACAGCAGGTGTCTGATAATTCCGCAACTAACGAGGAGAAGACAAGCCCGGAGACCGAGGAAACGTCACGATCAAGGAGGAGATTCAAGGCATCGAATATGTCTTTTGCGGAGATGGCGGAGATGGTGGACATCTTGCTCAAGTCTGATTATGACGCAAAGCATGGGCCGTATAGCAAACCAAATAGAAGGAAGGCCAAAATCCTCACTAAAGTCATGAAGAGTCTGAAGACGAATTTCGGGGTGAAACGCTCAAATGAGCAGCTCAGAAAGAGGTGGTCAGACCTCAAACTGAGGGAGCCAGAGCAGTTAAGGAGCATTAAGAGAATGCTCGCAAAAAGTAAGTAAAATGTACACTTTTCTGCTATTAATCCTTTTCTAAACTGACATGTTGCTGGTTTTGTTTTTTTTCTTATTGGACTCCCTTCCAAAATGTAATATTTTGAACTTGGTTGGGCACAGTAATCGTTTGTTACGTTACAGACACTTCGTTCGGCCACTATCCGCTGTTTTGGCTTATTTTACAGCCACAAAAGTAATTAGACATCTGCCATTTTTTGGGAAATTTGGGGCACAAAGTTTTAGGCTAGATGATGAGTTTGTAAAGAGAATGAAATGCAAACTGTAAACTGTGTAAAGGAGAGGACACTCAGCAGCTGCTTCCACATCTGTACTTTGGAGCACTATAGTGTGGGCCACCAGACCCGCCTTTTTTGGGTGTCCCACACAGGTGCATCAGAGAATTTTTGTGTTGCCTACATGTCTAAAAAATGACAGACAAAGGTGAATACTAAGCATATTCTTGGTCAGAAATAATGCATTCATCTTTAACTTCCGCCCAAACACACACTTGTACCCCACTTCCAAGCAATTTAGCCTGTTTTTTTTTTTTTACATAGAGAATTTCTGTGTGATAACTCTACCTTTTGTTTGATTCTCATAGGGGAGAGAAGACTGGGAGGAGGACACTCCAGGGAGCACAGGAACCCCACAGCTTCACAACCACCCCAAACTCCAAAAGACCAACAACCTAAAGATGTGGAGGAAGTTGAGGTGGAGGAAGGAGAAGTGCAGGAAGGAGAGGTGGATGACGTTGTGGAACTGGTCACCACAACAGGTCAGTATCTGTCACCCCAGCTTCAGGTAAGAGAGGTAGGCCTGCAGAGTTATAATACCTTTTGTATTTTGTTTTTAAGGGATGTGAATGTTGGGGTGAAGGATAGTACAGGTTTCTCTGCTGACAGTGCCCTCCGCCTCATCCAGCAAGTGATGGAATGTAGCACGGAACTGGACAAAATTAAAGAAAGAATTCATGTGATGGATCAAACATTTAAAGACATTCTCAATGTTTTGGGGAGAATTCAATAAGGCATCCCAACCCCCTGTTTTTTCATGTTTGTCAAAAAGTTTTTTAAAAGTTGAAGAACAATCAAACCAGCCAAAAATTGAATCTGCACACAGTGTGTCAACATGTGCTATCTGCCATCAGGGGATATCCATGTACGTCTTTTGGGGGTGCAACCCCTTCCTCCTTTCTAAAGTAGGTGAACTGAGGAAGGGGTTGCACCCCCAAAACACGTCCATTGATCACCCCTGATGGCAGATAGCACATGTTGACAATAGGGATCAGGAGTCTAAAATCCCTATAGGAAAATAATCCCAATTGTGTGCATATTCAATTTTTGGCTGGGCAAGGGGTGGCAGGACCCCATATTAGGATGGGCACATAGAAACATATAGTTTGTGTAAGTGAATGTCTCAGATTGCTCCAAGGTATCCAATTTTGTAATTTTTGGAATGCTACTGTTGTTTTTGTATTTTCCTAAGAAAACAATTGCCGTTTTGTGGCCAGGCAAACAAAAAATGTAAAATAAAAAAAAAAGGTGTGTGAATTTGCACATAGTAAAATATTTGAACACAAACAACGTGTAGCTTCTTTTTCTAATACGCTCTAACCTTATTTGGCATTTTCAACGACTCTTCGGCCCCTGGCCAGCCGGTAATTGAACACCCTCTTCTCTGGGGTCAGGGTCCTCTAAGGAAATGGCCTCATAAGATGCGGTCCAAGTCCGAAGGCTTCATCAGCCAAAAAAACAAAGGGGAGTCCTTCAATATTCCCTGCATCCGGTGGCAATGCAAGGTCGTCACTCTGGAGACGGAGGGCAAACTCCGTCTGGATGAAGGATCCCCCATCGGACATCCGGCCATTCTTCCCTACATCAACATAGAGGAATTCATACCGTGCTGACACCACCGCCATCAGCACAATGCTATGAAACCCCTTGTAATTGAAGTAGTAGGACCCAGAACGGGGTGGCGGCACGATGCGGACGTGCTTCCTATCTATAGCACCACCGCAGTTGGGGAAGTCCCACCGCGTGGCAAACTCCGATGCCACAGTCTGCCATTCCTGTGGCGTGGAAGGAAGCTGTGGAGTCAAACAAGATGAAAAAATATTAGAATACACAAATCAAACATTACAAGTATATTCTAAGAAAATAAATTAGAGGCCAACATCAAGCAAAGTCTACGTTTATTAAGGTGTTTTAAATAAGTATAATGGAAGGCTCATGTATCATATTCATCACCCCCTATGATGGTCCATTAATAAATTATAATGGGGAGGGGGGGGTAGATGTGTTTGGACACAGGATAGCATTGCAGTGGCGGTGCGTCCAGAGTGGGCGCTGGAGCACTGCCCCCTCTCTCCTGTGCCCGTCACTCAGAACAATACATAGGTTCATGCCTTGCATTAACCTATGTATTGTCTATGCCGCCCACTATTCAGGTGGATGGCCCCCTGTTAAGCGACCGACATATGAAGAACTGCGGCATTTATGGGCTTAAAATTGCATATCAGAAACAGGAAGGAAAATTGTCTTGCTCATTACAGCCTGAGGGATGTAATTGGCTTCAGAAAAGTTAAATAGGGGACGCAGGGGGGGGGGGCATTCCTTGGGTAAACACTGACAGGCTGCTCTGCCAATCATGTTCACCAAGTCTGTTTAATGGTAACATGATTGGCTGATGCAACATCAAGGGAAGGAGAAGACATCAAGGACAGAAGAAGGATGGCGCTGACCACAAGAAGGTAAGTGCAGGGCTGGGGGGGAACTGGCTGCATTGGAGGGGACAAAATGGCTGCATTAGAGGGAACAAAATGGCTGCATTGGAGGGGACAAAATGGCTGCATTAGAGGGAACAAAATGGCTGCATTGGAGGGAACAAATGGGGGCGTTTAATAGGCACCAGAGCAAAAAAGGAGGAAGTTTATTTCCTAAATTGGGGTTTGAACCCCCAAACATTTGGAGCAACAGGCGCCCCTGCTGGAAAGGTTAGTGAAGGAAAATATGCATGGAGGAGAAAAAAGGGGCAATCTAAAGCTTCAAGCATGCATGAGGACAAAGGGGACATTCTCAGCATATTACAATCCTGGTAATTGGGGAAGGATGAAAGAAATACAATACATTAGCATACATGTAATACATAAAATGTGATGTTAATGGAGAAAACTTACCCTAATATAGTCCTCCTGCAGGACTTGTATAATGGCAGAACAGGTGTCTGGGATTATGAGGCCCAGAGCCTGGGGGGAGATGCCTGTCGTGAACTTTAAGTCCTGAAGACTTCTCCCTGACGCCAGATAACGTAACGTGGCGATGAGCCTCTGCTCAGCACTGATGGCTTCCCGCATAACGGTGTCCTTCCTGGTAATATAGGGGGACACCAAAGCCAACAGTTCCTTAAAAAATGGGGTCAGACATCCGCAGAAAATTCCTGTAGTCCTCAGGATTATTCTCGACGATCTCCCGCAGCAGAGGCATATGGCAGAATTGGTCCCGCTGGAGCAACCAATTCTTGGTCCATGAACTCCTCCTCACACCATTCATCGACTGGTCTTGGTCCAAAACAAGCAGACCAACACCAAGCGCACGCACAGCACGAACTCGACGATGAGAACGTCCAGGCGACATGGCTAGGAAACGGTCGTCTTATCAGAACGTACAGAACAGAACGCACTTTAGAACAGCAAGGCCTATGAATAACGAACTGAAAAACAGAAACGAACAGGCAAGAACGCACTGTAAAACAGATACGACCTGCCTAGACGCCCTGAAAGTCAAGATACGAACCCACAAGCACAAACTGAACCGCAGAAAACGAACTGAAAAGTACGAAGACTGAAAAGCGCGAATCGTCTCTTCCCAAACTTTTACTTCACACGCGGTAACACGAGATCAGCAAAAGCAGCCCAAGGGGTGGCGCCAAGAAAAAAGATCTTCCCCTTTATAGTGCCGTTGTACGTGCTGGACGTGACCGCGGAGAACAACGAGGAAATTGGGAAATGTCAGTGTGTACGCATGGAAAGCTTGACGAGAAAATCGACAAGGGTAACAAGAATCTCGTCGAAAAAAACTACGTGTTTTTTACGACGAGAAACTCGGTCATGTGTACGAGGCTGCAGCTTCATTCCTTGCCATAAGTGCATGCTACTTTTGTGTTGAACAACATAAACCTGAACACATATTGTTGGCCCTTGAACAAGTATCCCACCCACACACTGCACAGTCAATCAAATCCTGTGTGGACAAATGCTTGCAAGACTGGGACATACCAAAAAGGAAGATCCTTACAGTGATAACAGACAACGGGAGCAATATGGTGGCGGCATTTAAACAAACCACAGCAGCAGCAGAAGAACCACCCAGCTCTAGTGAGGAAGACTCCCCCATGATGGAAAGTGACTCTGAGGCTGAGGCGGAAATTGATGATCTGCGGTGAGTGAGTGAGACATTTTTATTCTTTTACATGATGACATGGTTGACACAGTGACACCAGTCAATTATCTAATGGCTATGATATTGGATCCCCCACAATCACCTTAGGCCCCCCCCCTTAGTTTATTTTAGAATGTCCACTCAGCGGGGGTGAGGCATCTGCTAAGTGGGCCTTTGTTTTTTGGTAGGAAATACTCCCCTAAATAATAATGTTAGAATGATGTTGGTCAACAATGTTTTTGTGTGTAATCTGCTTGCACTGTAAACATAAACCGTACTAATGTCTTCTTTTTGTTTGACTCCACAGTTCCCTAGCACACCACAAGAATGGCTGACTGTGGCCTCCCAATTTGCCCAGCGGTGGGATTTCCCCAACTGCGGAGGGGCAATTGATGGGAAGCACGTCCACATAGTGCCGCCACCCCGTTCGGGGTCATACTATTTCAACTATAAAGGTTTTAATAGCATAGTGTTAATGGCGGTGGTGTCGGCACGGTACGAGTTCCTATATGTGGACGTGGGGAAGAACGGCCGGATGTCCGATGGCGGATCATTCGCGGAGACGGAGTTCGCTCACCGTCTGCAGGCTGGGGGTCTTGCACTGCCTCCAGATGCAGAGAACGTTGAAGGGCTCCCGTTCGTTTTCATTGCGGATGAGGCTTTTGGACTAGGACCACACCTGATGCGGCCGTTTCCCCAACGCACCCTCACCCCGGAGAGGAGGGTTTTTAATTACCGGCTGGCCAGAGCCCGGAGAGTTGTGGAGAATGCCTTCGGGATAATGGCCAGCCGGTTCCGCCTGTTCCAGACAGCGATACATTTGGCGGATTATAAACTCAACAACATTGTGTACTGCTGCTGCTTGTTGCACAATTTTTTACGGAAATTCTCCACAAATTATGTGTCATCAGTTGGGCCTGAGGCCGGTCCCTCTGAACTGATAAATCTGACCGGCCTCAGCACTGCCCGTACTGGCTTGGCCCCCCAAAGTGCCCGTGAAGTACGTCAGAAATACGTTGAGTACTTCACGGGTAGGGGGGCCATCGCAATGCCAGACCACATCTGACCTTTGATTTTACCTTTTTAAAATAAAAATAAATATTTGATTTACTACAAACTTGTGTTGTCATTCTTTTATTTGTGGTTTATGTGTCTCCCAGGTTCTAGTAGTGCCAAGTGTATTTCTCCTTAGTAAATAGCCTCCAATCTCAGAGGTAAAAACACTCTTTTTGCATCTTCAGAACTGCTATTGAGCATAGAAAGAAAAAGGCACACCTTTTTTAGACTTCCCGAATGTTTTTATTGATTGCACCACAGTTTTGGTTGTTTTTTGAATTTTTTTTTTTTTTTTTGTGCGGCTTTTTTGGCAGAAACATGCATGGGTCAAAAGCCCAAAATTTTTTACTAAAAAAGTAATAAAATAACACAGTGAAAAAGACAAACAGGAGATGGGGTGATGTTACCCCTGATCCATCCCAAATGTGAAGAACCACACTTTATTTTTGGGGCTCAAATGGGTATCTTCAACATGATCCCATGGCTAAGGTAAACATGTGCTATCTGCCATCATGGGGGATCAATGGACGTGCTTTGGGGGTGAAACCCCTTCCTCTCTCCTATTTGAGGAGGGAGGAAGAGGTTGCACCCCCAAAACAGGGACATTGATATCCTGTGACGGCAGATAGCACATGTTTCTTCAGTCTTCAGTGTGTGCATCTTCACATTTGGGCTTGTGGAAATCCCATAGAAAATATCGGACGCATAACAAAAAACACAAAAAGGGGGGGGGTTCACACTATTCTCCCCAAAATATCTATCATGTTTTTATATTTTTGCTCAATCACAATCATTCTCTTTCTCATAGTGTCCATTTCGCTACTGCATTCCATGATTTCCTGAATGATTATTTTGGCACTGGCACTCGAGAATGGAGGATTTGGACTTCCTGACACACCCCCACGTTCAGTCCCTAAAAAGAAACAAATATTTTAAAACTATGCAGGCCTACATCTGTATTTACCTTGAAGTTGTGGTGACAGACACTGACCTGTTGTGCTGATAAGCTCCACCTCTCCTTCCTACACCTCCCCTTCCTCCACCTCCGCCTTCTCCCCCTCCGCTTCCTGAACCTGCTGAACTTGGTCTGCTTTGGGATCTTCGGGGAGTTTCTGTGGTGTTGGGTTCCTCGTCTCCTGAGCATGGTGTCCTCCCAGTCTCCTCTCCCCTATGGGAATTGAAAAAATAATGTATCCTTTAGCACACAGACTTTTTAGGCCTGAAAATGGATTCTCAATGTTTTAAAGTGGGGTCCAATTGATATTTGGCCCTGAGTTTCAAGATGAACATATGAGATCTTGCAAACTCAAAAAAGAAACATGTTATTTTTGAGGACACTCACAAATACACTTGGATAACCACCAAGGTATCCACTGGAGCACCTGTGTGTGACACCGTTAAGAAATTTGGTCATGTGGCCCAGAGTATAGTATCTTGATCAAGAACAAAAAAAAGTACACAACTGCTGGAGTGTCATCTCCTTTACCCAGAATACAGTTTATCCTTTCATTCACATTTGAATTTTCCTTACAACACATCATCTTGCCACATTATCTTGTGTAGATAAACATTGTTGAAGTAAAATGAGGCATGCCCACATGTAGTTTACGTGGATATGTGCCAAACATGTTTGGGGGAAGAGCAGCAATATTTTTATCCACACATTTAGCAAATAAGTGGACTCTCCACTTAACATAAAAGTTGTGATTTTAAAATGTGAAACCAGTCAAGCCAAGCACATGTTGCAAAACATGAAAGAATACATATTACAATGTGAAAGAACACCGTAAAATAAACTTACTTTTTTCAATGCTTTTTATAAGCTTCCTATACTGCTCCGGCTCCCTGAGCTTCAGGTCTGACCACCTTTTACGGAGTTGTTCCTTGGATCTCCTGACCCCATATTTTTTATAGAGAGTCTTCGCAACTTTGTCCATAATTTGTGACTTCCGGAGATTAGGGGTGTCGTATGGGCCATGCTTGCCGTCGTAATCCTTCCTCCGCAGAATGTCCACCATCTCCGCCATCTCAGAAAAAGACATATTAGTCGCCTTGTATCTTTTTTTACTGGATCGTGACGTTTCCGCCTCCGGGCTTTCCTCGTCGGTAATTTCTAGTAAAGAAGCCACCTGTGTCTGCGACATGTCGCCATCTCACACTGTGCGCCGTTCGTTAAGGGGCGGGGAAATGCTGAAAAAGTCCGTCATGGGCGGGCGACGAGGGCGGAGTTACACGCATGCGCAGGGTATAAAAAGGGGAAAGAAGTTATTAGGGATGCGCGGAGTAAGGACGACCGGAAGTGAACCAATGAAGTGAACTAAGGTAAGAAGGGAACTCGGGCCTGCAGTGGCCTCTAATGTTTTATGATTGTAAAGGGCAATATTGTGATAAGTTGAGGAGAATCAATTCTGGTCCTTTTCTTTTTTTCTTTTGTTTTTTACTTGTTGTTCCAAAAAGATGCATAAACTACGAGAGCCGGAGGTGATGCTGATTTTTATAGAAAAATATAAGGAACAGCGCAACCTGTGGGAACTGAAACACCCAGCGTACCACAAGAGTGATGTACGTCGGGCAACTATTACCAAGTTAGCAGAGGATATGAAGCCATGGATCCCAGATGCAGACTACACTATGATCAATAATAAAATCAACAACCTGCGTAATTCCTATAAAAAAAAAATACAAGGAAGTGCGCCAGTCAAAGAAATCAGGAGCAGCAGCCGACGATGTAGTAAAGCCCAAGCTGTGGTTCTACAGACATCTTCAATTTCTGGATGACCAGATCGAGGCCAGGGAATCTATTTCCAGCCTTCCCTCAACCCTTCCTTCCACCCTTCCCTCCAGCGTTCCTTCCACCCTTCCCTCCACCCCTGCAGAGGCGGAGGAGGAGCCTCCCGAGCTAGAAGAGCCAGATCTTCACATCTTCAGCCAGGTATAGTATTTTTGATCATAATTATTGTCCACTAAGTAATATTGTGTTGAACTGTTTGGATTAGCCATAAATGATATCATCCCCCCCCCCCCCAAAAAAAAAAAAAAACAGGAAAGAGATCAAAATTGTGTGTGATAGATTCCCCAAATAATCAAATTTTTCATTTTATTTTAAAAACAGGATGAGGCAAGCCAGGAGGAAGAGGGTCAGGAGTGTGGCAGGCAGGAGGAGGCAGGGCCAAGTGGGACTCAGCAGGTCCCCAGGCCTAGTGGCAGCACCGTCTCCCAAGTGGCTCCCCTCCACGTCAGACCGCCAAAACAACGGCGGATGACACAAGTGGAGGAGGAGTCACTAAAGATGATTCAGGAGGCTGCTGCTATCATGAGGGCCCCCCTCAACCCTACGGAGGGGTTTAGCACCTATCTGGCGGATAAGTTGCTCAGAATGGAGGCGGGACAACGGGCCCTTTGTGAGCACCTTATATATATGGCCGTACACATGGGGGCGAGGGGGCTGCTGACTGAGGCCACCCATATCTCGCAGCAGGCCAATCCCTCTCCTCCTCCTCCTGCCACATCACCACCCACAGTGGCCCAGCCTGCAAGGGTGCGTGGACGGGGCCGTGGAGAGAACGCTGCAGAGAGGCGTGGAAGGAAGGCTACAGGGAAGAGCAGGAGGTGATTCCCTGGCCTCGAGCTGCTCATCCAGAAATTGAAGGTTGATGGAGTACCACAGCTTGGGATGATGTATGTCTTTGGCTGCTGCTCCTGATTTCATGCTGTTGTTGATTGTATTATTGATCATAGTCAGGTCTGCATTTGGGATCTAATGACTTTATATTCTCTGCTAATTTCTGAATAGTTGCCCTTCGGTTTTTGTTTGTTTTTTTTCCGAAATAAAGGGAAATTTGATTTCAGCCAACATACATGCCTGATGTGTTTTTTTTTTTGAAGTAGCAATAAGATTTCATAAATACAATGTGTAATTAATAACAAGGGACACCAACCTCCATGAGTAAAAAATAAAAATATGTTGTTCTGAGAAATTGACACACCAAAAAATGCACAACAAATTTAAAGACAAAAACAAAAAAAAAGGTGTAATTTGGGAGGTCGGCCTTGAAGAATTAAACAAATTATTCCTAAGATCACAAGAAAGAAGAAAGACATACGTTTGTCAGAACTCAGGAGAAAGATCTGCTGCCAAAATGACATTTTAAAGACCGTTCTAAAGCAACAAAACATGCGCTGCATTAAACGAAGCAATAACTTGCAGAATGACGAATGTGCTCTCTCCATTAGGAACGCTAGTTTTACCAGAACGAGCGCTCCCGTCTCCTAATTCAGTCTGAGCATGCGTGGGTTTTTTAACCGATGGCCTTGCCCATAGACGATTGGAAATTCCCATCGGTTTTTTATCCATCGGAAAATTTTAAAACAAGTTCTATTTTTTCCAACCGATGGAAAAAAGACCGATGGGTACCATACACGATCGGTTGGTCTGATGAAAACCATCCATCGGACGGTTTTCATCAGTCAAACCGATCGTGTGTACGGGGCTTAAAAGTATTCCCATAAGATGTTAAGTGTTAAAATAATAGAATGGAACAAACATTTTCTATAGTATACTTTATGCTTATTGGGCTGTGTGTGTTCCACTTGATAGGTACCAACAGATCGACATGGACCGGACACCATGTGTGGTGCATACGTTGCAACTTGTGGTCCACATGGTGCATAAGGAGGCAAGTGTGAAGAGAATACTGGATAAAGCAAGTTCAATAGTGCACCTCTTCCGCAAGTCTTCAGTTGCAACACAGAAGCTATTGGAGCATTGTGGCCTTATTCTTTTAAATGACTGCCTCACACGCTGGTCAAGTACATTCAACATGATCGCAAGACTCCTCAAACTGAAAGAGTCAGGCCTCGTACACACGACCGATTTTCTCGTCGTAAACAGTCAAGAAAAGTGCCGCGAGAGTTTTTTTGTCTAGAAAAACGTTCGTGTGTATGGTTTTACGACGAGAAACTTGACGAGAATCTCGACAAGAAAATAGAGAACCTGCTCTCTATTTTCTCGTCAGGAGTCCAGATTTCCTCGTCGTGTTTCTCGTCGGCCTGTTTTGTGACGAGAAAATGGTTCGTGTGTATGCTTTTACGACTCTTCCAAAAGCGCGCATGCTCACAAGCAACTATGAGACGGGAGCGCATCTTCTGGTAAAACAAGCCTTCGTAAAGGAGATAGCACATTCGTCACGCTAAAACGAACTGAAAGCACGAAGACTGAAAAGTGCGAATCGTCTCTTCCCAAACTTTTACTTCACACACGGTAACACGAGATCAGCAAAAGCAGCCCAAGGGGTGGCGCCAAGAAAAAAGATCTTCCCCTTTATAGTGCCGTCGTACGTGCTGGACGTGAGCGCAGAGAACCACGAGGAAATTGGGAAATGACAGTGTGTACGCATAGAAAGCTTGACGAGAAAATCGACAAGCTTAACAAGAATCTCGTCGAAAAAAACGACGTGTTTTTTACGACGAGAAAATCGGTCGTGTGTACGAGGCCTGAGTCTGCCAAATTGCAAACAGCATGGGATGGGACAGCTTGCTCCCTAGTGAATGGCAAAAGCTCACATCATTGCATGACCTACTGCTGCCTTTTGCAGAACATACCAAAACCCTCCAGAGTGACACCATGTCCATGTCCCTGGCTGTTCCTGCCCTCTTTGATCTGCTCAGCCATCTTGAGGACTTTAAACAGAACACTAGCTACCAAGACCTTGCCACAATTGCACAGAAAATTAAAGGGAGTGTCAACCAACGTTTTGCTTCATTCTTAGATCCAACTGACGAAATGTTCTCTCCACTTGCAACAGCTGCTTGTTTTGTCAACCCTATCTTCTGTGAAACCCTTGTTGATGTGGCAGATGAGAATATTCAAGAACTGCTTAAAAAGACAGAGGAGTATGCCGCAAGAAAATCCACATTGCCACACACACCCCTTGAGGAATTGTCTGACGATGATGTGGTAGAAGAACTATCACAGGAAGTCGAAGAAGCACCGGCATCCACATCTAAGCAACCAGTCTTTCGGTTTCTTTCTAAATGCCGCAGAAGACCCAAGCAGAGGATCTCCCCAAACAGCATAGAGCAGCAGTTCAGAAAATATAAGGAAGAGCTTCTGCACCAAGTTGCCATCAGTGAGGAGTACACCACCGCAACAGATTTTTGGCTGTCAAAGAGTGATGCCGCGTACACACGATCGTGATTCACGGCGGTGAAAACACCGCCGTGAATCACGGCATGAAAAAAAATGAGAAACGAGGGAACGGCATGTTCCCCCCACACACGACCGTTTTTCCCGTCATTTTTTTCTTTGACGAGAAAAACGACCGTCTGTGGGCTCCGCGGCAGTGTCTCCCTATGGGAAAACTGCCGCGGAAAAAAATGATGGAAAAAACGATGAGAAAATTTAGAACATGTTCTAATTTTTCTCGACGTTTTTCCTGCCGTTTTTCTCAACGAGAAAAACGGCATAAAGCCCACAGACGATCGTTTTTCTCGGCGAAAAAAAAAAATGTAATTTTTCCCGACGGGAAAAACGATCGTGTGTACGCGGCATGACACTTTGTATCACCAGCTAAAACCTTTTGCATTAGACCTGCTGGCTATGCCAGCTTCTCAAGCCTTTGCAGAGAGGGTATTCAGTGCTACAGGTGACCTCTCTAGAGGTCCGCAGAATAGAGCAAGGGTCATGTTGGCACAAAGTGCTTTCCTTAAAATGAATCAAAACAAATAGGAGTGTTTTATTATTCTCTTCAAGTATTTCTATTTACAGAAGCATACCTAATACTTGTGGGTTTTGCTTATTGCGATAGTATAGGAAGAATCAGTAGTTCAACAGTTTTAATTGTCAGTCAAATTCATAGGAAAAATGCACAGGCTCAGGCTGAGGCTACAAATGCCATGCCATTAGGATGTATATTCTGGAACAATAACAAGTCAACCACCACTTTTTATCAACCAACTTGTTGACTGACAATGTACCCTCTCTTTTAGCATTGATAAATTTGACAATATAGGTAAATATCACACTAATGAAAGAAAAATAGATCAGTAACGGTAATGGACGGTCAAAAAGGGCAACCGTCTTTTCTTTTAGTGTGATATTTACCTCTATTTTGTCATTGTGAAACTGGATGCTGAGAGAGAGAGGACTGGAGTTGATAAAAAGTGGTGACTGTTATAATCCAGTAAATCCACGCACAAATGGCATTATTGTAGACTGTGCACTTTTTCTTTGAATGTATCTGAGAATTAGAACTGTTGAAATAATAAACTGACAGTAAACTTATTCTTATTGTAGAAATAAGCATTACCCTCAAGTATTGGTTATGCTGTCACAGCATAGTCTGGAGTCGGACTTGGGAGTGCTCTCTCTGTGCCTGTGCCACTGCAAGACAGGCACCAGGCAGTAAGTAAGTAAAAGTGCCTGTGCAGTGTGCTGCTGTCTGTGCTTGATTGGCCATGGCATGTACATGTACAGCTATGGCCAAAATGACACCAAAATAATTTTGACAATGTCTGCTAGTGCTGCTTCAGTGTTTTAGATCTTTTTTTGTCAGTCTCAGATGTATCTGGGATACAATGATTTGACATTTGTGTCAGATCATTGTATCAGGTAAAAGCATTGCATAAGTGTCAAATGCTTTTTTTTACATTAATTGTATGCATTGCAAATGCAAAGAGTCAATATTTGCACTACAGTCACGCAGTCACGCAGTGTTGACTTGAATTAGTTGACCCTTCTTTTTAAAGACCTCTGCTCTGCTGCAATTTGCCCTGGGCCTGACAATCGTGGTGGCATGTTGTCATTGTCAATCAAGTTCAACTTGTTAGAATTTGTGTTTTTTTTGGGGGTTCCCTTTCCCTCACCCTCATCACCAGCCTCTTGAGGTTGGATTGACCATGACCACCAGTCCACCACAAGTTCAACTTGTTACTTCTCAAAGGGATTAGGTTCTAGTTTCCCTAGCCATGGACCCAAAATTAATTTTTTTTGTTCCCAGTACCGCTTACTTACTAGTACTACTTATCACTTTTGCCTTATGGTAAGGAGCTCCATCATTCTGGAAAAGACATGTTGTTCTGTTCATCACCAAACTGTTCTTAGATGGTTAGGAGTAGGACTTAGAAGAAGTTGTTCTCGGAGCCTGAATAGTATGTTTTTGTACCATTTATTCATGGCTGTGTTCTTTTTAGGCAAAATTGTGAGTGGGCCCACCACACCGCACACTCCCTTGGCTGAGAAGAAGCAGCAGAGCCAACCGCGCACACATGAATGTCACACAAAGTGTTCCTATTTTTTTGGGGGGGGGGGGGTATTTTATCCTTTTATTTAAACAGCAATATTCTTGACGAAAAGTTTTTACTTAAATAAAGACGTTATATAACGACTAAATCTGTGTCTCTGTAGTGCATGTTCAAACCTAACCATTAAAAAACAACATATTTGATTTCTCACTCCAGCAGCAGTTACTATATAATAATGAGTTTGGAAATGGTAGAGAAATGCTTAATTGATGCATTACAATTACAATTTAACTACACCCATTAGATTTTAGACAACTAAAAGGAGTTTTAGTCGACTAAAACTCGACTAAAATGAATTGGAGTTTTAGTCGACTAAATACGACTAAAACTAAAGCTATTGCAGAAGACTAAAATGGGACTAAAACTAAAATGCCATTTTAGTCCTGAGACTAAGACTAAAACTAAAACTAAATTTGCTGCCAAAATTAACACTGGTCCACGCTATAGCCCAATGACGGCTACAGCGCGGACCTTAACCACTTCCATTATGGGCAATTATACAGCTTCCTGCCCAGACCAATTTTCAGCTTTCTGCGCTGTTGCACTTTGAATGACAATTGCGCGGTTGTGCTACACTGTACCCAAACTAAATTTTTATCATTTTGTTCCCACAAATAGAGCTTTCTTTTGGTGCTATTTGATCACCTCTGCGATTTTTTTTTTTCTGCTAAAAAAATAAAAAAAAAGACCGAAAATTTTGAAAAAAAAACTTATTTTTTTTGTTTCAGTTACAAAACTTTGTAAATAAGTGTGTTTTCTCCTTCACTGATGGGCACTGATGGGGCTGCACTGACGGGCACTGATAAGGCGGCACGGATGGGCACCGATGAGGCGGCACGGATGGGCACCGATAGGCAGCACGGATGGGCACAGATAGGCGGCACGGATGGGCACCGATAGGCGGCACGGATGGGCACTGATAGGTGGCACTGTACTGTAATGTGGTACTAATGGATGCCAATCAGTGCCAAACAATAATGTCTGCCAATCAGTGATGCCCATTGTGGGCACTGATTGGCATCCATTGTGGGCACTGATTGGCATCCATTAGGGGCACAGAATGGCATCCCTGGTGGTCTAGGGAGGCATACCTGGTGGTGGGCATCCCTGGTGGTATGTGCAAAAGTGATATTTATCAATGCGCAACCTATTAAGTGAGCCAACACAGTGCTAAACCATATGAATAAAGGTGTGTATAAGAATAAACTCATACAAACAGAGGACACTGAAAATTGTCCTACAAGTGTACCATGATGATGGAAAAAATAAAAAAAGTGCATAAAAACAACTACTAAAAATAAATGATCCCCTAAAAGTGATATAATAATGGCAAAAACAGTTCAAATGTTTCAAAGTTCATGGGAAACAAAGTTGATCACTTCTGATGGTTTTCATCAAACACACGCCTTATCTTGATAATGGGACAGATAACTTTTCCAACTTGCTCAGGTAGATAATAAAGGCAATGGAGGCTTACCAACTCTGGTGGATCTCTATGACGGAGATCTTAAAAGGCTCATTCGCGGGTACAGATGTCCACCGATATACCGCAGGCCAGCGCCACCGACCACCTGATGTCCCGATCCTCCAAAACCTTCAGAGCAGGATGTTGAGGGAAAGACCCCCCTCACTCATGGAGCAGGAAACGATGTTGGGATAATAAAAGAAAAAACTTCATGGTGCAATATCTTTTGTTAAAAAGAAGATACCCGTTATTTAGTTCGGGCAAAACAGGAACGCTTCACATGAAGTTTACAGAGGAAAAGCGGCAAATTCAAACACGGATCGTACTCAGCTGCTGTAGTGTACACCAGTCAGCTGTAGCGTAGTGACGTCCCGATCATCAGCTCCACCCGACGCTGCGTTTAGTCGTACAAGGCGTCCACTGGGAAAGGAGGCTGGATAGGGACGTCACTTCACACGCTTATGTAAGGCAGGAAAACGGTGACACCAGAAGCCGGGAAGAGTACTGAGATCTCCCAGGCAACCCGTGTATACAAACAGACATCTTCCTTAGGCGCCCATAATTGAAGATGATTTTGCCGGAAAGATACCTGCTTGTTCTGAAGTCGGATGGGTAACATGCCTATGTGCAACATGGACGGCAATAATCATCCTCCTACACATGGCAGAAACCCATCCTTGTAACGGAACAAAAGTCAGTCACCAATGTAAACACTGATGCTGACCAATAATATTTAAAAAACACTAAACATACAAATCAGTAAAATATGCCTGAATATTTGCTGGAAAACCTTTTATATATAAAAACTTTATGCTCATTGGATCTAAAAATAAGATAAAACTATAAATGAAAATAAACATATATTCAGCCTTCAAAAAAAGCCTGCACCTCAAACCTAAGGGTCTCGGTTAATGAAAACAGAAACCCTCGGGCTGGATCAACAAATACATACCAATACAAAGTACATATTATACAAATGTACAACCTGACACATAGAAGGTTACCATTAGGAATCATTGTATCTATTGCAACGCTGACATCTAGTGAATGGTAAATGACATGACATGTTAAGGACAGATGCCCAGTAGTGACCCACCTGATAGACCTAAACCTCCCCAACTCCCAATTGCCCAATAAAACAACTGACAAAGTTGTGGAGTAAAATTGGCCTTGCGGCCTATTTATTTAACCATTTCAAAACTTAAAATAAATAACCATTTTACATAACATCAGACAAACTTTTTCCATATCTTGGTAGTCTTGGAGGCCACGACACAGAACTTGGTCACTGGGACAAAACTTATTTAACTTAGGCCTCCAGTCGCAAGACACCGACTCGGAGACAGTACACATGTCCGCAGTGACCTACAATTTTACCCCTTCCTGGTTAAACCCTCGTTGACCGGAAGGTACCCAATAACCCCATACCACAGATGGGTACCACCATTTTACTACCGATAACCCCATACCACGGATGGGTACCACCATTTTACTACCGATAACCCCATCCCACAGATGGGTACCACCATTTTACTAACTATTCCAGCCTTTTTCTCCTCTTCCAGAGACCGAGCACTGCCACAACCGTTCCGACCTCCCAACTGCATACCCCCGCCTAAAACCTAGGGAGGGTGGGTGGGAAGCTTCTTCCTCTTCTGCTGCAGGACTGACTGTACATCACTTCCTGCTCTCAGACTCTTACACCAGGGAACACCTCCAACCCCCAGGACACCCCCCTTTTCTTAAAGGGAAAACTACCTGCTTTCCTTTTGTCCTGTACTGTCCCACCCTGTTATGCCGTCCCTGCGCCTATCTGTTTCTTTCTTGCTCCGGGACTCTCTTGACATGTTAAGGACAGATGCCCAGTAGTGACCCACCTGATAGACCTAAACCTCCCCAACTCCCAATTGCCCAATAAAACAACTGACAAAGTTGTGGAGTAAAATTGGCCTTGCGGCCTATTTATTTAACCATTTCAAAACTTAAAATAAATAACCATTTTACATAACATCAGACAAACTTTTTCCATATCTTGGTAGTCTTGGAGGCCACGACACAGAACTTGGTCACTGGGACAAAACTTATTCAACTTAGGCCTCCAGTCGCAAGACACCGACTCGGAGACAGTACACATGTCCGCAGTGACCTACAATTTTACCCCTTCCTGGTTAAACCCTCGTTGACCGGAAGGTACCCAATAACCCCATACCACAGATGGGTACCACCATTTTACTACCGATAACCCCATACCACGGATGGGTACCACCATTTTACTACCGATAACCCCATCCCACAGATGGGTACCACCATTTTACTAACTATTCCAGCCTTTTTCTCCTCTTCCAGAGACCGAGCACTGCCACAGCACGCAAGGGGTAAAACCTTACCCTTGCGCGCACCTCCAAACCCCAAAACCCTCGGAATCCTTCCTGAAAACCCGGGGCCCCGAGATCAATGCCGACAGCCATGAGGTAAACCCCATCTTTCAGCAGCTCCGTATGACTCACCACTAGGACCCCATCACAAGTAACCAATCTTCCGACTTCGCTTTCCACCTGTACTCGGGCCTTGTTCACCGTTTCCACTGACCATGCCACCGCCCAGCTGTCCTGCCCACCATGCCTGACCAAACAATCCGCATCCCCGGGAAGGAAGTGCGTACTCGCAGGAAGTCAAACTTCACCTCGCATATCAGCGGATGCATAGACATGGCCCCCCTGTCATTCCAACCCACATGCGGCACTAAAATATCCGGTGCCCTGCGAGGCTAGAGAACCATATAAACTTCCGGAAATGACTCTACTACATCCCTGCCCGGCACCCCGAGCACCGAACCTGAGCTTCATATCAGGGAAAAAACCCTGCTGCCCCCATTGGAAGTCCACCAGCCCGTATGGCCACCAAACACAGAAGAGTGACCCAGAATCCAAGCTGGCCGACCTTTCCACCTGAAACAATGAAACAGAAGGCATCTAATGATATGGAATCACCCCCCCCCACACCCATATACAGAAAAGAGCCTGGAACCCAGGTGGAAACCCTTATTCGTGCCCAGAGTGTGGGCAAATGGAAAGCCGAACCCTGTCAGCATACCAGCAGCTAATCCCCGTAACCCTGTTGTCAGACCTGCCCGCCCGAGCCGCCTCTGCGGCCGCCCCTATGCGGGCTGAGTGGAAGGCCTGAACCTTGTGGTGGCGACCTGTCGCCATTAAACATCTCCACAACACCACCACCAACGGAACCTGGCCGGGCTGACCCGTACTGGATCATAACTTGACCACCCCCCAATACTAGACGCATGGAAAGAAAATAATTACCCCGCCCGCAAAGGACATATTACGGGATGCGAAACACAACGAGTCGCATGCCCTAAACCCCCGATCCGTTTCGGGCCCCCGAACAACACAACGTCCGCACACTCCACCTCATGTACCAACAGGCCCCTTTTGCCAGTAAGGAAGAACTGACCAGCTCGCCAACCCTAAATGCTCTGCAACAGGCATGTGAACTGGCTGTCCGTACTAGTGAATACTCGGGCACCGAGAAGCACAGACTGCCATAGCCAAATCAAATGTGCAACATCCCCCACCGAAACCGGACGGCGCCCGTCCCAGCACCAGAGCAACTCCTGTACCCCCTAACCGCCTGCATACCCAAAGCTCCGTAATATGAGACCACAACTCGCAACTTGGACACTGGGACCAAACTATATCCCCTAGGCCTCCAGTCGCAAGACACCGACTCAAAGGCGGTACACATGTCCGCAGTACCCTAAAAAAAATTCCCCTTCCTGGTTAACCCTTGTTGACCGGAAGGTACCCAAAAACCCCATACCACCTATGGGTACCCCCTTTTTATCCAGAACGTCCACTTTCACCTCCTCTTCCAGAAACCAAACCAAAACTCTGTAATATACATAATCCAGCAACTTCGCCCCTGAAACAGAAATGACAAAATCGCCAACGTACAGTCGACAGCAGATACGGAGACCCCCAGTCCCCTTCTCAAAGTCTGGCAAAAGCCGGAAGTGCCCACCTCATGACCCACCGAAGAAATCCCCAGCCCCTGCAAAATTGCTAGCCATTCCCACCATGCCTTGGCGTAGGCCTACCGTGATTGTCGCAACCACCGAGATGCACTGTCACAGCGATGCTCCCCCACCAGTCGGGACAGGCAACCCCATATTGCTACGTATCCGGTGCCAACTCTCTGAACCTGTCCCACTGAAAACGAGACAAGGCGTCAGCCAAAGTGTTATCCACCCCCAGAAGGTGCTAAGCATAAATGAACACCTGCCATCGCAGACAGCCCAGTACCAAATGACGCAGCAAACCACACCGCCGGCTGCGAAACAGCCGAAACCCGGCTACCCATCTGGACAACGCCCCGGTCGTCTAAATTGAGGCGAACCATAAACTCACAGGAAGGAGTACCCCCCAAAGTTCCATTACTACCCCAATCGGGAAGCCGCCTGATTACCAAGTACTACAGGAACCCTGCCTCATACCACCCCTGCCGTCGCAGCGGACAGCCTGTGACAAAAGAACCCAGTCCCTGAGACTTATCTCGCTCGGAAAATTCAACTTACCCCACCGCAGCTGTAACTGGCGCCGCTGGATCTTCCTCTTACCAAAAATCCCACGCACTTCCACCTTGAGACTCTATGGCTTGTCCTCCGGCAGCCAATCTTACCAACGCAGCGAAAACCAAACCATGCCCAAGAAGACAATGGATGACGTAGGGCCTTACGTACACTCCCAGTGCCAACATACCCCGAAATGCTCCGCTACATACTGCAACGTTCCCCGACAACACAGAGAAAACGTTAGCCCACAGAGGGCCCACACATACAAACCCAGCCAGGTAATGAATGCCTGAGCCAAGCCCCGAGACGTCCCGGGCCCACCCGCACCTGCGGAACATGTTACCGCCGCGTAAAGGAGGCGCACGTCACCGTGCCCTCCCCCCGGTGCGATAGCATAAGTAACCAAGCCTGCTTTGAAAAAGAAGGTGGTAAATAAAGCTAACTTGTGCGGCTCCCTCTTGCCCCCCCCCTTTGACAGCGTCTCAAAGACCACCGAAGGCCGCAACAGGTGTGTCTCAGATTACCAGCCTACGGAGGAACAGCAGAGAGTAAACGGGGGATCTCACAAAACCGCTAGCAAAGCCCGTCACTAACACCCCAGCCGCCCGTCGGTCGGGATACCTCTAGAGAAAAGGGGGCGTACCCAGTCCACTTGGACAAACGTCGTCCCTCTGACCCCCCGGCACTTCTCTTTCCTTGCCTGAAAACACCATACCAGGGCATGCGTTCCCCCCCGCGACACATGCGGCCCTGAATCGTCAGTTTGCGCCAAAATTGCATTTGTCCCAATTAAGCTGCCAGCAGTGGCCCAACGTGTTCCGGTCGGTTGACCGGCGGCCGGGGCACCTCCGACCCCCCCAAGTGAGAAAACCACTAAGTCCTGTGACAAAACCTTAGCAAAAGGTACCAAGTGTACCCCCGGGAAAACTGACTGGGAGCCCGCGCCGACGTCATAAGCTTCATCCACAAGCTGATTTCCATATGATCCCAGCGCAGAGCCGGTCTGATGGCCATCCGATGATGGAACTGCACCTCATATCTCTGCCACGCCACACCTCCATCCATGCGGCGAGCATAGCTAATGACCTACCCGTAAATGAACCTTATTCCTACGACCCTGCAAGGAAGGCAGAAGCCTGCACCAGATGTTGAAGATACAGGGGTTCAACCGATAACAGTGATTCCCCCCATAGACCTCTTTTCACTCCCCCGGCTGTAATCTATCCAGATCAACCTCTTCCGGGGCATTAACGAAAATATCTACCCATACACACCCGTCCCAATCATCTCCCCAATTTCCACCGTAAGATGAGACCCCAGACATATATCACCCTTTTTTTGCGGCATGCGCCAGCCCCAGATGATAACCCCCCCATTTTCCCTATTAATGCAACTGCCAACCGTAACAGGGCCCCCCCCCCCTACACTGACCCAGCAAAAAACTAGTAACACTGCGCAAAGGTTAGATGAAGTGCACTTACCAGGCTGCCCAGAGCTGGGTCCAACAGCCGCCAAACTGGAATCCCACGCTACTGGATGTCCCTGGTCCTCGCCGCCCTCCGACCCGGACAGTTCACCCTCCAACTCTCCGTTGGCGAATGATCACAGCCAGTTCCCCCGGAGGACGAGACCTGGATGCTGAGGGCCCGTGTTGTCGCTTGCTCCGTCCTTCCCGGCCCGGAACACCAGCCCGCTCGTGATGCCACTGACAGACTCCAGACCCGCTCCCTGGCTCGGGCACCCCTGCACGACCACCGCCATCACCGCTGCTGTCACCACGCTCCTCACCCTGTGCACGATCGGACCCCTGGCCGCCTGGATGCCTGGCCACCAGCCCGTAACCTGTATTCTCCCACGCTGGGCCGACCGACCGCTCTGGTCAACACCAGCAGGCTCGGCCGCATCCGTCCCGCGTCAGCGACGAGCGGGGGGGAAAGCCAATTGACACGCTCGTCTCCCCGCCGCGAAACTCCGTCCCGGGCCGGAGTCTCCTGGCCTCCCCCCTATTCCCAGGAAAGGCTCGCTGCTAAGAGGAAGCCGGAGGGCCCCTGTCAAGTCACAGAATATGACTTTGACCTCCCAGGGAGAAGTGAGGGTCCCCGCACACCCGCGGCCCATGCGCCCCCTCGCGGCTGGGGCCGCTTGTAGTTCCCCCCTACCCGCTGCAGCCAACTTCTGCCCCAGACAGCTGAAAGGGCAAACGTCGGTGCCCCCAGCTGGGACCAAACCCGGGCCTTAGCCACACTCAGTTGGAACGCACAGGGCCCAGGGACTGCGTGACAGCGGCGGCCTATGCCGACGCACGCATGAGATACTGCACCCCCCCCGCGGCTAGTGCCGCTTCTTGTTCCCCCCATGCCCGCCGCTGCCAGCCCCCTCCCCCAGACGGCTCCCAGGACGGGCGCCGCTGCCCACCGCTGGGCCAAACCCGGGACTCAGCCACCCTCAGGTTGAAGGCACAGGGCTGCATGTACTCCAGCGGCCTATACCGCCGCACACATGGGATACTGCGCCCCCCCCCTGCGGCTGGTGCCGCATCTTGTGCCCCCCATGCCCACCGCTAACCTGCTCTCTTCCCCAGTCGGCTCCCAGGGGGACGCCGCTGCCCGCAGCTGGGCAAGGCCCCGGGACTCGGCCACATGCAGGATGCCTGCTCAGGGCCCAGGGGCTGCGTGCCAAGCTTCTTCCGCTTCTGCTGCAGGACTGACTGTACATCACTTCCTGCTCTCAGACTCTTACACCAGGGAACACCTCCAACCCCCAGGACACCCCCCTTTTCTTAAAGGGAAAACTACCTGCTTTCCTTTTGTCCTGTACTGTCCCACCCTGTCATGCCGTCCCTGCGCCTATCTGTTTCTTTCTTGCTCCGGGACTCTCTCTACCCTTGTTGCAAACAGACACCAGATTTAATATATTCTAAAAAGATCCTACAACCATAATGAGAAGAATTGCTACCCTGCAGTACTAAAAGAGAGGAAGAGACTATAGAAGTTCTATATAGCATGTATGAGGGAAACAACAAGGTGGTGAAATCAACTGTTAATTATGAAGCAGTTTATTTCCCATTCAATTTTGAGGCCAAACGGTCGGTGACACTGTAAAATAAAGATCCACTGCGTTTCTCTGCGGGAAATTTGTCGTTTCAAATCACTTCCTCTCCAGTGAGGGGTATAGGCCTCAATTCCTATCACCTCCAGGAGTGAGGGGTCTCTATTATGACATAGATGGAAATTCCACGAGACACTGTGGTCTTTGAAGCCCCTGCGGATATTAGACAGGTGCTCCCCTATCCTCACTTTGAGAGCACGGGTGGTCCTTCCAATATACTGAAACCCGCATGGGCAACGTAGCAAGTATATGACCCCAATCGTCGTACAGGTGATGAAATTGGATATGCTGTACTCCTTGTTAGTGACATGAGAAGAAAAGGAAGAGGTCTTGATGGTTTTGGAAGATTTACACACTTTACATCTTCGACAGGGATAGAAGCCCTTTAATTGTCCGAACATACTCATTGGTGAAGGGGGGTAAACCATACTTGGTGCTATAAGATCTTTAAGATTTTGGTTTCTCCTAAAGAGAACTTTAGGTCTCTCCGGAAGTATAGACCCCAAAACCTGGTCACTCTTCAGCACTTTCCAATGCTTACGCATAATCTTGTTGACCCACCAATAGTGGGACGAGAAAGTGGTCAGAAAGGACCATTGCAGATCTGATGTCATATTCTTGTCCTTAATTTTGGGCACTAGCAGGTTTGATCTGTTTAGACTAGCCACATCTCTACGATCTTTTTCTAAAGTCTTCAGATCATATCCCTTCTCCAAGAAGCGTTTTTGAAGCACTAAGGCCTGTGTTTCAAAATCTTCCAACCGTGAACAGTTGCGTCGTATACGTTGAAACTGTCCCTTAGGGATGGCCCTCAACCAATTTGGGTGGTGTCCACTTTGTGTTGGAATATACCCATTTTTATCTGTATTTTTGAAATAAGTTTTGGTTAATAGAGAACCATTTTCTTTAAAAATCACCAAATCTAAAAAACTAACTGATGTGGCGCTGTATTCATATGTGAATCTGATTCCCCAATTATTAATATTGAGGGTAGCCATAAACTCACACAGAGATCCAGCATCCCCCTTCCACAAAAAGAAGGCGTCATCTATATACCTCCGTCATAGGAGTAGGCGGGGCTCCTGGAGAGAAAAAAGCTGGTCATTTTCCCAAAGGGCCATAAACAGGCCCGCGAGGCTGGGGGCAAATTTGGCCCCCATTGCAACGCCAGTGCTCTGCAGATAGTACTGTCCCCCATAAAAGAAATAATTATGTTCCATGGCAAAGGTTAGAAGTTTCATGACAAATTCTAAAGTGGAGGATTTTATTGATAGGTCCTTGCGCAGAAAGAATTCAGCAGCCTTATATCCCAAGTCATGGGGTATGATGGTGTATAAAGAGGCTACGTCTACTGTTACCAGCAAGACGTCGTCCTCTATCTTCCAATCTGACACCTCCCTAATGATTTGCATTGTATCCTTCAAAAAAGCTGTTGTTCTGGTCACCACTGGTTGGAGAAATACATCTATGAATTTTCCAGCTCTTGAGGTTAGGGAGTCAATTCCGTTGATTATGGGACGTCCGGGGGGTTGTACGGGCTTTTTGTGGACTTTGGGGATATAATACATGATTGGAGTACGCGGAGGGTATAAGAAAATCCAGTTCTTTATCATTAATTACTCGCTTTCTATGTCCTTCTTGGACTATGCTACATAGCAGTTTTTTGTAATTCTCCATGGGATCCCTGCGTAAAATTATATAGGTTTCTCTATCCGCCAACAAAACTTCCATTTCTTTGAGATAGTCCTCTTTTTTCAAAACAACTACCCCCCCCCCCCCTTATCAGCTGGCCTGATGATAAGATTCTTTCTGTCACAAAGAGATGCTATTCCCTCCTCCATGTTATTAGATCCTTTTTTTTTTATTTCACTGAGGAAAGTTCCTGAAGGATGAGTTCCTTAAACACTGTAATGCTGGGTGCAGGTTTGCCTGGAGGGTTAAACAATGACGCGTTCTTTAGGCCTGTTCCTCCTTTCTCCGCCTCCACAGCTGGTATGCTATTCCTAAGAACCGGATTTGTCATGAAATGGCGTTTTATACTTAAAGTGGAGCTCCACCCTAAATAGCAACTTTTGCTATTTGGAACCCTCCCCCCCTCCGGTGTCACAATTGACACCTTTCAGGGGGGAGGGGGGTGAAGATACCTGTCTAAGACAGGTATTTTCACCCACATCCGGGAGTCCTGTCTCTGGGAATCTGCGGGAGTTACGTCACTTCCTGCAGACTTCCCTTGGTGTTCTGGGAGACACTCGGCTCCCAGAACACAGGAGCACCAATCAGAACGGCGCAGCGCGACTCGCGCATGCGCCGTAGGGAACCGGGCATGAAGCCGCAGGGCTTCACTTCCTGGTTCCCTCAGCGAGGATGGCGGAGGGAGCAGCAGAGCGACGAGCGGTCGCTCGTCCTCTGCTGCGGACGTCGCTGGACTCCAGGACAGGTAAGTGTCCAAATATTAAAAGCCAGCAGCTGCTGTAGCTGTAGCTGCTGGCTTTAAAATTTTTTTTTCCGGTGGAGCAACCCCTTTAACTTTCTAGTGAATTTCTGTACATCCAGAAACATCTGGAATTTATTTAAGGATTTTTTAGGAGCGTATTTCAGTCCTTGATTCAATATGATTTTTTCGGATTTGGTGAGTTCCTCTCCAGTAAGGTTAAAAACCCCTTTGCAGGTTACTCCTGTCTCAGTTTCTTTGGTGTTGCTCCACTGGCCTCCTCTGCATCCTCTCTTTGTCTTCCCTTTTTTCCCTGGCCTCTTCCTAAAAAATTCTCTGTTTTACTTCTGAGGGGTACTGCTCCAAAAGCACCCACTTGTTTTAGTCCTTGTGGATCATTATAAGTCCTAGGACCAGTATTATACCGTTCTGGTTCTTCATAGTCCTCATTGTTCTGTTGTAGTGGTCCGTATTGGTTCTGTACTGGTATGTCATACCTCCATGGTACCTGTGGGGAAACAAATGAATTTCCCCTATGTTCTTCTCCTGAACCATTTTTATAGTTGGGATCCCCATAATATCCATTATGGTCCATATATACAGGTCTGTTTGGAGGATATGCATAAAGCCCCGTACACACGATCAGTTTGACTGATGAAAACCGTCCGATGGATGGTTTTCATCAGACCAACCGATCGTGTATGGTACCCATCGGTCTTTTTTCCATCGGTTGGAAAAAATAGAACATGTTTTAAATTTTTCCGATGGATAAAAAACCGATCGAAAACTCAGATCGTCTATGGGCAAGTCCATCGGATCAAAAACCCACGCATGCTCAGAATCAAGTCGACGCATGCTCAGAAGCATTAAACTTCATTTTTCTCGGCTCATCGGAGTGTTTTACGTCACCGCGTTTGGAACGGTCGGTTTTTTGACTGATGGTGTGTGGGCAAGACTGATGAAAAACAGTTTCATCGGATTTCCGATGGACAAATCCATCGGACGAAAATCCATAGGTTATCCGATCGTGTGTACGGGGCTTTAGTGTTAGTACCCTGTTGATTATATCCTTGAGGTTGACTGCTACCCCTATTTCCACCTTGATTAGGAAATCTCCCTTGATTCCTAGGATGTTGATAAGATTGTTGGTTCGGAGGTGGATAATAATTATTGGCACCACTAGTGGGAGGTCTACCATTGTTGTAATTGTGATTACCCTTCCTTTTATTTTGTTGAGGGGTCTTATATCCCCCCACTTTACCCTGTCCTGGGTCTCTTGGTGCTGGAGTGTGGGGAGGTTGAGACCCCATTCGTAATCCAGACTGATCCGAAATCAAAGGAATTGATGTGATTTCTCCCTCTACTTCTTCTTCCATAGCTACTATTTCTGCTGGTTTAGTAAAGCTATCTTGGTGATTTTCCTGCCATTTGAAGACGTTATGTGACTTGTAGTCCTCCACGTCCCGAAGGTACTTTTTCCATTTTTTAATGCGCTGTTCCTCTTCCTCCTCGATCATAATTTCTCTAAGCTCCTTGGTATAAACTTGATATAAGCCTTCTTTGCTCATAGGGGCTAATTTGTCCTTTTTTCTCTCCAGGAGCCCGCTTACTTCTATGGCGGAGGTATATAGATGACGCCTTCTTTTTGTGGAAGGGGGATGCTGGATCTCTGTGTGAGTTTATGGCTACCCTCAATATTAATAATTGGGGAATCAGATTCACATATGAATACAGCGCCACATCAGTTAGTTTTTTAGATTTGGTGATTTTTAAAGAAAATGGTTCTCTATTAACCAAAACTTATTTCAAAAATACAGATAAAAATGGGTATATTCCAACACAAAGTGGACACCACCCAAATTGGTTGAGGGCCATCCCTAAGGGACAGTTTCAACGTATACGATGCAACTGTTCACGTTTGGAAGATTTTGAAACACAGGCCTTAGTGCTTTAAAAACGCTTCTTGGAGAAGGGATATGATCTGAAGACTTTAGAAAAAGATCGTAGAGATGTGGCTAGTCTAGATAGATCAAACCTGCTAGTGCCCAAAATTAAGGACAAGAATATGACATCAGATCTGCAATGGTCCTTTCTGACCACTTTCTCGTCCCACTATTGGTGGGTCAACAAGGTTATGCGTAAGCATTGGAAAGTGCTGAAGAGTGACCAGGTTTTGGGGTCTATACTTCCGGAGAGACCTAAAGTTCTCTTTAGGAGAAACCAAAATCTTAAAGATCTTATAGCACCAAGTATGGTTGACCGCCCTTCACCAATGAGCATGTTCGGACAATTAAAGGGCTTCTATCCCTGTCGAAGATGTAAAGTGTGTAAATCTTCCAAAACCATCAAGACCTCTTCATTTTCTTCTCATGTCACTAACAAGGAGTACAGCATATCCAATGTCATCTTCTGTACGAAGATTGGGGTCATATACTTGCTACGTTGCCCATGCGGGTTTCAGTATATTGGAAGGACCACCCGTGCTCTCAAAGTGAGGATAAGGGAGCACCTGTCCAATATCCGCAGGGGCTTCAAAGACCACAGTGTCTCGTGGAATTTCCATCTATGTCATAATAGAGACCCCTCACTCCTGGAGGTGATAGGAATTGAGGCCTATACCCCTCACTGGAGAGGAAGTGATTTGAAACGACAAATTTCCCGCAGAGAAACGCGGTGGATCTTTATTTTACAGTGTCACTGACCGTTTGGCCTCAATATTGAGTGGGAAATAAACTGCTTCATAAATAACAGTTGATTTCACCACATTGTTGTTTCCCTCATACATGCTATATAGAACTTCTATAGTCTCTTCCTCTCTTTTAGTACTGCAGGGTAGCAATTCTTCTCAATATGGTTGTAGGATCTTTTTAGAATATATTAAATCTGGTGTCTGTTTGCAGCAAGGGTAGTGTCATTTACCATTCACTAGATGTCAGCGTTGCAATAGATACAATGATTCCTTCCTAATAGTAACCTTCTATGTGTCAGGTTGTACATTTGTATAATATGTAATATGTATTGGTATGTATTTGTTGATCCAGCCCGAGGGTTTCTGTTTTCATTAACTGAGACCCTTAGGTTTGAGGTGCAGGCTTTTTTGAAGGCTGAATGTATGTTTATTTTCATTTATAGTTTTATCTTATTTTTAATTCCAATGTGCATAAAGTTTTTATATATAAAAGGTTTTTCAGCAAATATTCAGGCATATTTTACTGATTTGTAGGTTTTATTTAGTGTTTTTTAAATATTATTGGTCAGCATCAGTGTTTACATTGGTGACTGACTTTTGTTCCGTTACAAGGATGGGTTTCTGCCATGTGTAGGAGGAGGATTATTGCCCTCCATGTTGCACATAGGCATGTTAACCATCCGACTTCAGAACAAGCAGGTATCTTTCCGGCGAAATCTTCTTCAATTATGGGCGCCTAAGGAAGATGTCTGTTTGTATACACGGGTTGCCTGGGAGATCTCAGTACTCTTCCCGGCTTCCGGTGTCACCGTTTTCCTGCCTTACATAAGCGTGTGAAGTGACGTCCCCATCCAGCCTCCTTTCCCAGTGGACACCTTGTACGACGAAACGCAGCGTCGGGTGGAGCTGATGATCGGGACGTCACTATGCTACAGCTGACTGGTGTACACTACAGCAGCTGAGTACGATCCGTGTTTGAATTTGCCGCTTTTCCTCTGTAAACTTCATGTGAAGCGTTCCTGTTTTGCCCGAACTAAATAAAGGGTATCTTCTTTTTAACAAAAGATATTGCACCATGAAGTTTTTTCTTTTATTATCCCAACATCGTTTCCTGCTCCATGAGTGAGGGGGGTCTTTCCCTCAACATCCTGCTCTGAAGGTTTTGGAGGATCGGGACATCAGGTGGTCGGTGGCGCTGGCCTGCGGTATATCGGTGGACATCTGTACCCGCGAATGAGCCTTTTAAGATCTCCGTCATAGAGATCCACCAGAGTTGGTAAGCCTACATTGCCTTTATTATCTACCTGAGCAAGTTGGAAAAGTTATCTGTCCCATTATCAAGATAAGGCGTGTGTTTGATGAAAACCATCAGAAGTGATCAACTTTGTTTCCCATGAACTTTGAAACATTTGAACTGTTTTTGCCATTATTATATCACTTTTAGGGGATCATTTATTTTTAGTAGTTGTTTTTATGCACTTTTTTTATTTTTTCCATCATCATGGTACACTTGTAGGACAATTTTCAGTGTCCTCTTTTTGTATGAGTTTATTCTTATACACACCTTTATTCATATGGTTTAGCACTGTGTTGGCTCACTTAATAGGTTGCGCATTGATAAATATCACTTTTGCACATACGTTTTACAGCTGATATTCCAGCTGTTTTTATTTTGCAGCACCTGTCACATTTTTTATTTAGTTTTTATATACATGTTAGTTTGCTCATATTTTCGAAATTGGGTAGGTTAGCGCTGATTAATCAAATTTTTCACCAATCCCTGGTGGTATCCCTGGTGGTCCAGTGGAATCCCTGGTGGTCCAGTGTGGGCATCCTCGGGGGGGCTGCGCTGATAATCGATCAGCACAAACCCCCCCTGTCAGAGGAGCAGCCGATCGGCTCTCCTCTACTCGCGTCTGACAGACGCGAGTGAGGAAAAGCCGGTGACCGGCTTTTCCTGTTTACATCGTGATCAGCCGTGATTGGACACGGCTGATCACGTGGTAAAGAGTCTCTGTCGGAGACTCTTTACCTAGATCGGTGTTGCGGGGTGTCAGACTGACACCCTGCAACAACGATCGCCGCGATGCGCGCCCCCGGGGGCGCGCAGCGGCTTAAAATCCTGAGGACATCATATGACGTCCAGTCAGGATTTTGAAACCACTTTGCCGCCGTCAATCCGCTATAGGGCGGGCGGCAAGTGGTAAATTTCCGGGAGGCCGTCAATAGACGTCCTCCCCTTTTCTCGCTCCCCGCGCGCGCCGTGTTCACCGAGTCACTGAGACTCGGGTGATCACAGATCCGAGTGTAGCAATACCCCCAGTTAAGAGGGATGCAGGTATAGTTTTGGGCCTGTAACACACTGCTGTCAACCCCCAGCAACTGGCTCTAACCTCCCTTGGCACAGCTAGCGCAAATGGAAGTGTGAAACCCGCTATGCTATGGGAATCACCGCTCCGCAATAAAACACACACGATCAGTTAATATCAGATTACCTGAGCTGACTGCTTCAGCTGGGATAGACAGTACACCAAACACGTGTTTGCTTAACCACAAATACTTTTACTGGGTAGAAGTACATTTATCTATGCAGAGCCCTGCAATATTAAAAGTCAAGCAAATAACAAGTACTATGTTCTAACAGTCTTATGCACACCGAATGTCTCTTAGTAAACTACGCTCGTGAGCTTCCCCCTCGTGGCCAATATGGCGCCCAAGCAATGTCTCCCTGCTGAACAGTCAGGCCTGACTAATTCACACACAGTTAATTCGTTGAGAAGGATCTTCGCTAGCAATGCTGGTGCACTTTGTAGGTTATTTGTAATCCAAAGGTATGTAGCAGGGGTTAACATTTAGGGGGGAATATCTGGGTGGTAGCATGGCCCAGATACACTAATTGTTAGTGATCTATGAACAATTTGATTCGTGGAGGATATAATGGTGTTCAGTTGGGCTGGGGTTGAACCATCATTGTAGGGCCGTGCCCTTTGTGTCCTCTCGCGGCAGTAGTGCGGCGGGGCGGGGAACCCGCGGTGCCTGCTGGGAGAGGGTATAAAGGTGGCGGACATCTTGCGCACGAGGTCTGAGCCCCAGGCACCTTCAGCCTGGGGGCTGCTGTTCTGTCGTCCGCGCCCAGGTGCCCTCGGCCTGGGTGCGAGGGAGTTCGAGTTCCATCCCAGGCACCTTAAGCCTGGGGTGAGGTACTAGCCAAGGCCTGGGGCCCAGTACCTTCGACTGGGTCCCACATGGGAGAGGATGCCTAGGGGGCTCACCGAGTGAGGGGACCCGAGTCTTGGGCGAGGAGAACCAGGGAGGTGACCTGGCCTGAAGACCCAGCGCAGCATTGGCTGGTGACAGTGCAGGCCTCTGGGAACCATCCGGGATGGATCATCTTCCTAACAGGGGTCGCCATTAGAAGGTAGTTCATGTTCTATGGTCTTTGCAGAGACCCAGCTACATCAGGTCGGTGGCAGAGGCCTATTCTAAGGTCTGTGGCAGAGACCTCATAGTTCACCCGGTCTGTGGCAGGGACCAACCTCACGGTCGGTGGCAGCAACCGTGCGCCAAAAGTTGTTGTGAGTTCCTAACAGCTTCTCTGATCCGAAAGGATTGTGCCTGAACCCTCTCCCCACCAAGTTCGTGTTTATATCAACCTGTCTGCTTGCAAAGAGGCATATTTATCTCTGCGGAAATAAATATAGATGTTGTACTGTCACCTGGTGTGGGCTTACTTTTCTGGGAGCAAAGTGTTCTACATTCACCTATCTACTGGTCATTTTTGAAGTGGAATCTCTGGACAGGGACACAGACCCGAAGGTAAAGATCTTAGCTCAAACCTCTACACACATAAGAGGGGCGAGCTGGTGGCAGCACCTCACCCCTCCCCCTGGTCCCCCTAGACGAGTAAACCAGCCGAGAAGAAGAAGGGAGAGAGCGGGTGGGACCACTACAGGTATTAAATTGTTAGTTACTCGGCATGCAATAAGACAACTTAACTCCGGCTGCACAACACACTGTTCCTCTCGGGTGCAATGTAACACTCCGGTAACGGTGGGCCTTGACCAAAGGATACTGGGCCTAAAAGGTAGTCAATGAATACTGAGCAAGTGCTCTCTCACCCGACCGGACCAGTCCGTAACCGACTTCAGTTGGTGTTCCAGCACACAGTCTCACGATACCCGTAGTCTCCGATCCTCTCGACCATCCGAGGGAGATTGATGGATGAGACGATTTTGTGTTCTCCCGTGATGATCTGCAAGCTCTCCGGATCCCCTAGGCCCAGGCTCTGCGGCCTAGTCCAAACCAACAGGCCCCAACGTAGGCTCCACTTTCTAGGAGGGCGGCGTCCAAAGAGACCCGCGTGTTGCTCCTCCCTCCTTAAATAGTCCTTCCCCAGCAGACCTTGCGTCAGTCAATGCACTGTGGGTGTCCCGCTGTACACTGGGTATAGTAGTCTTTGTACTCATTTAAAGCGACACCCCGCTACACGCGTAAGGGGCCGATCCCTTACAGCTGATCACGTGATGTAAACAAAAGCTCGATAATCGTTTTTTTTCTCCTCATGCTGACAGCGCGAGGAGAAAAAAAAGCCGATCACCGGCTTATGTGTGTAGCGGGTATTTAAATTTAAGGGAAGCATCTGGGTGGTAGTGTAACCCAGATGCACTGATTATTATTTATGGAGGACTCTGGTGGTGTGAGGTTCACTGGGGTCCGAGGGTGGCGCTGTTGCCCTGGGCCGGGGGTTGAACCCTCACTGCAAGACTGTACTCTTTTTGTCTCTTTCCGGCGGTTGTACGGCAGGGCGGGGAACCTGCTGTGACGCTGGGGAGAGGAGATAAAGGGGGCGGACACCCTGGGCACTGGGTTCAGAGTCGGAGGACACCACCGCGCCCAGACACCTTCAGCCTGGGTGCGGGCGTTCCGGAGTTCCGGGCACAGGGGCCCTTGACCTGGCTGGAGCGGGAGATGGAGTCCATCCCAGGCACCTTTAGCCCTGAGGTACTATTGAGGAGGCCTGGGACCCAGTACCTTCGACTGGGTTCCGCAAGGGTGGAGGAGTCCGAGGGGCCCTAAGGTGTAGGGCGCCCGAATCTGAGACGAGGAGGCTGGGGAGTGTAACCCTTCCGAACAGCCCGGTGCAGCATTTGCCGGTGACGGTGGGGCCTCCGGTAACTCTCTCGGAAGGATGTCTTTCCTCTGACTGGGGCCACAGCTTAAAGAAGGTAACTCCTATTTCATGTTCGTCAGAGTTGCTGGTAGAGACTCAGAAAAGGAAAGAAGTACATTCACAGCCACTGTGCGCCATAACCGTTGGTGATATCTCAATGGTTTAGTTTGATTGAGGATTGTGCCTTGACCTACTCCCCACCTATACTGATCTGTTCGTTGGTCACAACCTGTCTGTGCTAAGTGACGATTTATTAAATAAGAAATAAATAAGAGTTGGACCTTTTCAGTGGTGTGGAACTCTGGTTACTGGGAGCAAAGGGGAGTTAGTTAGAGGAAGGACTTGACCCTGGGTTATACACACGACCCGACGGTAAAATACGTTTGGGCCTTCACCTCTATCCAGAAGAGGACATGGGCCGTGGTGGATCTCATCCCTCCCCCCAGGTTTCCCCTAGACAAGACAGCAAGCCGAGAATAAGAAGGGGTGAGAGGGGTGAGCCCGCTACATGTGCAAGGGACATCGGTCCCGAAGAGGAAGGAGGCAATTCTGCCTCATCTGTGCCCACAATTACCACCTGCCAGTGCCCACGAGTGCCACCTATTAATGCCAATCAGTGCCTCATCAGTGCCACCTAGCAGTGCTGACTATCAGTGCCCATCACTGCCACCCATCATTGCCACCTATTAGTGCCACTTCTCAGTGCCTACCAGTGCCACCTATCAATGCCGCCTATCAGTGCCCACCCTTGCCGCCTTATCGGTGCCCATCACTGCAGCCTATTGGAGCCCATTGGTGCAGCCTCATCAGTGTACATCAATGAAGGAGAAAAATTACCTGTTTGCAAAATTTTATAACAAAATATAATAAAAAAATAATAATTCAGTCTTTTTATATTTTTTGGACAAAAAATAAAAACTGCAGAGGTAATAAAATACCACCAAAAGAAAGCTCTATTTGTGGGAAAAAAATTATAAAAATTTAATCTGGGTACAGTGTTGTATGACCGCGCAATTGTCATTCAAAGTGCATCAGCGCTGCAAGCTGAAAATTGGTCTGGGCAGGAGGGGGGTTTAAGTGCCTAGTAAGCAAGTAAGCAGTAAGTTAAAAAAACTAAATCTGTTTAGCGTTAAGACAACATACAGTGCCTTGAAAAAGTATTCATACCAGATCAAATTTTCCGCATTTTAAAACCAAAACCGTAAATGTATTTTTTGGGGATTTTTTGTGATAGACCAACACAAAGTGGCACATAATTGTGAAGTGGTAGAAAAATGATAAATGTTTTGTTTTTTTTTTACAAATAAATAACTGAAAAGTGTGATGTGCATTTGTATTCAGCCCCCTTTACTCCGATACCCCTAATTAAAATCTAGTGTAACCAATTGCCTTCAGAAGTAATCTAATTAGTAAATCAAGTCCACCTGTATGTAGTTTAATCTCAGTATAAATACAGCTGTTCTGTGAAGCCCTCAGAGGTTTTTGAGAGAACCTTAGTGAACAAACCGCATCATGAAGGCCAAGGAATACACCAAACAGGTCAGGGATAAAGTTGGGGAGAAGTTTAAAGCAGGGTTAAGTTATAAAAAAAATATCCCAAACTATGAACATCTCACGGAGCACTGTTCAATCCATCATCCGAAAATGGAGAGTATGGCACAACTGCAAACCTACCAAGACATGGTTGTCCACCTAAACTGACAGGCTGGGCAAGGAGAACATTAAATCAGAGAAGCAGCCAAGAGGCCCATGGTAACTCTGGAGGAGCTGCAGAGATCCACAGCTCAGGTGGGAGAATCTGTTCACAGGACAACTATTAATCGTGCACTTTACAAATCTGCCCTTTATGGAAGAGTGACAATAAAGCCATTGTTGAAAGAAAAACATAAGAACTCCCATTTGCAGTTTGTGAGAAGCTATGTGGGGGACACAGCAAACATGTGGAAGAAGGTGCTCTGGTCAGATGAGACCAAAATGGAACTTTTTGGCCTAAAAGCAAAACGTATGTGTGGCGGAAAACTAACACTGCAATCACCCTGAACACACCATCCTGACTGTGAAACATGGTGGTGACAGCATCATGTTGTGGGGATGCTTTTCTTTAGCAGGGACAGGGAAGCTGGTCATAGTTGATGGGAAGATGGATGGAGTCAAATACAGGGCAATTTTAGAAAAAAAACTGTTTGAGTCTGCAAAAGATTTGAGACTGGGGCGGAGGTTCACACTCCAGCAGGACAACGACCCTAAACATACAGCCAGAGCTACAATGGAATGGTTTAGATCAAAGCATATTCATGTGTCATGAAAAACGGTTGTGTGTACGCGGCATGACGAGAAAAATGCAATTTTTAAAATTGGTCATTAAAAACGATCGTGTGTAGGCTCCAGAGCATTTTTCTCGACAGGAAAAATGGGCATTAAAAATTTATAACATGTTCTATTTTTTCTCGTCGTTTTTCACGTCGTCGTTTTTCTCGTTGTGAAAAACGGCCGTGTGTACGCTTTAATGATGGGAAAAACGTGCATGCTCAGAAGCAAGTTATGAGACGGGAGCGCTCGTTCTAGTAAAACTAGCGTTCTGAATGGAGATAGCACATTCGTCATGCTGTAACGGACTGGAGAGCACGAGGCTGAAATGCGCGAATCGTCTCTCACCAAACTTTACTAACACGAGGATCAGCAAATGCAGCCCAAAGGGTGGCGCCATCTGAATGGAACTTCCCCTTTATAGTGCCGTCGTACGTGTTGTCGAACGTGTTGTACGTCACCGCGCTTTGCTCAAGCATTTTTTTTCACGATAGTGTGTAGGCAAGGCAGGCTTGAGAAGAATCACGTCGAGAAAAACTTCGTTTTTTTCAATGACATTAAAAATGGCCGTGTGTACACGGCATAAGTATAGCCCAGTCAAAGTCCAGACCTAAACCTGAGAATCTGTGGCAAGACTTAAATTGCTGTTCACAGACACTCTCCATCCAATCTGACAGAGCTTGAACTATTTTGCAAAGAAGAATGGGCAAAAATTTCACACTCTATATGTGCAAAACTGGTAGAGACATCCCCAAAAAGACTTGTGGTTCTACAAAGTATTGACTCAGGGGGGCTAAATACAAATGCACGCGACAATTTTCACATACCGTATTTTTTGGCGTATAAGATGACCTTTTACACCTAAATTTCACAGCTAAAAAACGGGGGTCGTCTTATACGCCGGGTGAAGCGGCAGCCAGATGGATGGGCGATGTGTATATATATATATATTTTTTTTACATTTTATTTTTACTATACCATTAATATATAGATATTTTTTAATACACCTCTGATAGTGGCATTATTGCTATTCACGTTTTTACTTATACATATATGCACGTTTGCCGTATTGGCGTTCCCGCGGCATCATCCTTCTTCCCTCCAGTGCCCACGCCTTTGTTGTACATATGGACGCGTGTAGCTTCTGTGGGACGGGCGGTGGGATTCCCCTAGAGAGCCAGTGGGAACCTCGACTGTCTCATGGATAGAGGTATGGGGCCATTCAGCGATATGTAGCTGCGGTTTGTGACCTTTCCAGCTCAGCCCTCATTGGTTGGTGGTTGCATTGGCCTTTGATAGTTGGTGTCCTAGAGTGGCCTCTATAGTTTGATCTCCTCCTCAATGGTGGCTACACTTTCCGGCCGTCGCGTCACTAGTGGGGCAACGGCCGGCGCACAGGAAGAGACTTGGGGATGTACACTTTCTTCCCCTTGGAACGCGGACAGGTCAGTTTGCGTTCCAAGCGCGGCCTGAAAGTGGAAGGGGGACATCTTCTGTATGGGAGGCTGTAGCGAGCCACATGACGCTACTAGCCCTAACAGTAAGTAATACGGCTAACGTCCACCAGTACTAGGGTGCATCGATCTGAACATGTATGCATATCTAATGGCATCAACTCTGTCCTCAATACTAATGTCCTTGTGGCTAGCTGTCAGACTTTTATATATGGCCATGCTGGTCGCTTTACACATGCATTACATGCGCTAGCTATGCAATGACTCCTGCTACTGATTGGTCTTTCGCAAGAATGTCAGTCTATGGTTATGCTAATGGCTCCGTCTTTTGTCCATGGTTTCGCTTTGTACTTGCAAGCGTCTGTATTAGCGTACAGCAAATGACCATTGTTTGCGTACAGTCCTTTTGACCCAACCCTGTGGGTGTCGTCGTCCAGCTTGCATTTGTCCATTGGTGTGGGAGGAGTTTCCCTGACCCCAGGGGGGCCCGCCCTCTGCTTGTGCTGGAGTCCACGTGTCCATATGCCTATAAATAGGGTGCTGCATATGGTGAGAACACTGCTGGGCTCTGAGGAAGAAGCTCTGTGCTTCGAAACACGTAAGCCAGCAGTGGCCCTCATCACATTCTCTGTGACTTTGTGGAGTGTGGGTTCGAGTTCTACTTACAGCTGCCACCTACATGAAACGTCATTGTACTGCGATTTTCTCTGCTACACTTGTGAGTAGTATTGATGTTTTATTTTAAATAAAAATCTATCCTAATGATAATACACTAGGCTGGTGCACCCTTGTTTCTCTTCTTCTACTGGATGGGTGATGCACTCTGTTGATGGATACAGAGCCTGCTAAACCTGCTCAGATTGGAGTAACAACCTCTGCCAATCCGAGCAGGATACATCTGAGTCAGAGCGACACGGGCTGATGATGTCACAGCCTAGCCTCTGCCAATCCGAGCAGGCTTTGTATTCATTAATAGAATACATTGCTTGCCGTGCCCATCAATTGTTGCCAGTGTGCCCATCAATTGCCGCTACTGTGCCCCATCAAATGCTGCCAGTGTGCATCGCCCGGCACTTACCTGTCTCGCAGCGGGTCACAGTGGCGTCCTCCACGCTCCTCAATGTCTTCTCCCGTCCTCTCTATCAGGCGTCCAATCAAAGCACCTGTTGTTTCAGCCAATCGGGTGACGGGTAACAGACCCGAGCACCTGATTGGCTGAGAGGCAGGTCAGTGTTGTGATAGGAAAGCAATTAATTTGTTTTACTATCACAACGCTGAGTTAACAGCGAGCGCCCAGCATGGCGTCCGCTGTTCATCTTTTTGGACACCTGGCTCTATGGACACCTGACACTATGGCTCTAATCAGGTGCTTCCAAAAAATACCACGCCGCTGTAATTCAGGTGCCTAGCAAGGCATGAATCTATCTATGAATCTATTTATGGTGATAGAGAGGTGGCAGGAGAGAGGGGGCGGCGCCCGTGCGCCCCTTATGGATGCGCACCGCCACTGCTAGATGTAGACACTATGAGCAGGAAGATGCCATTTCCAGTTGATGACGGAGTCGGGTCCCACACCTAGTCAACTGGGGAGCAGTAAAGCAGTGGCAATTCAAGAAATGGGCTGCTGGAAAGGTCAGTATAGTGCACTTTTTCACTTTATGCTGAACCCAAAGCAAATAGATACCTAAAGCATTGGAATACACAAATGAAAGTTGTTTCACCTGATAAAGGACTGCCAGTAACGCAATAATAATTCAAAGCATTGATGCCAGATTACACAATAATAACCCCCAACATTGGTGTCAGTTAGGGATGAGCCGAACACCCCTCGGTTCGGTTCGCATCCAAAACATGCGAACAGGCAAAAATTTTGTTTGAACTCGCGACCACCGTTAAAGTCTATGGGACACGAACATGAAAAATCAAAAGTGCTCATTTTAAAGGTTAATATGCAAGTTATTATCATAAAAAGTGTTTGGGGACCCGGGTCCTGCCCCAGGGGACATGTATCAATGCAAAAAAAAGTTTTAAAAACTGCAGTTTTTTCGGGAGCAGTGATTTTAATAATGCTTAAAGTGAAACAATAAAAGTGAGATATTCCTTAAAATTTCGTACCTGGGGGGTGTCTATAGTAAAGTGGCGCATGTTTCCCATGTTTAGAACTGTCCCTGCACAAAATGTAATTTCTGAAGGGAAAAAAAGTCATTTAAAACTACTCACGGCTATTAATGAATTGTCGGGTCCCGGCAATACAGATAAAAGTCATTGAAAAAAACAGCATGGGAACCAAAAAAAAAAAAAGCTTGGGGTCCCCCCAAAATCATTAACCAGGCCCTTCAGGTCTGGTATGGATATTAAGGGGAACCCTGAAACATTTTTTTTTAAAATGGCGTGGGGTTCCCCCCAAAAATCCATACCAGACCCTTATCCGGGCATGCAACCTGGCAGGCCGCAGGAAAAGAGGGGGGGCGAGAGAGCGCCCCCCCTCCTGGACCGTACCAGGCCACATGCCCTTAACATGGGGAGGATGTCCCCATGTTTATGGGGACAAGGGCCCCATCCCCACAACCCTTGCCCGGTGGTTGTGGGGGTCTGTGGGCAGGGGGCTTATCGGAATCTGGGAGCCCCCTTTAACAAAGGGGACCCCCAGATTCCAGCCCCCCCTATGTGAATTGGTAACGGGGTACATTGTACCCCTACCATTTCACAAAAGAAAGTGTCAAAAATGTTAAAAACCACACAGACACAGTTGGGACAAGTCCTTTAATAAAAAGAAAAAAAGAAAAAAAAAACATTCCAGCGTTGTAATACATTCTCAATGTCCAGCGAGGATCCATTCTGACTCCAGCGATGCTCTCCAGCGATGAACGAAGCACGATCTTGCCAGCACCAGCTCTCCACTCCAGCGAGAAACGACAGCACGGTCCTCCCTGCACCGGAGCCCCCCCGGCTAATGACGCACAAGCTGTTTGACAGTTCTTTTTTAACCAATGGCGGGCCACCCGTGATGTGGACGGGTGACTCCGCCCCCTCTAATGCATCACGGGAAACCCCTGTGACATGTTAGAGGGGGCGGGGTCACCCCGGGAAACCCCCGTGACTCGTAAGAGGGGGCGGGGGTCCCCTTTGTTAAAGGGGTCTTCCAGATTCCGATAAGCCCCCTGCCCGCAGACCCCCACAACCACCGGGCAAGGGTTGTGGGGATGAGGCCCTTGTCCCCATCAACATGGGGACATCCTCCCCATGTTGAGGGCATGTGGCCTGGTACGGTTCAGGAGGGGGGGCGCTCTCTCGTCCCCCCCTCTTTTCCTGCGGCCTGCCAGGTTGCGTGCTCGGATAAGGGTCTGGTATGGATTTTTGGGGGGAACCCCACGCCATTTTTTTTTAAATGGCTCAGGGTTCCCCTTAATATCCATACCAGACCTGAAGGGCCTGGTTAATGATTTTGGGGGGACCCCCCACGCTTTTTTATTTTTATTTTGGTTCCCCTTAATATTCATACCAGACCCAAAGGGCCGGTGTTTTCAATGACTTTTATCTGTATTGCCGGGACCCGACAATTCATTAATAGCCGCGAGTAGTTTTAAATGACTTTTTTTCCCTTCAGAAATGACATTTTGTGCATAGACACCCCCCAGGTACGAAATTTAAAGGAATATTTCACTTTTTTTGTTTCACTTTAAGCATTATTAAAATCATTGCTCCCGAAAAAATGGCAGTTTTTAAAACGTTTTTTTGCATTGATACATGTCCCCTGGGGCAGGACCCAGGTCCCCAAACACTTGTAGCAGGCATTTAAATTTGGGGGGGAGCGTCTGGGTTATTCAACCCAGATGTAATAATTGTTAGGGAGTCTGAGAATCCCTTTTGTGGTTCTTGGAGGACTCTGGTGGTGCAAGGTTCCCTGTGGCCTGCAGGTGGCGTTGCCGCCCTGGGCCGGAGTTGACTGTTCCTTTTTGTCCTTTCCTGGTGCTGTTACAGCGGGGTGGGGAACCAGCTGTGACGCAAAGGGAGAGGAGATAAAAGGGGCGGACGCCCTGACCTCGGGGGTTCAGAGTTGGAGGACGCGGCCGCACCCAGGCACCTTCAGCCTGGGTGCTGGCGTTCCGGAGTTCTGGGCCCAGGTGCCCTCGACCTGGCCGGACCGAGAGATGGAGTCCATCCCAGGCACCTTAAGCCTGGGCTGAGGTACTATGACCAAGGCCTGGGGCACAGTAACTTCGACTGGGTTCCGCGAGGGTGGAGGAGTCCGAGGGACCCTAAGGTGTTGGGACCTGTATCTGAGGTGAGGAGGCCAGGGAGTGTAACCCTTCCGAATAGCCCGGTACAGCATTAATCCGGTGACGTCGGGGCCTCTGGTAACTCTCTTGGAGGGATGTCTTCCCACTGACAGGGGCTGCAACGTAGCGAAGGTAACTCCAGTTCCTGTTCACTAGAGTCGCTGGAAGAGACTCTGAAGCCAAAAAGTAAGTTTTACAGCCACTGTGCTTAGCAACCGTTGGTGAAACCTCAACGGTTTTGTTTCTTTGAGGATTGTGCCTTGACCTACTCCCCACCAATACTGAACTGTTCTATGGGTCTCAAATTGTCTGCTCGCAAAGGACTATTTGTTTGCCGTTATGGAATAAATAAGTGTTGGACCTTTTCAGTGTGTGGTACTCCAATTACTGGGAGCAAAGGGGGTTATCAGCAGAACAGACTTGGCTCTGAGCGTATACACAGCCCGAAGGTAATCTGATTCTGGCCTTCACCTCTACATGCTGTAATCTAGAGGACATGGGCCATGGCGCACCTCGCTCTCCCCTTCAAAGTACCCCTAGACCGGAGCCAAAGTAACCGCTAAAGAAGAGAGAGAGGGTGAGGCCGCTACACGTGGGGGCTCGTAAGTCCGGGATGTGTGTTTCGTGTATGGAGCTGGGAACGTCTGTGTTTGAACTTTGCTGCCCGGTGGAGTTCCGAGTAGGTCGGCCATGTTGGCAAGCACGGCATGAGGCACACCATAACTGCGCAGTTCGTGGGCAGGGAAAAGGGAAAGCCCGCGAACAAGTGCAGAGTATGGGAGGAGTCTGGCCATGTGGAAGCAGTCACGTGGGGATCCCGACGCAAATTGGTCAGTGCGCAATGGAGCAGCAGACAGTCGGGATGTCCTCAAGTGGATTCCGGTTCCTTACCCCACGAAGATGACTTCCTTTGCTGCTTCCATAACGGAAACAGGAATAAGACTCAGGCCCCGAGGACGTTTGGCTCTGTATGTATGCAGAGACATAGAGGCCCTCGGTGTGATCTGTCCCGGCTGCTCGGGACTGGTGGTCAACTTGAAGCCATTTGGGCGATGTGAGGCCTGCAAGGAGTTTCTTTTTGAGGTGGAGCCATTCACAGAAAGGCCCCGAGCCTTCCACCTCAACTGCCTCACAGGTACCGCCACTCCGGAAGGGGAGATCCAGGCCTTTGCGGAGATTTCTGTGCGCACTGACCAGGGCAAAGAGAGTGCCCAACCAGAGACTGAGACTGAAAAAAATCAGAGGATGCTGCTTCGGTCACCACAAGCTCCCTGCTCCCACCTCCGAAGAGGAAGGTCGGCCTTGTACAGGCATCCTATGGTCATGGAAGAGCTTCGCCCCACCGCTTGCCTGGCCTAGATGGATCCGGAGGGAAGAGCCCTGGACATCCCTGTTCTACTGAAGGCCCAGGTGAGCCAGGGGTTGGGACTGTGTGTGTGGTTGGAGGTGTAGGGAGTCCATTGTCGGTGGAGCCCGTAAGGGATGGTGATTCCTTATCTACTGGGAATTACCTGCCCGTGGAAATGTATGACACCTCCGACCTAGAGTCGGTGTCAGATGCCGGCGATGATGGCGAGATCGATGAGGTCTTTCACCGCAAGGGTTGGGACAGGATGCCATTACCCGCGCTCCGTGCGCCAAGAAATCTGGTCTCCTGCCTACCCTTACATCCTCCGAATCACCTACTGCTTCATCCGTTCCGGTGACGGGAACGCAACGTTCATTACTGCGGGCTCCTAGGTCCAAGCCAATGGAGGTAGTTAAAGTACCTCGGCATCCTGAGTCCATTGTCCAGCCTGGAGAAGGAGACCGTGCCACAATGCCACCTCTGGCCCGGCTACAGCGGCTCTTCTGTCAGAGAGTTGCCCGTGAGTATGGGTGGGAGTACCCATACCTACCCCGGGACTTGCTTTTTGAAGTGGAGGTCCTGCGGCAGCAATGGTATGATGAGTTTGTCTGGGAAAAAGCTCAAAGTGCCCCATGCTCGCCGATATCTTTCGTGCTCATCCCCCGTGTCTAAGAAGTTCAAAGACTGTAAAGCGAAGTGGATGTTGGGTCGGCACATCCATGCGGACAAGGTGCTTATTTGTCGCAAAGATGGAGAGAACATTGAATATAATGTGGAGACTTTCGATAAGCACTTGAAGCCCCTATTCCTGCCGCACCCAAAGTTCTACCTTTAGGAGGAAAAGAAAAGCTCTGTTTGCTCTGTTTATTGTTCATTGCTGAACTTGCCGGAACGCAAGGACTGTGCCCTAGTTTTTTATTTGGGCGTTTTTACTCTTTGGAGAAATGGGAGCTGTTACTGTTTGTTCTCCCTCTTTCTCCCTGCACTGCAAAGAAGATAATGACTTTGGGGTGTAGTTAGTGTAGACACAGTGAAAGAAGAAGGAAAGTTGTCTGGAGGATTTGGCCAAGTGTCATTACCGTGGCAATGTCACCAGGTGGCAGTGCTGCGCAACGACTGTTTTTTTTTTTTTTACACTTGCATCACCATACTCATTGGAGCGAATGGGCCTTTTCAAGGACTGGCCCGTTCATTCCAAGAAAACACACATTGTGGTAGGATGTTTGTTTTTTCCCTTCTGCAGGAGATTCATCTGTCAAGGCTGCTGAGAATGGGTGGTCCTTAGATAGCCAAGGGGAGGATTGTGCTTGTGTAAATGTCAGAAGTGTCTCATTGAAAGTTTTTATAGTTTTACTGTTTTATGTTTGCCCTTTCCCATTCTAGGTCTTGGCACAATTCAGGACTAAATTGTATGGTTTAGTTTCTGGGCGGAGCTTATGTCACCACTTTTGTGGGATGTGAGTTCGGACCAGACACTGGGGACCAGTGTCAAATCACCGGGGGGAGAGTGTAGCGGGCATTTAAATTTGGGGGAGAGCATCTGGGTTATTCAACCTAGATGTACTAATTGTTAGGGAGTCTGAGAATCCCTTTTGTGGTTCTTGGAGGACTCTGGTGGTGCAAGGTTCCCTGTGGCCTGCAGATGGCGTTGCCGCCCTGGGCCGGAGTTGAACCTGCACCGCAAGACTGTTCCTTTTTGTCCTTTCCTGGCGCTGTTACAGCGGGGCAGGGAACCCGCTGTGACGCAAAGGGAGAGGAGATAAAAGGGGCGGACGCCCTGACCTCGGGGTTGAGAGTTGGAGGACGCGGCCGCGCCCAGGCACCTTCAGCCTGGGTGCTGGCGTTCCGGAGTTGCGGGCCCAGGTGCCCTCGACCTGGCCGGAGCGAGGGATGGAGTCCATCCCAGGCACCTTAAGCCTGGGGTGAGGTACTATGACCAAGGCCTGGGGCCCAGTAACTTTGACTGGGTTCCGCGAGGGTGGAGGAGTCCGAGGGGCCCTAAGGTGTTGGGACCCGTATCTGAGGTGAGGAGGCCGAGGAGTGTAACCCTTCCGAATAGCCCGGTACAGCATTAATCCGGTGACGGTGGGGCCTCTGGTAACTCTCTTGGAGGGATGTCTTCCCCCTGACAGGGGTTGCAACGTAGCGAAGGTAACTCCAGTTCCTGTTCACTAGAGTCGCTGGAAGAGACTCTGAAGCCAAAAAGTACGTTTTACAGCCACTGTGCTTAGCAACCGTTGGTGAAACCTCAACGGTTTAGTTTCTTTGAGGATTGTGCCTTGACCTACTCCCCACCAATACTGAACTATTCTATGGGTCTCAAACTGTCTGCTCGCAAAGGACTATTTGTTTGCCGTTATGGAATAAATAAGTGCTTGACCTTTTCAGTGTGTGGTACTCCAATTACTGGGAGCAAAGGGGGTTATCAGCAGAACAGACTTGGCTCTGAGCGTATACACAGCCCGAAGGTAATCTGATTCTGGCCTTCACCTCTACATGCTGTAATCTAGAGGACATGGGCCATGGCGCACCTCGCTCTCCCCTTCAAAGCACCCCTAGACCGGAGCCAAAGTAACCGCTAAAGAAGAGAGAGAGGGTAAGGCCGCTACACACTTTTTATGACAATATTACATATTAACCTTTAAAATGAGCACTTTAGATTTCTCCCATAGACTTTTAAAGGATGTTCTGCGGCTTGTCGAATTTGCCGCAAACACCCCAAATTGTTTGCTGTTCGGCGAACGGGCGAACAAGCAATGTTCGAGTCTAACTCATGTTCGACTGGAACAGATAGCCCATCCCTAGTGTCAGTATACGCAATACTAATTCCAAGCATTGGTGCCTAGTAATAGCACCTACATTGATGGTCAGTGGTGTTATGTTATTATAACCCCCCCCCCCCCCCTTCATTGGTAGCCTTCTAACCTTCCTGTATGATAGTCAGGGGCAGTGCTATTCAAAGGCGGTAGTAAACTGCACCATTTCTTTTTATTTTTTTTAAACCCTTTAAGGTAAAGGCATAATGTGCTAGTATGCATCACATACTAGCACATAATGAAATACTTACCCTAGAACTAAGCCCTCCAGCGCCACACTGTCACTGCTGACAGTCGCTTCCATCTGTACCAGGTCTTCCTTCCGGGTTCGCATCCTCCAGCCGTCTGATTGGCTGTGCCTTGATGACGTCACTCCTGCGCATGTGCGCAGGAGTCATAGGTCAAGGCACGGAGCTCTGAAGGGACGGCATGGGTATACCATCCCCTCAGAGCACATGTGCCGGTTAGGGATGAGCTTCGAGTTCGAGTCGAACATCGGCCGTTCGACGAAGATCGAACATTATGGGCCGTTCGCGCCAAATTCAAGCACCGCGTCAAGGGCCATAATGCACTGCGTCATCGCAGTGCATTGCTGGCTGATGATCGGCCAAGCATGCACTATGACCCACATGCTTTGGCCAATCATTGCGCCATCAGTACAGAGAGCCATAATCGGGCAAAGGCAGGGTGCCTTTGGCCAATCAGGCTCAAGGGATTAAGTACACGCCCCACACTATATAAGACAGCCTGCACGTCGGCTTTGTGTAGTGTGGTGCGGCGTTGAGAGAGAGAGTGTCATTTAATTTAATTTAGATAGATTGAGCAGGCAGTTGATTCAGTCAGCTCCAGTATATTTAGTATATATATATATATATATATATATGCATTCCAGGCTTTGTGTGTGTGTGTGTGTGTGTGTGTGTGTGTATGTGCATAGATCTTGCTAAACTGTACACAGTTTATATATATATATAACTGCAGACCGTTCCTGTTGTTCTCTTCCTAATGTAGTACAGGCAGGCAGTTGATTCAGTTAGCTGCAGTATATAAAGTAATGTATCCTGTGCACAGTGTGCAGCTAGATCTCACTGCAGACCATTCCTGTTGTTCTCGTCCTAATATACTACAGGCAGGCAGTTGATTCAGTTAGCTGCAGTATATAAAGTACTGTATCCTGTGCACAGTGTGCAGCTAGATCTCACTGCAGACCATTCCTGTTGTTCTTGTCCTAATATACTACAGGCAGGCAGTTGATTCAATATTCAGTATATATATATATACATCCCAGCTTTGTGCAGCTACATCTCACTCCAGGCCATTCCTGGTGTACCTATTCAAATACAGTATGTCTGGAAGGCCAACAAGGAGAGGCAGACACTCACAGGCCACTAAAAGAGGGCAAGCAGGCTCTGTGTCTAGAGCCAACAGTGCTGATCGTGGATACGGTGCATCCTCCGCACGTGGCCGTGGGGCACGCTTGTCCTTTTTTCCGGCAGGTGGGCGCGTTGAGCCACAACATGCAGACGAGTTGGTAGAGTGGATGACCAAGCCATCCTCATCCTCTGTCACCCAGGCTCAGAGTACCTTGGCTGCCAATGCAGGTGCCAAAGCGGCCTATTCCATCTGCTCGAGGTCATCAGTTACTCCTTCCCTAGCCCCACCATCATGCACGGAGGAGTCCCCTGAACTGTTCGACCACAGTGTTGGGTACATGCTGCAGGAGGATGCGCAGCACTTTGAAGGCTCCGATGATGGTACCCAGCTTGAGAAAGGCAGTAACGTGAGCCCAGAGTGAGGGGGTGCCCAAAAAGGACAACAAACTGGCAGTCATGTTCCCCCAGCTGCAGCATACTGACAGGTTTGCTCCAGTGACGAGGAGGGAGGGGATGATGAGGTCACTGACTCTACGTGGGTGCCTGATAGGAGAGAGGAGGAGGAGGAGGAGGCACCTCTCCAACGAGGCAGGATGCCCTCCAGGGGCCAGCTTAAGGGCAGCCAACCGACTGCATCACACCGCAGAGCTCCGCATGTGCAGGGTGCTGCAACATATGTCTGAAGCGGATCAAGCGTGGCCAAAACAGCAGCCGCTTGGGCACCACATGCTTGACCAGACATATGTCGAACTCCCATGTAGTCCGTTGGCAAGCGTACTTAAAAGACCCACAACAAAGAACAAAGCAGACCTCTCCTTGCTCCTCATCAGCTGGGATCTCCAATCCCACTATACCTTCAGTCCTCTCAGAAACCTGCACTGAGAGGAATGAAGGTGTAGAATTAGGTGTGCCACTGCCAAGTACTTGCGGGCAATCTGCTATCGCTACACCAATGTCTGATTGTAGCAGATTTTCCTCCCCAGTTGCTAAACCGGCGAAAGAAATTCACTCCCAGCCATCCACATGTCCAGCGGATGAATGCTAGCTTTAGCTAAATTGCTAGCACTCCAACTGCTGCCTTTTCAGCTGGTAGACTCTGCCCCCTTTCGTGAACTTGTGGAATGTGCGGTACCTCAGTGGCAGGTTCCCAAACGCCACTTTTTTTCACAGGAGGTGATTCCGGCTCTCTACCGGCATGTGGAAGGCAATGTCTTGGCCGCGCTGGACAGGGCGGTCAGTGGTAAGGTGCATATTACCACTGACTCATGGTCCAGCAGGCATGGACAGGGACGTTACCTATCTTTCACGGCGCACTGGGTGACTCTGCTGGCAGCTGGGAAAGATGCAGGACAGGGTGCAGTATTGTTGGAGCTCGTTCCGCCACCACGCCTCCAAAATGCTGGTAGTGGTGATTCTGCCACACCTCTCTCCTCCACCCCCTCCTCTTCTTCTTCCTCTATGGCCTCTTCCTGTGCTGATTTGTCCTCAGAACCAGCGGTGCTCCGTAGGCATTCAAGGGGCTATGCAAGCACTCAGCCAAAAAGATGCCATGCGGTGCTTGAGCTGGTGTGCTTAGGGGACAGGAGCCACACTGGGGCAGAGATTCTGTCAGCTCTGCAGGGGCAGGCTCAGAGGTGGTTGACACCACGCCAGCTTCAGCCAGGAATGGTGGTTTGCGACAATGGCACCAACCTCCCCTCCGCCCTCCGACAGGGACACCTGACCCTGTTTGGCTCACGTCCTTAATTTGGTGGTGCAGCGGTTCTTGTGCAGGTACCCGGGCTTACAGGATCTCCTGAGGCAGGCCAGGAAAGTCTGTGTGCATTTCCGCCGGTTATATAATGCCAGTGCTCGGCTGGCTGACCACCAAAAGGAATACAACCTGCCCAATATCCGCCTAATCTGTGACATGCCCACCAGGTGGAACTGAACGTTGGCCATGCTGCAGCGGCTGCACACACAGCAGAGGGCCATCAATGAGTACCTGTGCGACTATGGCACCAGGACAGGGTCAGGGGAGCTTGGATTTTTTTTGCCACGCCAGTGGCTCATTATCAAGAATGCATGCACTGTCATGTCACCATTTGAGGAGGCCACGAGGATGTTGAGCAGTGACAGTGCATGCATCAGTGATACTGTCCCCCTTGTGTTGGAGCACACGCTGCGTGGAATAATGGCAAAACAAAAGATCAAGTCTTCTGGACAGCAGCACTCCAATAAAAAATCTGAGGAAAACGCTTGGACAGCCGCACTCCAAAAAAGGTTCTTTTATTTAAAACAAAAGCACAAACAACATGCCACAGCAAAAAAAACAGCAAGTATGAGCTGACGTTTCGCACCGCGATTCAGTGCTTAATCATAGCTTGGTTAGCTATGATTAAGCACTGAATCGCAGTGCGAAACGTCAGCTCATACTTGCTGTTTTTTTGCTGTGGCATGTTGTTTGTGCTTTTGTTTTAAATAAAAGAACCTTTTTTGGAGTGCGGCTGTCCAAGCGTTTTCCTCAGATTTTTTGCATTGTCATATGCATTGCCTGCACCCACGGCTCTGGATCTTGTGAATGAGTCACCAGTCACATCTGAGCGGTAACTCTCTACTCTACACAATAAAAAGCCTTTATTATGTAAAATCTTCAAAAATCCAAATACAGCACAGCAAGTCACAAAATTCTGGTATAGAGCTGACTAGTTTCACACTTTCTAATGCCGCGTACACACGACCGCTTTTCTCGACGAGAAAAACTGCATTTTTTTTTTCGCAGAGAAAAACGATCGTCTGTGGGCTTTATGTCGTTTTTCTCGTTGAGAAAAACGGCAGAAAAAACGACGAGAAAAATTAGAACATGTTCTAAATTTTCTCATCGTTTTTTCCATCATTTTTTTCCGCGGCAGTTTTCCCATAGGGAGACACTGCCGCGGAGCCCACAGACGGTCGTTTTTCTCGTCAAGAGAAAAAATTACGGGAAAAACGACCGTGTGTAGGGAACCCTTGGAACCGAAGCGGTTCCCTCGTTTTTCCTGTCATTATTCACGGCGGATTTTTAACCGCCGTGAATAATGATCGTGTGTACGCGGCATTAGTGTTTAATCATAGCTGCCTAGTGCACAAATGATTCCCATGATATACCCCAAAAAAAGGGTCATATGACCCAACCACAAGTGTAGGTGATTAACCACTTCCCTACCCAGCCATAGTAATATGACGTCCACAGATGGGATCTCCCATCCTGGGTGGACGTCATATGACGTCCTCTGCTTTGTAGGGGAATATCTGAATGATGCCTGCAGCTAGAGGCATCATTCAGATATCCTTTTGTTCTGCCAGCGATTCTCTGCACCATAAGAACGATCATAGCGGCGGTTCCGCCGCTTGATCGTTCTTATAGGCGGCGGGAGGGGGCACCCCCCCTCCCGCCGCCATCCAGTGCTTCGCCGGCTCTCCCAGGTACCGTTGTGTTCCTTAGGACACAGCAGTTCCCTGATGGGGGTAAATGAGTGGCGGCGGAGCAGCAGCGGCGGGCAGCGGAGCGGCTTACCGGCTCCCATATGCAGAGCTGCAGCAGCGACGTGCACGGCGCCCGCGCGCGCCCCCGGGGGCGCGCAGCGCGGCGATCTGGGATCCGGTGTGTCCCTCTGGACACACCGATTCAAGTAATGTGGCGGCGGGCGGCGGAGATTCCGGTATAAACTTACCGGAATTGATGATGCAGAGCTGCGCAGCGGCGTGCACGGCGCCCGCGCGCCCCCCGGGGGCGCGCAGCGCGGCGATCGGGGCTGAGGTTTTTCCCTTGGATACAGCCCAGCCTCGATCAAGGTAAAGAGCCAATGAAATTGGCTCTTTACCACGTGACCGGCTGTGTCCAATCACAGCAGGTCACTAAATGTAAACAAAACACACAATTGTGTGTAACTCACTATTGCCTGGTTCTCCTCTTCACACACCTGTGAGGAGGAGATCAGCTAACAGTGAGTTACACATATGTTATACACATATACATATGTACTACTGTGCCCAGATTGCCCCCCCCTAAATAAAGAGTACCTGTCATCTAGTACCTGCCACCAGATCACCAGCCACCCACCTGTCCATCAGGAGTACCTGTCCATCAGGAGTACCCGCCACCTCACCTGAGTACCCGCCACCTCAGAGTACCCGCCACCAGTCCATCAGGAGTACCTGTCCATCAGGAGTAACTGTCCATCAGGAGTACCCGCCACCTCACCTGAGTACCCGCCACCTCAGAGTACCCGCCACCAGTCCATCAGGAGTACCTGTCCATCAGGAGTACCTGTCCATCAGCAGTACCCGCCACCTCACCTGAGTACCTGCCACCTCAGAGTACCCGCCACCAGTCCATCAGGAGTACCTGTCCATCAGGAGTACCCGCCACCTCACCTGAGTACCCGCCACCTCAGAGTACCCGCCACCAGTCCATCAGGAGTACCTGTCCATCAGGAGTACCCGCCACCTCACCTGAGTACCCGCCACCTCAGAGTACCCACCACCAGTCCATCAGGAGTACCTGTCCATCAGGAGTACCTGTCCATCAGCAGTACCCGCCACCTCACCTGAGTACCCGCCACCTCAGAGTACCCGCCACCAGTCCATCAGGAGTACCTGTCCATCAGGAGTACCCGCCACCTCACCTGAGTACCCGCCACCTCAGAGTACCCGCCACCAGTCCATCAGGAGTACCTGTCCATCAGGAGTACCTGTCCATCAGGAGTACCCGCCACCTCACCTGAGTACCCGCCACCAGTCCATCAGGAGTAACTGTCTATCAGCAGTACCCGCCACCTCACCTGAGTACCCGCCACCTCAGAGTACCCACCACCAGTCCATCAGGAGTACCTGTCCATCAGGAGTACCTGTCCATCAGCAGTACCCGCCACCTCACCTGAGTACCCGCCACCTCAGAGTACCCGCCACCAGTCCATCAGGAGTACCTGTACATCAGGAGTACCCGCCACCTCACCTGAGTACCCGCCACCTCAGAGTACCCGCCACCAGTCCATCAGGAGTACCTGTCCATCAGGAGTACCTGTCCATCAGCAGTACCCGCCACCTCACCTGAGTACCCGCCACCTCAGAGTACCCGCCACCAGTCCATCAGGAGTACCTGTCCATCAGGAGTACCCGCCACCTCACCTGAGTACCCGCCACCTCAGAGTACCCGCCACCAGTCCATCAGGAGTACCTGTCCATCAGGAGTACCTGTCCATCAGCAGTACCCGCCACCTCAGAGTACCCGCCACTAGTGATGAGCCGAACACCCCCGGGTTCGGTTCGCACCAGAACCCGCGAACGGACCGAAAGTTCGTACGAACATTAGAACCCTATTAAATACAATGGATGCGAACGTTCGAATTCTAAAGTGCTAATTATAACAACTATTATGCATGTTATTGTCCTAAAAAGGGTTTGGGAACCCGGGTTCTGCACCAGGGGACATGTATCAATGCAAAAATAAGTTTTAAAAACGGTCGTTTTTCGGGAGCAGTCATTTTAATGATGCATAAAGTGAAAAAAAAAAGTCAAATATTCCTTTAAATATCGTACCTGGGGGGTGTCTAAAGTATGCCTGTGAAGTGCCACGTGTTTCCCGTGTTTAGAACTGTCCCTGCACAAAATGACACTTCTAAAGGAAAAAAAAGCCATTTAAAACTTCTTGCGGCTTTAATGTAATGTCTGGTCCCGGTAATATGGATGAAAATCTTTAAGAAAAATGGCATAGCTACCCCATGACCCCCCCCCCCCCTACCCCAGCCCATTACCAGCCCCTTTGGGTCTTGTATGGATATTAAGGGGAACCCCGCACATAAAATAAAAAAGGCCCTATATACTCTGAACAGCCGTATACAGGCGGTGCATACAAGACAGGGACTGTAGGTTTGTTCTTATGTAGAATGTGTTTGTAATTTTGAACAGGTACATTGTTGAACTGTAGCTCCAGCCCAAAAATCTATTTTTAAACTTTTTGGGAAACATAGGTAAGGGTTATCACCCCTGTAACATTTGTTTTGCTGTCTGTGCCCCTGTTCAGAACATTTCACCTCACTTTCCGTCCCAATGACAACTGTTTTTGAAATGTGGTGTTTTTCTTGAAACAAGGATTGCTGATAAAGCATCAGTACAGAGGAGACACCTTTCTCCCATATTTATTCTTACAGGAGAGAATTTTCCTTCCTAGGGGTAGATTTCCTCTCACTTCCTGTTGTCTTCTTTCGTTTGCAAGTAGGAGTCGTTTGTAAGTTGGATGTTTGAAAGTAGGGACCTGCCGTATATACTCTGCAGAAATAGGCCCCTTAGTTGTTGGTGTTGGCACAACACTGTAAGCACTCACAGTTACTCTTGGTTGGTGCTGGAACGCCCTGCTGTCAACTATTATATCAGGAATTTTAATTACATATAATTGTTGAACAGTGGTAGTAAAAATTGGGGCTTTGATGGTGGTGCTGGTGCCACAACACTGTAAGCCCTGACAGTTACTCTTGGTGGGTGCAGCAATGGGCCCTGCTGTGAATTATTAGATCAAGAATTGTAATTGCATGCCCCTGTTGAACAGGGGCTGAAAAATTGGGCTTTTCGTGGTGGTGGTGGTGGTGTTGCCACAACACTGTAAGCCCTCAGAGTTACTCTTGGTGGGTGCAGGAATGGGCCCTGCTGTGAATTATTAGATCAAGAATTGTAATTACATGCCCCTTTTGAACAGTGGCTGAAAAATTGGGCCTTTCGTGGTGGTGGTGGTGGTGGCGTTGCCACAACACTGTAAGCCCTCAGACTTACTCTTGGTGGGTGCAGGAATGGGCCCTGCTGTGAATTATTAGATCAAGAATTGTAATTGCATGCCCCTGTTGAACAGGGGCTGAAAAATTGGGCCTTAGGCACTGGTGGCACAACACTACAACCCCTCACAGATACTGTACTTGGAGCACAGCAATGAGCCCTGTTGCAAAGTATTGCTTCAAAAATTGTAATGACACGCCCCTGTTAAACAGGGGCTGAAAAATTGGGCCTTAGGCACTGGTGGCACAACACTACAACCCCTCACAGATACTGTACTTGGAGCACAGCAATGAGCCCTATGGCAAATTATTGCTAAAAAAATTGTAAGTACACGCCCCTGTAAAACAGGGGCTGAAAAATTGGGCCTTAGCCACTGGTGGCGGCACCCATAAACAAAAATGATCTTCCAAGCTATCATCATCAATCGTATCATTGAGGACTCGGAGGAGGAGGATAGCCAGTCAACATAACAGCACAGGCACTCAGCATCAGCATCAGTCTTGAAGGGACGTGACATGTTAAAATCAATTAGTCTGTTATATCAGCATCAGGTGTGTGGTAGCTGGTGGTGATCCAAGACTGGTTCATCTTGATGAAAGTCAGTCGATCAACCGAGTCGGTGGACAGGCGCACCCTGTGATCCGTGACAAATCCTCCAGCAGCACTGAATGTGCGTTCCGAAAGAACGCTGGATTCAGGACAGGCCAGTAGCTCAATTGCATACTGTGCAAGCTCTGGCCAGTGATCCATCCTCAAGACCCAGTAAGCCAGAGGATTTTCGGTGGGGAAGGTGTCCAAGTCTGACCTTGCCCCTAGATATTCCTGCACCATGTTTATCAGATGCTGGCGATGGTTGCTGGAACCAATCATACTTTGGGGCTGCGGACTAAAGAATTGTCTGAACGCATCGGTCAGATGGCCACCTTCCCCACCGCTCCTTCTTTGACTGGCCGAAGCCTCAGCAACTCGTTGTCCTGGACCAGGAGTTTGTAACCTCCCAGTCTCTGGGAACGCGTTGCACAGACCTTTCTGCAAGGCCTCCCGGAGTTGTCTCATCCTCTGCTCCCTCTGCGACGGTAACATAAGGTCCGCAACCTTACCCTTGTACCGTGGATCAAGGAGAGTGGCCAGCCAGTAATGGTCCCTCTCCTTGATCCGAAGAATACGAGGATCCTTCCGCAGACTTTGCAGGATCAGGGAGGCCATGCAGCGTAGGTTTGCTGAGGCATTCGCTCCGGAGTCCTCTGGGTCACTAAGGACGACATGATCCGCAGTCACCTCCTCCCAGCCACGTACAAGTCCACTGGTTTCTTGGGACTGTAAATCATCCCTAAAAGACTGCTGCTGATGATGCTGAGTGCCAGCCTCCACCTCCATGCTGACACAATCCTCCTCCTCCTCCTCCTCCTCCTCCTCTTCCTCTTCCTGTGCGATGGGTGGGACAGAAGGAACACTGTCTGGGTAAAGGGGGCCTTGAGAGGCAAGGAAGTCCTCCTCTTCCTGCCTCTGTTCTGCCTCAAGTGCCCTGTCCATTATTCCACGCAGCGTGTGCTCCAACAGGTGGACAAGAGGTACAGTGTCACTGATGCATGCACTGTCACTGCTCACCATCCTCGTGGCCTCCTCAAATGGTGCCAGGACAGTGCATGCATCCCTGATCATGCCCCACTGGCGTGGAGAAAAAAAACCAAGCTCCCCTGACCCTGTCCTGGTGCCGTAGTCGCACAGGTACTCATTGATGGCCCTCTGCTGCGTGTGCAGCCACTGCAGCATGGCCAACGTTAAGTTCCACCTGGTGGGCATGTCACATATAAGGCGGTTCTTGGGCAGGTTCAACTCCTTTTGCAGCTCAGCCAGGCGAGCACTGGCATTATAAGATCTGCGGAAATGCACACAGACTTTCCTGGCCTGCCTAAGGACATCCTGTAAGCCCGGGTACCTGCCCAAGAACCGCTGCACCACCAGGTTAAGGACGTGAGCCACACAGGGCACATGGGTCAGTTGTCCCTGTCGGAGGGCGGAGAGGAGGTTGGTGCCATTGTCGCAAACCACCATTCCTGGCTTAAGCTGGCGTGGCGTCAACCACCTCTCGGCCTGGCCCTGCAGAGCAGACAGGACCTCTGCCCCAGTGTGGCTTCTGTCCCCCAAACACACCAGCGCAAGCACGGCATGGCATCTTTTTGCCTGCGTACTTGCGTAGCCCCGTGAACGGCTACGGAGCACCGCTGGTTCATAGGACAAACCACAGGAAGAGGCCATGGAGGAAGAAGAAGAGGAGGGGGTGGAGGAGAGAGGTGTGTCACAACCAGTAGTAGCATTTTGGAGGCGTGGCGGTGGGACAACCTCCAACACTACTGCACCTTGTCCTGCATCCTTCCCAGCTGCCAAAAGAGTGACCCAATGGGCCGTGAAAGAAAGGTAACGTCCCTGTCCATGCCTGCTGGACCATGAGTCAGCGGTAATATGCACCTTACCGCTGACCGCCCTGTCCAGCGAGGCCAAGACATTGCCTTCCACATGCCGGTAGAGAGCCGGAATAGCCTTCCGTGAGAAAAAGTGGCGTTTGGGAACCTGCCACTGAGGAACCGCACATTGCACAAACTCACGGAAGGGGGCCGAGTCTACCAACTGAAAAGGCAGCAGTTGAAGCGCTAGCAATTTAGCCAAGCTAGCATTCAACCGCTGGGCATGTGGATGGCTGGGAGTGAACTTCTTTCGACGGTCCAGCAGCTGGGGCAGGGAAATTTGCCTGCTAGAATCGGACGTCGGTGTACTGCTAGCAGAGTGGCCGCAAGTACTTGGCTGTGACACACCTAATTCTACACCTTCATTCCTCTCAGTGCATGTTTCAGAGAGGACTGAAGTTATAGTGGGGTTGGAGATCCCAGCTGATGCGGTGCAAGGAGAGGTCCGCTTTGTTCTTTGGTGTGGGTCTTTGAGGTAGGCTTGCCAACGAGCTGCATGGCAGGTCAACATATGTCTGGTCAGGCATGTGGTACCCAAGCGGCTGATGTTTTGGCCACGCGATATACGCTTGAGACATATGTTGCAAACAGCAGCTGTGCGATCTGATGCACTAGCCTCAAAAAAGGCCCACACCAAGGAACTTTTTGAATGACGGGCAGAGGCAGCGCCCTGCACAGGCGGAGCTCTGCGGTGTGATTCCGTCGGTGTACTGCCCTTACGCTGGCCACCAAAGGGCATCCTGTCTCGTTGGAGATGTGCCTCCTCCTCATCCTCCTCCTCCTCTCTCTTATTAGGCACCCATGTGGAGTCAGTGACCTCATCATCCCCTCCCTCCTCATCACTGGAGCCAATCTGGCAGTATGCTGCAGCTGCTGGAACATGACTGCCAGATTGGTGTCCTTCTTGAGCATCCCCTCTGTCTGCTCTCACCCTACTGCCTTCCTGTAGCTGGGTTTCATCATCAGACCCTTCGAAACGCTGGGCATCCTCCTGGAGCATGTACCCAACACTGTGCTCAAACAGTTCGGGGGACTCCTCAGGAGGAGGACATGGTGGGTCTAGGGAAGGAGTGACTGATGATGAGTCTGACATTGATACCAGGGAAGAGGACGCTTTGGCAGCTGCTTTGCCAGTACCCTGAGCCTGGGTGAGAGAGGATGAGGAGGAGGAGGAGGGCTTGGTCATCCACTCTACCAAGTCTTCGGCATGATGTGGCTCAACATGTCCAGCTGCGGAAAAGAAGGACAAGCGTGTCCCATGGCCATGTGCTGATGACAATGCACCGCGTCCACGACCAGCACTGTTGCCCCCAGACACAGAGCCTGCTTGCCCTCTTTTATTGCCTCCTGACTGTCTGCCTCTCCTTGTTTGCCTTCCAGACATTCTAATAGATGGCCTGCAGGGAGATGGGAAAAAAGCAATAAGGGCTACCTTCAGGTGTCCTTCTCTGTCCCTTGAAACAAGGACTTGCACAGTGAAAGAAACTGACACTCTCCCTACCTACAGTTTTCTGTCCCTAGAAAAAATGATTTTTTTAAGCACAATATAGCACAAGGAGAATTCACTCACTGTCCTTCCAGGTCCCTGGAAACAAGGACTTGCACAGTGAAAGAAACTGACACTCTCCCTACCTAGAGTTTTCTGTCCCTAGAAAAAATGTTTTTTTAAGCACACTATAGCACAAGGAGCATTCACTCACTGTCCTTCCAGGTCCCTGGAAACAAGGACTTGCACAGTGAAAGAAACTGACACTCTCCCTACCTACAGTTTTCTGTCCCTAGAAAAAATGTTTTTTTTAAGCACAATATAGCACAAGGAGAATTCACTCACTGTCCTTCCAGGTCCCTAGAAACAAGGACTTGCACAGTGAAAGAAACTGACACTCTCCCTACCTACAGTTTTCTGTCCCTAGAAAAAAAGTTTTTTTTAAGCACAATATAGCACAAGGAGAATTCACTCACTGTCCTTCCAGGTCCCTGGAAACAAGGACTTGCACAGTGAAAGAAACTGACACTCTCCCTACCTACAGTTTTCTGTCCCTAGAAAAAATGTTTTTTTTAAGCACAATATAGCACAAGGAGAATTCACTCACTGTCCTTCCAGGTCCCTGGAAACAAGGACTTGCACAGTGAAAGAAACTGACACTCTCCCTACCTACAGTTTTCTGTCCCTAGAAAAAATGTTTTTTTTAAGCACAATATAGCACAAGGAGAATTCACTCACTGTCCTTCCAGGTCCCTAGAAACAAGGACTTGCACAGTGAAAGAAACTGACACTCTCCCTACCTACAGTTTTCTGTCCCTAGAAAAAATGTTTTTTTTAAGCACAATATAGCACAAGGAGAATTCACTCACTGTCCTTCCAGGTCCCTAGAAACAAGGACTTGCACAGTGAAAGAAACTGACACTCTCCCTACCTACAGTTTTCTGTCCCTAGAAAAAATGTTTTTTTTAAGCACAATATAGCACAAGGAGAATTCACTCACTGTCCTTCCAGGTCCCTAGAAACAAGGACTTGCACAGTGAAAGAAACTGACACTCTCCCTACCTACAGTTTTCTGTCCCTAGAAAAAATGTTTTTTTTAAGCACAATATAGCACAAGGAGAATTCACTCACTGTCCTTCCAGGTCCCTAGAAACAAGGACTTGCACAGTGAAAGAAACTGACACTCTCCCTACCTACAGTTTTCTGTCCCTAGAAAAAAAATTTTTTTAAGCACAATATAGCACAAGGAGAATTCACTCACTGTCCTTCCAGGTCCCTGGAAACAAGGACTTGCACAGTGAAAGAAACTGACACTCTCCCTACCAACAGTTTTCTGTCCCTAGAAAAAATGTTTTTTTTAAGCACAATATAGCACAAGGAGAATTCACTCACTGTCCTTCCAGGTCCCTAGAAACAAGGACTTGCACAGTGAAAGAAACTGACACTCTCCCTACCTACAGTTTTCTGTCCCTAGAAAAAATGTTTTTTTTAAGCACACTATAGCACAAGCACAAAACACACTGACACTCTCCCTACCTATCCTTCTCTTTCCCTAAACTAAAGGAATCCAGGTTAAGCAAGAAAGAAATAAAAGTCACTGTCCCTGCCTATGCTGCTCTATCCCTGCTCCGGAACACACTACACTAGGCCGCCGTGCTGGCGGCCTTTTATAGTGTGGGGCGTGTACTAAACACCCTCAGCAATAATTGGCCACAGGCATCCTGCCTGTGGCCAATCATTGCTCTCCTCGCTGCCGGCGCTGTGATTGGCCAAGCATGCGGGGTCACAGTGCATGCTTGGCCAATCACAGCGCCTGGATGACACTGCGATGGCGTAGTGCATTGTGGGCCGTTCGCGTCACTCGAATTTGGCGCGAACGGCCCAAATCGTTCGATCTTCGTCGAACGATCGAACAGCCGATGTTCGAGTCGAACGTATGTTCGACTCGAACACGAAGCTCATCCCTACCCGCCACCAGTCCATCAGGAGTACCTGTCCATCAGGAGTACCCGCCACCTCACCTGAGTACCCGCCACCAGTCCATCAGGAGTACCTGTCCATCAGCAGTACCCGCCACCTCACCTGAGTACCCGCCACCTCAGAGTACCCGCCACCAGTCCATCAGAAGTACCTGTCCATCAGGAGTACCTGTCCATCAGGTGTACCCGCCACCTCACCAGGAGTACCCGCCACCTCACCAGGAGTACCCGCCACCAGTCCATCAGGAGTACCTGTCCATCAGGAGTACCCACCACCTCACCAGAGTACCCGCCACCTCACCAGAGTACCCACCACCAATCCATCAGGAGTACCTGTCCATTAGAGTACCCGCCACCTCACCAGAGAACCTGCCACCAGAGTACCTGCCACCTCACCAGCGTACCCACTATGTCCAGAAAGGTGTACACCCCAGAAGAAGCATAGCAAATACTCAGTCTGACCGATGAGAGCAACGGGGAGCTCTCACCGCTCAGTTCTGATTCCGATTCTGGTTCGGAATATGAACCCCCCGAAGGCAGCACATCCGGATCCGAATTAGAGGAGGACACAGTCCGTCCAAAAAGAAGACGGTCTGAACACCAGGCAGCGACCAGCAGTGCCAACGGCGGTAGACCCCAGGAGGCGAGGTCCAGTGCAAGCGCTGCTAGACCCCAGGAGGAAAGGCCCAGTGCAAGCGCTGCTAGACCCCAGGAGGAAAGGCCCAGTGCAAGTACACGCCAAAAAGTAGGACCCGAACCCAGCTTCCAGATGGCTTGGCAAACCCATTGTGGCTGCCTTCTACCTCAGGGTCAGCCACGATCCCCCCTTTTACAGCACAGCCAGGTGTGCAGGTCAACACTGAGGGTTTTTCCAAACTTGATTTTTTTAATTTATTTTTCCCTGATGAATTGGTTCAAGGCATTGTGGAGCAAACTAATCTTTTTGCTCAACAATTCATTGAAAACAACCCCAGCTCCAGCTATGCCCGCCCTTTTGAATGGAGACCCCTAACAGTGGTGGAGCTTAGATTGTTTTTAGGCCTAACGTTTAACACAGGGCTTACAAAAAAAAATGAAATGAATAGGTATTGGTCGAAGAAACCCATCCACCATATGCCAATTTTTACATCGGCCATGTCCAGGTCCCGATACGAACTTATAATGCGGTTCCTGCATTTCAGTGACAACTCACAGTGCCCCCCCCGAGATCACCCAAACTTTGACAAATTATATAAAATTCGCCCCCTAATTAATTTTTTTTCCAAGAAGTTTGCCGAACTTTATGTCCCTGACCAAAACATTTCTGTGGACGAATCCCTGGTGCATTTCACAGGCCGGCTGCGAATCAAGCAATATATCCCCAGTAAGCGGGCGAGGTACGGCTTGAAGCTCAACAAGCTCTGTGAAAGCGCCACTGGTTATGTGCACTCATTCCGCATGTACGAAGGCAAAGATTCCCAGCTCGAGCCCCCTGAGTGTCCATCGTACATGGGAATAAGTGGAAAAATTGTTTGGGAGTTGGTATTTCCACTCCTCCAAAAGGGGTATCATATTTATATGGACAACTATTATACCAGCCTGCCCCTTCTCCGCCACCTCTACCTAAAAAAAACTCTGGCGTGTGGTACAACAAGAATAAACAGAAAGGGCTTCCCACAGCGTCTTGTCACCACAACCATTCAAAAGGGGGAATCGGCAAGCTTGAGGAACGAGGAAGTGTTGGCTGTGAAGTGGAGGGATAGGAAAGATGTGTACATCATGTCCACCATCCACGATGACACCTCGGTGGAACTTCACAGAAGACGCAGTACCGTTCGCAAGCCTTCCTGCATCAATGAGTACAATAAATTCATGGGGGGTGTGGATTTAAATGATCAAATGTTGCAGCCCTATCTTTCAACCCGAAAATCCCTCTTCTGGTATAAAAAAATCGCAATTTACTTTTTTCATTTGGCCCTGTTAAATTCTTTCATAGTCTACCAAAAATCCACACATAGACCCACCACCTTCATGAGATTTATTGAAGACATTGTCACTGCCCTGATCTACCAACAAACATCCCCCCCAGAAAGCATTCACTCAGATTGTGTCAGCAGACTACATGAGCGCCATTTTTCAGACCATATTCCACCATCACGATCCGGAAGACGACGGCAAAAAAAATGTCGGGTGTGCACCAGAAGAGGAATTAGGAAAGACACCAGCTTCCATTGTCCCGACTGTCCCTCCCAACCTGGCCTTTGCATCGGAAAATGCTTCAAGCGATATCACACTCTCGAAAACTATTAGCCCATATTTCTAATACTGCCATTTCCCCGTTTTCAATATGTCCTGAATATTTCCCTGCCTCAACCAACCATATCATTGTCTTCCATGTGAACTGACCCTGGCCTGTTTCTCGACTATGTCTCTGCCTACTGTCTGCATTGTTTATCCGCCATGTTTCTGCCTTTCACGTGAACTGACCCTGGACTGTATGGATTATGCCTCTGCCTACCGTTTATTTCTGCCTTTTACCTGCACTGACCTCGGCCTGTTGACCATGTTTTTGCCTGCCCCCTTGGACTGATCTTTCACCCTGCTACACAGGGGTCTCACATATGTGAGGGGCTCCAGAATAGTGTTCTGAGTTCAGAAAACCAGTTTTTGGTTTTCTGTGTTCCCAGAACAGGGTCTGGTTGTCCGGAGGCTTCAAAGCGATTTGGGTGGGAGAAGCCTCTACCCCTGTCCCCATTCTTTCCTGACCGTTGCCCTAAGCTTGATGGTCCTGCCTGCTCCCTGGACAAATACTCTGGCTGTGCTGACCATACCTCTGCCTGCTGCATGTACTAACTATGGACAGTATTCCTGCCTGCTGCATGGACGATCCTTTGTTCCTTTTGCTACTGCTGACCACATCTCTGCCTGCTATCTGGACCAATGCTTTAGCTGTGCTGACATCATCTCTACCTGTACTGACTATTCCTGCCTGCTGCCTGTTTTGCTGTCGCTGTCCACGTTCCTGCCTGCTGCCTGGACCGATGCTCTCCTCTTTGGACCACTGCACTACTAAAACCGCAGGTAATCTTTTCTTTACCCTTTTTCTCAGAAGAATGTATTTTGGTTTATAATTGGTATGTACAGTACATGCTATGTTTTAGAAATATGAAGGGCCTTCAACAATGTGATAGGTTGTCAGGAATTTATGTGTGTAATTTATGCTCCTAGAACACATGACGGTGCTACTTAGATGTTAGGCCTCTGTATTTGGCCAGGCTGTGTAAAAGTCTCACACATTTGGTATCGCCATACTCAGGAGGAGTAGCAGAATGTATTTTGGGGTGTCACTTTTGCTATGTACATGCTATGTGTTGGTAATATCTTATAAATGGACAACTTTGTATAAAAAAAATGCGTTTTCATTTTTTTCCCACATATTCCAAAAACTTCTGGAAAAAAATGAACCGTTCAAAAGACTCATTATGCCTCATAGATTATACGTTGGGGTGTTAGCTTTCCAAAATGGGGTCATTTTATGGGAGTTTCCATTGTCCTGGTGCTCCAGGGTCTTCAAAACTGTAATAGGTGGTTGAGAAATGAGATGTGTAATTTATGCTCCTAGAATGCCTGAAGGTGCTATTTCAATGTTGGGCCTCTGTATTTGGCCAGGCTGTGTAAAAGTCTCACACATTTGGTATCGCCATACTCAGGAGGAGTAGCAGAATGTATTTTGGGGTGTCATTCTTGCTATGTACATGCTATGTGTTGGTAATATCTTATAAATAGACAACTTTGTATAAAAAAAATGCGGTTTCATTTTTTTCCCACATATTCCAAAAACTTCTGGAAAAAAATGAACCGTTCAAAAGACTCATTATGCCTCATAGATTATACGTTGGGGTGTTAGCTTTCCAAAATGGGGTCATTTTATGGGCGTTTCCATTGTCCTGGTGCTCCAGGGCCTTCAAAACTGTAATAGGTGGTTGAGAAATGAGATGTGTAATTTATGCTCCTAGAATGCCTAAAGGGGCTATTTCAATGTTGGGCCTCTGTATTTGGCCAGGCTGTGTAAAAGTCTCACACATTTGGTATCGCCATACTCAGGAGGAGTAGCAGAATGTATTTTGGGGTGTAATTTTTGCTATGTACATGCTATGTGTTGGTAATATCTTATAAATGGACAACTTTGTATAAAAAAAATGCGTTTTCATTTTTTTCCCACATATTCCAAAAACTTCTGGAAAAAAATGAACCGTTCAAAAGACTCATTATGCCTCATAGATTATACGTTGGGGTGTTAGCTTTCCAAAATGGGGTCATTTTATGGGCGTTTCTATTGTCCTGGTGCTCCAGGGCCTTCAAAACTGTAATAGGTGGTTGAGAAATGAGATGTGTAATTTATGCTCCTAGAATGCCTAAAGGGGCTATTTCAATGTTGGGCCTCTGTATTTGGCCAGGCTGTGTAAAAGTCTCACACATTTGGTATCGCCATACTCAGGAGGAGTAGCAGAATGTATTTTGGGGTGTAATTTTTGCTATGTACATGCTATGTGTTGGTAATATCTTATAAATGGACAACTTTGTATAAAAAAAATGCGTTTTCATTTTTTTCCCACATATTCCAAAAACTTCTGGAAAAAAATGAACCGTTCAAAAGACTCATTATGCCTCATAGATTATACGTTGGGGTGTTAGCTTTCCAAAATGGGGTCATTTTATGGGCATTTCCATTGTCCTGGTGCTCCAGGGTCTTCAAAACTGTAATAGGTGGTTGAGAAATGAGATGTGCAATTTATGCTCCTAGAATGCCTGAAGGTGCTATTTCAATGTTGGGCCTCTGTATTTGGACAGGCTGTGTAAAAGTCTCACACATTTGGTATCGCCATACTCAGGAGGAGTAGCAGAATGTATTTTGGGGTGTCATTGCAAGTATGCATGTGCTGTGTGAGAGAAATAACTTGTTATTATGACAATTTTGTGCAAAAAAATAAAAATTTAAAAAAATTTAAAAAATTTCCCAAGAATTGTGGGAAAAAAGTACAACTTCAAAAAACTCACAATGACTCTTACTAAATACATTGGAATGTCTGCTTTCCAAAAAGGGGTAATTTGGGGGGTATTTGTACTTTCCTGGCTTGTTAGGGTCTCAAGAAATGAAATAGGCCTTCAGTACATCAGGTGTGATCAGATGTGATAATTTTTCAATGATTTGCACCATAGCTTGTAGACTCTATACCTTTCACAGAGACCAAATAATATACACTTTTTTGGTTATTTTTACTAAAGATATGTAGCAGTATACATTTTGGCCCAATTTTATGAAGAAAAATTACTTATTTGCAAAATTTTACAATAAAAACAAAAAAAAAGTGTTTTTTTTAAAAAAAATCTAACTTTTTTCGCTTATATTGCAAAAAATAAAAAACCTAGCGGTGATTAAATACCACCAAAAGAAAGCTCTGTTTGTGAGAAAAAAATGATAAAAATTTGGTTTGGGTACAGTGTAGCATGACTGAGTAATTGTCATTCAAAGTGTGAGAGCGCTGAAAGCTACAAATTGGTCTGGTAAGGAAGGGTGTATAAAAGCCCTGTATTGAAGTGGTTAAGTGCTAACGAGTGTTAATTAAAAGTTGATTACATGCTGACTAACCTGTGTCCAAGAAGTAAATGTTTTTTTAAAAAGTGTGTGGTTTCATTGTACCAACTATTCTAAAAACATATGTACATAATATCCTTGAAAAGGTGTGCAGCAAATTAAATTTCCTGACAGACTCCATGGCAGCCTACGTGTGGGTTAATCCCGCCCCTCATACCTCATAGGACCCTTCTCCCATAAATCTTTGCTCTGGGCCAGAGGCCGTGTTCCTTTTTTTTGTCCTCCTCCTAGGACCAAGATATAGTCTTACCTTTTCATGAAGTTTTCCTGTAATCCAGGCCTGGCGGTGTGCACGGCGATACGTTGGTGGTTAGCGGTGATCCTCTCTGCAGTCCAGCAATCCTAGCTATTAGCAGGTGGACATGGGCGATATGATGTGATACCATGAAGAGCTTACTAACCTGGCCATTGGCAGGCAAGCGGCAATATGGCCAAACGTCCCAGCTATTAGCGGGAGGCTTTGTAAATGCCCGATCATGCGGTGGGTCGAGCGAACAGCTCCCCAGTCCCAGGTTCTGGTCCGGATCGTGCCGTGGTGGTGGTAATGTACAAAGATATTCCTTTTATATGGCAGCCGTATCTCTGTGTTTTGTGTGTCTCCTTATTTTCTATCAAGCTCCAGTGAGTGGCCACGGCGGCTGGAGCGCAGCTGCGTTCCAGCTCGCCGTTTCAGGAAGTCGCTGCGCATCCGCAAGCCGCGAACGAAGATTCCGTGCTTGGTTCGTTCAGGCGCAGTTTCGCCAAAATGGCGGCGGCGGTCGCGCATGCGATTGGCCGCCATCGGATGGCAACCGCTATGGGGCGGTGACATCGTTAACGGTGGCAGATTTAAATAGCTGTCAAAGCAGCTATTACTTGGGATGACTTGCAGGCTTATGCGGTATTTACCCAGGCACTGGGCTCTGGTTTACAAGGTAAATTGTTTGCTGCAGGCTCCCTGGGTGCTGGCTATGTTTTATTATGTGCTCTCTCATGCCTGTTGTCACTCCTGTTTCTCATAAGGCAGTAATGATTCATTTCACTTTCAAACTGCCTTGCCATGGATCTGTCACCGCCCTCTTGTGGCCAACCCTTGCGCTGCAGGTAGGATTTATTTATTTTCTACCTGTGATGCTTGGGTTCACTTATTCAGGAGCTCTTAACCCTTTCTTTTTCACTCAGCTCTTCTAGGTCTGAACACCAAAGCACGGCAAAGACCGTCCTAGGTCTCAACGTTGTCACTCCTCTTCAAGGTCCAGACATCAGATCTTCCTTTTAGACCTAGGTACCACAGATAGGAGTCTAAAACCACCTCTGGGCGTCACTCTCACCGCCACTCCAGCCGCTCTGTGAGGAAAGCCTGCTGGGTATGCGGGGCCCAGGTTCCTGAAGGCAAATCGCTCTGCAAGCGATGCTTTTCTAAAGTCGCATAAGAAAGAGGGTGGAGACCAACAAGTGGAAGCACTGGTCAGAAAGGTGGTCCATGAGTCCCTGAGTAAAGGGGATTCTGGTCATACCCACAACCCTGCTGGCGACACTATGTCAGTCCCTATTAGGGATGATCTCAAGGCTCCAGGCCCTTCACAGCCGAGCCATTCCTCAATTGAAGCCTCAGACAGTGAGGTGGAGGTAGATGACCCTGGTGCAGGTTTTGAATTTGCCCTAGTACCACAGCTGGTCAAAAGCTGTCAAAGAAGCTTTGAGATGGAAGAGCCAGTGGAGGCACCCTCCAAATAGAGGAAATATTTTAAACACCTCAAAAAAAGAACACCCTAATTTCTCCTTTTTGGGTGAACTCAGCGCAATAATTACCGACGAATGGGGTGGTGTTGAAAGGAAGAATTGCCTGTTAATGAAGGTATCAAAAATGTACCCATTTAAAAGCAAGGATGTAAAACATCTGGAGTCGGCTCCTCTCATTGACTCAGCCCTAATGAGGATGGTGAGGCACGTCACACTCCCATTGTAGGATACTGTTTCCTTTAGGGATTGCCTGGAGTGGAAAATTTATACCGACCTCAAGCGGATCTACATTACAGCGGGTATGACCTGCAAACCAGCTCTAGCTCTCGCAGCCCTTTCTAAAGCGATGGAAGTCTGGGCAGATGACGTAGATGCTTCTCTGAGGAGCATCTCGGAAGAACTGGCCAGGAGCTCACCTATTCATGGGCTAAGGTTGACGTTGGCTTTGCTTGTGGGGCTTCCCTAGACATAATTCGCCTGGTGGCTCGGATCATGCTGACATCTGTCACGGCTAAGCGTGCCTTGTGGCTGCGCCCATGGGTAGTTGACCCTGCCTCCAAGCAGGCATGGTGCAGGATTCCATTTGGGGGTTTCGTCCCTCTTTGGGAACATATCGGACAGTGCCATCACCCGTGCCACAGGGGGCAAGTCGGGGTTCCTTCCCCAGGATCGCCGTCTGCTAAACCAGAAGAGAACACAGCCCAGGCAAAGTTCAGATCGAGCAAGGAATGCTCGCTACTATAGGCCTGGCCGTGAGTTCAAGAAGACCTGGAAGAAAAAAACAGCCTTCAGGCCAGAAGTTTTCAAAAGGGGCATCTTCCGGTGGACAAGAATCCCCTAAGTCTTTATGATATTGCACCTGCCTAAAACAGAGCGAGTTGGCATCCTTGCCTCTCTCGGAAGAGAAAAAGCGAATTCTCCTGTCTCTCTTGTGGCTCAGGGCGCTGCAATTCCAGTTCCAGATGACAAAAGGTTTTAAGGGGTCTACTCGCCCCTCTTCATGGTGTTGAAGAAAAACGTCTCCTGGAGGCCAGTTATAGACCTAACCCACTTGAATTTTTTTATCTAGAAGGAGAAGTTCAAGATGGAGACACTACTCATGATCAGTCAAGCAATCCAACCAGGTGATTGGCTTGTCTCTATAGACCTGAAGGATGCCTACTTCCATGTTCCGATAGCGTCAGAATTCCAGAAATACCTTCGCTTTGCTGTCAATCAAATCCGTCTGCAGTTTACCTGTCTCCCCTTCGAGCTTACAACATCGCCTCGTGTGTTTTCAAAACTTGTTGGCTGTCGTGGCTCCGATCAGGACCAGAGGTATCCGTTTGTATCACTATCTAGACGACCTGCTGTTGTCTCGGGACAAGGAGCAGTTGCTAATCCACAGATCCCAGGTCATCTCCACTCTACTCGAGTTTGGTTGGCTTCTGAATCTGTAAAAGAGCCATCTGGATCCTACGCAGTCCCTGGTATTCCTCGGGGCACACTTCAACGCTATCAAGAGCACCATCTTGTTACCACTGGAAAAATCCCAGTGATCCGGGACAGAGTTTGGCTTGCAATGTCGTCCTCATCTCCAAGCCTCTCAATGCCTAAAGTTCATTGGCACCATGGTGGCAACAACACCCATGGTAAAGTGGGCTCAGTGGAAAATGCGGCCCTTCCAGAAGGGTTTCCTCCAGCAGTATAATCCAGGGCTTCGGGATCACTTTATCCAAATAACCTCATCCATGCGGGAGAGCTTTACTTGGTGGCTACAACAGAGGAACCTCCTCAATTGTCACTCCATCGCACCTGTGTCTTGGGTCACCATCACTACTGATGCCAGCAACAGGGGCTGACAGAAGTAGCCCAAGGCATATGGAATTTTCCCTCTCACAGGATAGTCTCCAATGTTCTGGAACTCCGGGCAGCGTTCTGCGCTCTGCAGGCCTTTCACCACTTAACAGCAGGAGACTCAGTCCTCCTAAGACTGGACAACACAACGGCAGTCACATACATCAAGAGACAGGGGGGTACTCGCAGTCTCTCCCTGTCAAAGGAAATGGAGCCCATCATGATCTGGGCCCAGAAAAACCTGGCCAACCTGACAGCTGTCTATCTCCCTGGAGTCCCGAACGTTCAGGCAGATTTTCTGTTGAGTTTCTCTGGACAACGAGTGGACTTCCCCCCCGAAGTCTTCAGGTGGGTTCTGTCCCTGGGAGTCATTCCGGAAGTAGACTTGTTCGCCTCCCCATGCAACTTTAGACTAGAGAGATACTACACAAGGTCTTGGTATCCCCAGGCTTTTGGGTAGATGCCCTGACAGACCATTGGCGGTTCCACAGGGCCTATGCCTTTCCCCCGGTTCCTGTCATTCTCCGTTTTTTGTCGAGGCTCAGGAAGAAGCAGAGATAGTGGCAATAGTCCCGTACTGGCCAAACAAGCCATGGTTTCCACTGCTGACGCAACTCAGCTTCCGGGACCCAGTTCCTCTACCCTCCAGACCAGATCTCCTATCACAAGGGGCATTTCTACATCCATGCCCGGCCCATCTACATCTTATGATCTGGTTCTTGAGAGGGGAAGGTTGGAGGCCTTAGGCTGTCCAAGTAGGGCCATCTCCACAATATTAAATGCCAGAAGAACAGGCACCAACAGGGTCTACCAGAGGATTTGGGAAAAGTTTTCAGACTACACCTCTTCCACTGCAGGTTCTTGCAATAACTCAAAGATACATGATATCCTGGACTTCTTACAATCAGGATTGGATCTCTCATTGTCAGTCAGCTCGCTGCGAGTCCAAATCGCTGTAATCTCTGCCTTTACGGGTGTTTCCTGGGCTAGACACCCTCTTACTCAGTAGTTTTTCAGAGGAGCAATAAGGCTTAGACCTCAGAGCCAAGTTTTTCTAATTGGGATCTTCCCCTTGTCCTGGATTTTTTCTTAGGTAGAGAGTTGGAACATGAAGATCAATCTTCTGTCAAATGACTCTCTCTAATAGTTGTTTTCTTGGTGGCTATAACATCGGCCAAGAATGTCTCTGAAATCAGCTCTCAGGAATGCAAGGAGCCATTTCTAAACTTTTTAATTCCTATGTTGGGTTCAAACCCCAAAGTGGCATCTGTGTTTCATGACAATCAGGAGATTGCTCTTCCAACGTTCAGATCTACCAAGGATTCCAGTGTTTATCCCTTAGATGTTGGAAAAGCTCTGAGTCAGTATCTTGAAGCTACAGCTTCTTTCCGTCAGACCGACCACCTGCTCGTTCTTTTCACAGGAAGTATAAGGGAATGCGTGCCTCTTCCAGATCTATCGGAGCATGGATTGTTCAGGCCATTCAGTGGGCCTATAAAGCCAAGGGCTTGGCGCCTCCAGAAGCGGTGACTGCTCACTCAACTAGAAGTGTGTCTTCATCATGGGCGGCATCACGTCACGTGCCTCCAGAAGTTATTTGCAAGGTGGCCTTGTGGTCTTCAATTAACACGTTCATGGCACACTACTGCGTAGTGGTTTACGTATCTTGTCTGTTGATGGTGCCAATTAAACCTTTTTTCTTTTGTCCAGCACTCTGCCCACCCGGGTGTGTATGGCTAGTTATTTCCCACACGTAGGCTGCCATGGAGTCTGTCAGGAAAACGGAAAATTTATATCAAATACTTACCGTAATTTTCCTTTCCTGATGGACTCCATGGCAGCAGGAGTTCCCTCCCAGTGGCTGGAGTAGGCTAAATTATGGAACACGGCCTCTGGCCCAGAGCAAAGATTTATGGGAGAAGGGTCCTATGAGGTATGAGGGGCGGGATTAACCCACACGTAGGCTGCCATGGAGTCCATCAGGAAAGGAAAATTACGGTAAGTATTTGATATAAATTTTCCGTTATTGTGAAAAAACCTTGTGATTGATGCAAAAAGGTGAGGAATGTGTAAATTAAATGGATGTGAATATATAGAACACAATGGATGAACCGCCTAAATCTTTACATGATACATGTGCAACATGCTGAAATGGATGCACAAGCAAAGGCAAATGCATCCGTAGCGCACAAATAGTGAAAGATGTAAAGGTAAATTGTCAGTTTGTTCACCAAAAAGTGTCATAATGTAATATAAGAAAATTATATATATAGAAAGTTGACCAAGAAAGATTAATACATTTATGTGTAAATAACCAGCCCACAACCCCGTGGGGTATATAGTTATCATTAGTATGCCCCATAGAACATTAATGTAAAAAATATATATAACGCAGGGAGGGATGGGATAAAATAAAAAACTATTGTAATGTATCAATAATAGAATCATGTGGTATATATGCATGATGAAAAATGCTAAGATTAGCAAAAAAAGGAAGAAAGAGCTTATAGCCATATATCGCTGATAGAGTTGTCCTATTAGTATTCCTTTAAGTTGCCAATCTAAAGTGACTATATATCAGTGCCATATATATTGGATGGATGATAATAAATAGCTCAAACGTGGGAATGTAAACGTGCATGTAATGGATAGACGAGTGTGTCTAAATAAGTCTAAACATACACGCATGTGCCCACGATGGTTAATATATGGCCATACATGGCCAATATATGTTATATTAAAATCTAATATAGAAAATAAAAAATACAATTTGTTTTGCCTGAAATTGCATTGCCTGCACCCTTGGCTGTTGGGAGCTGATAACCACCTAGAGGACATCTACACCTGAGCGGTTTTTGTTTTTTGCATGGAATAATGGACAGGGCACTTGAGGCAGAACAGAGGGAGGAAGAGGAGGACTTCCTTACTTCTCAAGGCCCCCTTTATCCAGACAGTGTTCCTGCGGGCCCACCGATCACACAGGAAGAGGAGGAGGAGGAGGATTGTGTCAGCATGGAGGTGGAGCCTAGCACTCAGCATCAGTCTTCAAGGGATCGTTTACAGTCCCCAGAAACCCATGGACTTGTACGTGGCAGGGAGGAGGTGGCTGCAGATCATGTCGCCCTTAGTGACCCAGAGGACTCTGGATCGAATGCCTCAGCAAACCTACGCTGCATGGCCTCCCTGATCCTGCAAAGCCTGCGAAAGGACCCTCGGATTCGTGTGATCAAGGAGAGGGATCATTACTGTCTGGCAACCCTTCTTGATCCACGTTACAAGGGTAAGGTTGCGGAACTTATCCAGTCGTCGCAGAGGGATCAGAGGATGAAACATCTTCGGGAGGCCTTGCAGAAAGGTTTGTGCAGAGCCTGGGAGGTTACAATTTCCTGGTCCTGGACAACGTCTTGCTGAGGCTTCGGTCAGTCACAGAAGGAGCGAAGGTGGCCGTCTGACCGATGCGTTCAGACAATTTTTTAGTCCGCAGCCCCAAGGTCTGATCGGTTCCAGCAACCATCGCCAGCGTCTGATTTACATGGTGCAGGAATACCTAGGGGCAAGATCAGACTTGGACACCTTTCCAACTGAAAATCCACTGGGTTAGGTCTTGAGGATGGATCACTGGCCAGAGCTTGCACAGTATGCAATTGAGCTACTGGCCTGTCCTGCATCCAGCGTTCTTTCAGAACGCACATTCAGTGCTGCTGGTGGCTTTGTAACTGATCACAGAGTGCGCCTGTCCACTGACTCGGTTGATCGTCTCACCTTCATAAAAATGAATCAGTCTTGGATCACCAGCTACCAAGCACCTGATGCTGATGTAACCGATTTAATTTTTTGTATGAATGAGATCCCTTCAAGACTGCCTATGCTGATGCTGATTGCTGAGTGACTATCCTGTTATGCTGAGTGACTATCCTATTCCTCCTTAATCTTCATGTTGATATTTTTGGTTCTGGGCACCAGCACCAGTGCCTAAAGCCCAATTTTTATGCCCCTGTTTAACAGGGGCGTGTATAATTTAAAATGTTGCTGTAATATTTTGCAGCAGAGCTCATTCCTGCGCTCAAATAGAGTATATGTGATAGGTTGCAGTGTTGTGGCACCAGCACCAGTGCCTAAAGCCCATTTTTTTTGCCCCTGTTAACGGGGCGTGTATAATTTCACATTTTTGCTGTAATATTTTGCAGCAGGGCTCATTCCTGTGCTCAAATAGGGTATCTGTGAGGGGTTGCAGTGTTGTGGCACCAGCACCTAAAACCCAATTTTTTTGCCCCTGTTTAACAGGGGCGTGTAATTACAATTTTTGATCTAATATTTCACAGCAGGGCCCGTTCCAGCGCCCACCAAGAGTAACTGTGAGGGCTTACAGTGTTGTGGCACCACCACCAAAGGCCCATATTTTCTACCCCTGTTCAACAGGGGCATGTAATTACAATTCTTGATATAATATTTCACAGCAGGGCCCGTTCCAGCGCCCACCAAGAGTAACTGTGAGGGCTTACAGTGTTGTGGCACCACCACCAAAGGCCCAATTTTTCTTCCCCTGTTCAACAGGGGCATGTAATTACAATTCTTGATATATTAGTTCACAGCAGGGCCTGTTCCAGCACCCACCAAGAGTAACTCTGAGGGCTTACAGTGTTCTGGTAACACCAACACCTAAGGCACAATTTTCTGCAGAGTATATAGGGCAGGCCGTATAGTGTATATATATATATATAATGGCAGTCCCCTACTTTCAAACTTCCAACTTACAAACGACTCCTACTTACAAGGGAAGGGAGTCAACAGGAAGTGAGAGGAAATCTACCCCTGGGAAGGGAAATTCTCTCCTGTAAGAGTTAATATGGGAAAAACGTGTCTTCACTGATGCTTTATCACCAATCCTTGTTTCCCTAAAAACCCCAAATTTTCAAAATCCAATTGTCATTGGGCCAGAAACTGAGGTGAAATCTTCTGAACAGGGGCACAGACAGCAAAACAAATGTTACAGGGGTGATAACACTTCCCTATGTTTTCCAAAAAGCTTAAAAATAGATTTTTTGGCTGGAGCTACACTTACAAAATTTACCTGTTCCAAATTTCAAACAGATTCAACTTATGAACAAACCTACAGTCGCTTTCTTGTTTGGAACGCCTGTATACTGCTGTTCAGAGTATATAGGGCCTGGGGGCCCCACGCCTTTTCTTTTTTTAATTTGGGTTCCCCTTAATATACATACAAGACCCAAAGGGCCTTGTAATGGGCTGGGGGGAGGGGGGTACCCATGCCGTTTTTCTCAATGATTTTCATTTATATTGCTGGGACGCGACATTACATTACAGCCGCAAGCAGTTTTATATGACTTTTTTTCCTTTAGAAATGTCATTTTGTGCAGGGACTGTTATAAACACAGGAAACACGTGCCACTTCACTATAGACACCCCAGGTATGATATTTAAAGGAATATTTCACTTTTATTTTTTCACTTTAACCACTTGACCACTGGGCACTTAAACCCCCTTAACCACTTCTCTACTGTGCACGAAAACCCCGTTCCTGCCCAAGCCATTTTTCAGCTTTCAGCGCTGTCACACTTTGACAATTGCGTGGTCGTGCCATGTGGCTCCCAAACGAAATTTGCGTCCTTTTTTTCCCACAAATAGAGCTTTCTTTTGGTGGTATTTGATCGCCTCTGCGGTTTTTATTTTTTGCGCTATAAACAAAAGAAGAGCGTCCAGTTTGGAAAAAAAACACTATTTTTTACTTTTTGCTATAATAAATACCCATTTTTTAATTTTTTTTAAATAAAAATTTCCTCAGTTTAGGCCGATACGTATTCTTCTACATATTTTTGCTAAAAAAAAAAAAAATCGCAATAAGCGCGTATTGATTGGTTTGCACAAAAGTTATAGCGTCTACAAAATAGGGGATAGATTTATAGCATTTTTTTTAATTTATTTTTTATTAGTAATGGCGGTGATCTGCGATTTTTTATTGTGACTGCGATATTGCGGCGGACACATCGGACACTTTTGACACATTTTTGGGACCATTCACATTTATACAGCGATCCCTGCTATAAAAATGCATTGATTACTGTATAAATGTGATTGGCAGGGAAGGGGTTAACCACTAGGGGGCGGGAAGGGGTTAAATATGTTCCCTCAAAGTGTTCTTACTGTGGGGGGAGGGGACTGACTGGGGGAGGTGACCGATGGTTGTCCCTATGTACAAGGGACACACCATCGGTCCCCTCTCCCTCACAGGACGTGGATCTCTATGTTTATACACAGAGATCCACTTTCCTGCTCGTTTCCCGGGCAATTGCGGGTGCCCGGCGGCAATCGCGGCCGCCGGGCACGCGCACCGGGGCCTTGTGAACGCGGCGGGCGCGCGCGCCTCCTAGCTCGTTTTAAAGGGAGGACGTCATATGACGTCCTCCCAGAACAAGAGTATCCTCCGCCCGCCGTCTATTGACAGTGGGCGGGGGACAAGTGGTTAATAACCAGACCAATTTTCAGCTTTCGGTGCTCTCACATTTTGAATGACAATTACTCAGTCATACAACACTGTGTGAAAAAAGGGACAAAAATTTCATATGGATACAAATAGAGCTTTCTTTTGGTGGTATTTAATCACCGTTGTTTTCTTTATTTTTTGCGCTATAAGAGAAAAAAGACTGAAAAGTCTGTAAAAAAATGTTTTTTTCTTCATTTCTGTTATAAAATTTAGCAAATTAGTGATTTTTCTTCATAAATTTTGGGCAAAATTTATACTGCTACATATCTTTGGTACAAATAAGTACAAATTGGTGCTTTGTTAAAGTTATAGAGTCCATAAGCTATGGTGCCAATATCTGAAAATTTTACTTTTCTGGCATGTTAGGGTTTCAAGAAATGAGATAGGCCGCCAAAACATCAGATGTGATCAAATACCCCCCAAATGATCCCCTTTTTGTAAAGAAGACATTCCAAGGTATTTAAAAAGAGGCATTGTGAGTTTTTTGAAGTTGTCATTTTTTCCCAAAATTCTTTGCAAAATCAAGATTTTTTATTTTATTTTTATTTTTTTCAAAAAATTGTCATATTAGCAGGTTATTTCTAGAGGTCGACCGATATGGGTTTTTCTCTGGCCGATGCCGATGCCGATATTTTGAAATTGGGGCGGCCGATGGCCGATATATGATGCCGATTTTTGTGGCCGATATTTTAGGCCGATTAAAAAAAAAAAAAAAAACCCTCACCCACTCTATTCCTTCCTGCTTACTCCTGTCACTCTAGCACACACTTGATGTCCTCAGTACAGATGGCACTGGTTTGGAACTGGCAGGTGGCACTGGTTTGGAACTGACAGATGGCACTGGCAGGTGGCACTATTGGAACTGACAGATGGCACTGGTTTGGAACTGACAGATGGCACTGGCATGTGGCACTGGCTGGCGGTACTGGTTTGGAACTGACAGATGGCTCTATTGGCACTGGCAGGTGGCACTGGTTTGGAACTGACAGATGGCACTGGTTTGGAACTGACAGATGGCACTGGCAGGTGGTACTGGTTCGGAACTGACAGATGGCACCGATTGGCAGCAGGGGGCACTGGTTTGGAACGGACAGATGGCACTAGTTTGGGACAGATGGCACTGATTGGCAGTGGCACTTGCAATTGGAACTGGGTGGCACTGGCGTGTGACACTGGTTGGCACTGGCTGGTGGCACTGACAGATGGCACTGATTGGCGGTGGCACTGACAGATGGCACCGATTGGCACTGGCAGATGGCACCGATTGGCACTGGCTTGTGGCACTGACAGATGGCACTGGCTGGTGGCACTGATTGGTACTGGCTGGGGGCACTGACAGATGGCACTGGCTGTGGCACTGATAGATGGCACCGATTGGCGGTGGCACTGATTTGGGTGGCACTGACAGATGGCCCTGATTGACACTGGCTGGTGGCACTGACAGATGGCACCGATTGGCGGTGACACTGATTGACACTGGCTGGTGGCACTGATTGACACTGGCTGGTGGCACTGACAGATGGCACTGGCTTGGGCACTGACAGATGGCACTGGCTGGTGGCACTGATTGGTACTGGCTGGGGGCACTGACAGATGGCACTGGCTGTGGCACTGATAGATGGCACCGATTGGCGGTGGCACTGATTTGGGTGGCACTGACAGATGGCCCTGATTGACACTGGCTGGTGGCACTGACAGATGGCACCGATTGGCGGTGACACTGATTGACACTGGCTGGTGGCACTGACAGATGGCACTGGCTTGGGCACTGACAGATGGCATTGGCTGGGGGCACTGACAGATGGCACTGGCTGGGGGCACTGACAGATGGCACTGGCTGGGGGCACTGACAGATGGCACTGGCTGGGGGCACTGACAGATGGCACTGGCTGGGGGCACTGATTTGGGTGGCACTGATTGGCACTGGCTGGTGGCACTAACAGATGGCACCGATTGGCGGTGGCACTGATTGGCACTGGCTAGGGGCACTGACAGATGGCACTGGCTGGGGGCACTGACAGATGGCACTGGCTGGGGGCACTGACAGATGGCACTGGCTGGGGGCACTGACAGATGGCACTGGCTGGGGGCACTGACAGATGGCACTGGCTGGGGGCACTGACAGATGGCACTGGCTGGGGGCACTGACAGATGGCACTGGCTTGGGGCACTGGCAGGTTTCACACTAAGCCGAGTGTAATGTGTGAAACTGACAGAGAGGAGAGAGAGAGAGAGAGAGCTGTTAGAATTGAGCTCGATGTGGGGGTGGGCGGGCCAGCAGCTAAATTACACCAGCCAATGATTGGGCTGCTTTAGACGTAGTGGCCCGCCCAGATACCATCCCATTGGCTGGTGTAATATATCTGCTGGGTCCCGCCCACCCCCGACATCAAGCTGACACATCCTCTCTCTCTCCTCTTACTTTCAGTTTCACACACACACACACAGCACGGCGCTTGATGCTGCTGAGTGTGGAGAAGTGTGGAGGAGGGAGGAGGAGGGGGGAGGAAGTGCAGCCAGTGAATAATATCGGCCAGTTTTGATATTAATCGGCCAAAGCCGATTTATCAAAAATGCCTAAATATCGGCCGATATATCGGTCGACCTCTAGTTATTTCTCACACACAGCATATGCATACCACAAATTACACCCCAAAACACATTCTGCTATTACTCCCGAGTATGGCGATACCACATGTGTGAGACTTTTACACGGCGTGGCCACATACAGAGGCCCAACATGCAGGGAGCACCTTCAGGCGTTCTGGAGCACCCAGGCCAATTCTGACATTTCTCTCCTACATGTAAAAATCATAATTTGTTTGCTAGAAAATTACATAGAACCCCAAAATATTATATATGTTTTTTTTAGCAAAGACCTTAGAGAATACAATGGTGGTCGTTGCAACTTTTTATCTTGCACGGTATTTGCGCAGCAATTGTTCTAACGCGTTTTTTACGGATTTTTTTGGTGCTTAAAAAACAAAACAAAACAGTAAAGTTAGCCCAATGTTTTTGCATAATGTGAAAGACGAAGTTACGCCGAGTAAATAGATACCCAACATGTCACCCTTCAAAATTGCACATGCTCGTGGAATGGGGCCTAACTTCGCTACTTAAAAATCCCCATAGGCGACGTTTTAAATATTTTTACTGGTTACATGTTTTGAATTACAGAGGAGGTCTAGGGCCAAAATTATTGCTCTCGCTCTAACGTTCGCAGAGATACCTCACATGTGTGGTTTGAACACCGTTTTCATATGTGGGCGGGACTTACATATGCGTTCGTTTCTGTATGCGAGCTACCGGGGACAGGGGCACTTTAAAAAATAATTATTTTATTGTTCGTTTTACTTTATTTTGACACGTTTTTCCGCAAAAATTATTTTTTGATCACTTTTATTCCTATTACAAGGAATGTAAACATCCCTTGTAATAGGAATATGGCATGACAGGTCCTCTTTACAGTGAGATATGGGGTCAATAAGACCCCACATCTCACCTCTAGGCTGGGAAGCCTGAAATAAAAAAAATAAAAAAAAAACAATCCTGGCTTCGAACGTAGCGGTGAGTCGGTAGATGAACCGGAGGGCGGCGGGAGGGGGGGGATGTCCCCTCTCGTCTCCCGTAAGAACGATCAAGCGGCGGAACAGCCGCTATGATTGTTCTTATGGTGTAGGGAATCACCGGCTGAAAAAGCCGATATCTGAATGATGCCTGTGCGGGGAATATCTGAATGATGGGTGCAGCCAAGTCAAGTACGTCATATGACGGCCGGCGGGCGGGAAGTGGTTATTGCAGAGTAGTGATGAGCCGAACACCCCCGGGTTCGGTTCGCACCAGAACCCACGAACGGACCGAAAGTTCGCACGAACTTTAGAACCCTATTAAATACAATGGATGCGAACGTTCGAAATCGAAAGTGCTAATTATAACGACTATTATGCATGTTATTGTCCTAAAAAGGGTTTGGGAACCCGGGTTCTGCACCAGGGGACATGTATCAATGCAAAAAGAAGTTTTAAAAACGGCCGTTTTTCTGGAGCAGTCATTTTAATGATGCATAAAGTGAAAAAAAAAAAACGTCAAATATTCCTTTAAATATCGTACCTGGGGGGTGTCTAAAGTATGCCTGTGAAGTGTCACGTGTTTCCCGTGTTTAGAACTGTCCCTGCACAAAATTGCATTTCTAAAGGAAAAAAAGCCATTTAAAACTGCTTGCGGCTTTAATGTAATGTCTGGTCCCGGTAATATGAATGAAAATCTTTAAGAAAAATGGCATAGCTACCCCATCACACACCCCCCCCCCCTACCCCAGCCCATTACCAGCCCCTTTGGGTCTTGTATGGATATTAAGGGGAACCCCGCACACAAAATAAAAAAGGCCCTATATACTCTGAACAGCCGTATACAGGCGGTGCATACAAGACAGGGACTGTAGGTTTGTTCTTATGTAGAATCTGTTTGTAATTTTGAACAGGTACATTGTTTAAGTGTAGCTCCAGCCAAAAAATCTATTTTTAAGCTTTTTGGAAAACATAGGGAAGGGTTATCACCACTGTAACATTTGTTTTGCTGTCTGTGCAGTGTGCACCTGTTCAGAACAGTTCACCTCACTTTCCGTCCTAATGACAAATGTTTTTTGAAAATTTGTTTTTTTTAATTGAAACAAGAATTGGTGATAAAGCATCAGTGGAGAGGAGACACTTTTTTTCCCATATTAACTCTTACAGGAGAGAATTTGCCTTCCTAGGGGTAGATTTCCTCTCACTTCCTGTTGTATCCTTCCGTTTGCAAGGAGGAGTCGTTTGTAAGTTGGATGTTTGAAAGTAGGGGCCTGCCGTATATACTCAGCTGAAATTTGCCCCTTACATGTTGGTGTTGCCACAACACTGTGAGCCCTCACAGTTACTCTTGGTGGGCGCATGAATGGGCCCTGCTGTGAATTATTAGATCAAGAATTGTAATTGCATGCCCCTGTTGAACAGGGGCTGAAAAATTGGGCCTTTGGTGGTGGTGGTGGTGGTGTTGACACAACACTGTAAGGCCTCACAGTTAGTCTTGGTGGGTGCAGGAATGGGCCCTGCTGTGAATTATTAGATAAAGAATTGTAATTACATGCCCCTGTTAAACAGGGGCAGAAAAATTGGGCCTTAGGCACTGGTGCCACAACACTGCAACCCCTCACAGATACTGTACTTGGAGCACAGCAATGAGCCCTGTTGCAAAGTATTGCATCAAAAATTGTAATTACACGCCCCTGTTAAACAGGGGCTGAAAAATTGGGCCTTAGCCACTGGTGCTGGTGCCCCGACACTGCAACCACTCCCAGATACTCTAGTTGGAGTGCAGGAATGAGCCCTGCAGCAAAGCATTGCATAAAAAATTGTAATAACACACCCCTGTTAAACAGGGGCTGAAAAATTGGGCCTTAGCCACTGGTGGCGGCACCCAGAAACAAAAATGTTCTTCCAAGCTATCATCGTCAATCGGATCATTGAGGAGGAGGAGGATAGTCAGTCAACATAACAGGACAGTCACTCAGCATCAGCATCAGTCTTGAAGGGATGTGACATTTGAAAATAAATGAGTCTGTTATATCAGCTTCAGGTGTTTGATAGCTGGTGGTGATCCAAGACTGGTTCATCTTTATGAAGGTCAGTCGATCAACAGAGTCGGTGGACAGGCGCACCCTGTGATCCGTGACAAATCCTCCAGCAGCACTGAATGTGCGTTCTGAAAGAACGCTGGATGCAGGACAGGCCAGTAGCTCAATTGCATACTGTGCAAGCTCTGGCCAGTGATCGATCCTCAAGACCCAGTAAGCCAGAGGATTTTTCGTGGGGAAGGTGTCCAAGTCTGACCTTGCCCCTAGGTATTCCTGCACCATGTATATCAGACGCTGGCGATGGTTGCTGGAACCGATCATACCTTGGGGCTGCGGACTAAAGAATTGTCTGAACGCTTCGGTCAGACGGCCACCTTCCCCACCGCTCCTTCTTTGACTGACCGAAGCCTCAGCAACTCGTTGTCCAGGACCAGGAGTTTGTAACCTCCCAGTCTCTGGGAACGCGTTGCACAGACCTTTCTGCAAGGCCTCCCGGAGTTGTCTCATCCTCTGCTCCCTCTGCGACGGTAAGATAAGGTCCGCAACCTTACCCTTGTACCGTGGATCAAGGAGAGTGGCCAGCCAGTAATGGTCCCTCTCCTTGATCCGAAGAATACGAGGATCCTTCCGCAGACTTTGCAGGATCAGGGAGGCCATGCAGCGTAGGTTAGCTGAGGCATTCAGTCCGGAGTCCTCTGGGTCACTAAGGACGACATGATCCGCAGCCACCTCCTCCCAGCCACGTACAAGTCCACTGGTTTCTTGGGACTGTAAATCATCCCTAAAAGACTGCTGCTGATGATGCTGAGTGCCAGGCTCCACCTCCATGCTGACACAATCCTCCTCCTCCTCCTCCTCCTCTTCTTCCTGTGCGATGGGTGGGACAGAAGGAACACTGTCTGGGTAAAGGGGGCCTTGAGAGGCAAGGAAGTCCTCCTCTTCCTGCCTCTGTTCTGCCTCAAGTGCCCTGTCCATTATTCCACGCAGCGTATGTTCCAACAGGTGGACAAGAGGTACAGTGTCACTGATGCATGCACTGTCACTGCTCACCATCCTCGTGGCCTCCTCAAATGGTGCCAGGACAGTGCATGCATCCCTGATCATGCCCCACTGGCGTGGTGAAAAAAAACAGAGCTCCCCTGACCCTGTCCTGGTGCCGTAGTCGCACAGGTACTCATTGATGGCCCTCTGCTGCGTGTGCAGCCGCTGCAGCATGGCCAACGTTGAGTTCCACCTGGTGGGCATGTCACATATAAGGCGGTTCTTGGGCAGGTTCAACTCCTTTTGCAGCTCAGCCAGGCGAGCACTGGCATTATAAGATCTGCGGAAATGCACACAGACTTTTCTGGCCTGCCTCAGGACATTCTGTAAGCCCGGGTACCTGCCCAAGAACCGCTGCACCACCAGGTTAAGGACGTGAGCCACACAGGGCACATGGGTCAGTTGTCCCTGTCGGAGAGCGGAGAGGAGGTTGGTGCCATTGTCGCAAACTACCATTCCTGGCTTAAGCTGGCATGGCGTCAACCACCTCTCGGCCTGCCCCTGCAGAGCAGACAGAACCTCTGCCCCAGTGTGGCTCCTGTCCCCCAAACACACCAGCGCAAGCACGGCATGGCATCTTTTTGCCTGCGTACTTGCGTAGCCCCTTGAACACCTACGGAGCACCGCTGGTTCCGAGGACAAAGCACAGGAAGAGGCCACGGAGGAAGAAGAAGAGGAGGGGGTGGAGGACAGAGGTGTGTCACAACCAGTAGTAGCATTTTGGAGGCGTGGCGGTGAAACAACCTCCAACACTACTGCACCTTGTCCTGCATCCTTCCCAGCTGCCAAAAGAGTGACCCAATGGGCCGTGAAAGAAAGGTAACGTCCCTGTCCATGCCTGCTGGACCATGAGTCAGCGGTAATATGCACCTTACCGCTGACCGCCCTGTCCAGCGAGGCCAAGACATTGCCTTCCACATGCCGGTAGAGAGCCGGAATCGCCTTCCGTGAGAAAAAGTGGCGTTTGGGAACCTGCCACTGAGGAACCGCACATTGCACAAACTCACGGAAGGGGGCCGAGTCTACCAACTGAAAAGGCAGCAGTTGAAGCTCTAGCAATTTAGCCAAGCTAGCATTCAACCGCTGGGCATGTGGATGGCTGGGAGTGAACTTCTTTCGACGGTCCAGCAGCTGGGGCAGGGAAATTTGCCTGCTAGAATCGGACGTTGGTGTACTGCTAGCAGAGTGCCCGCAAGTACTTGGCTGTGACACACCTAATTCTACACCTTCATTCCTCTCAGAGCAGGTTTCAGAGAGGACTGAAGGTATAGTGGGGTTGGAGATCCCAGCTGATGCGGTGCAAGAAGAGGTCAGCTTTGTTCTTTGGTGTGGGTCTTTAAGGTGGGCTTGCCAACGAGCTGCATGGCAGGTCAACATATGTCTGGTCAAGCATGTGGTGCCCAAGCGGGTGATGTTTTGGCCACGCAATATACGCTTGAGACATATGTTGCAAACAGCAGCTGTGCGATCTGATGCACTCAACTCAAAAAAGGCCCACACCAAAGAACTTTTTGAATAACGGGCAGAGGCAGCGCCCTGCACAGGCAGAGCTCTGCAGTGTGATTCCGTCGGTGTGCTGCCCTTACGCTGGCCCCCCAAGGGCATCCTGCCTCGTTGGAGATGTGCCTCCTCCTTATCCTCCTCCTCCTCCTCCTCCTCCTCTCTCCTATTAGGCACCCACGTGGAGTCAGTGACCTCATCATCCCCTCCCTCCTCATCACTGGAGCCAATCTGGCAGTATGCTACAGCTGCTGGAACATGACTGCCAGATTGGTGTCCTTCTTGAGCATCCCCTCTCTCTGCTCTCACGCTACTGCCTTCCTCTAGCTGGGTATCATCATCAGACCCTTCGAAACGCTGGGCATCCTCCTGGAGCATGTACCCAACACTGTGCTCAAACAGTTCGGGGGACTCCTCAGGAAGACATGGTTGGTCTAGGGAAGGAGTGACTGATGATGACATTGATACCAGGGAAGAGGACGATTTGGCAGCTGCTTTGCCAGTACCCTGAGCCTGGGTGAGAGAGGATGAGGAGGATGAGGAGGGCTTGGTCATCCACTCTACCAAGTCTTCGGCATGATGCGGCTCAACACGTCCAGCTGCCGAAAAGAAGGACAAGCGTGTCCCATGGCCACGTGCTGATGGCGATGCACCGCGTCCACGACCAGCACTGTTGTCTCTAGACACAGAGCCTGCTTGCCCTCTTTTTTTGGCTCCTGACTGTCTGCCTCTCCTTGTTTGCCTTCAAGACATTCTAATGGCCTGCAGGGAAATGGAAAAAGCAGCAATACAGGCTAAGTTAAGGTGTAATATGGTCAGGAGGCACACTCCGCCCGCTGTAAGTGCCGCAAAATCCTGTTGGTGTAACACACCAGGAAAAAGCAGCAATACAGGCAAAGTTAAGGTGTAATATGGTCAGGAGGCACACTCCGCCCGCTGTAAGTGCCGCAAAATCCTGTTGGTGTAACACACCAGGAAAAAGCAGCAATACAGGCTAAGTTAAGGTGTAATATGGTCAGAAGGCACACTCCGCCCGCTGTAAGTGCCGCAAAATCCTGTTGGTGTAACACTAGGAAAAAGCAGCAATACAGGCTAAGTTAAGGTGTAATATGGTCAGGAGGTACACTCCGCCCGCTGTAAGTGCCGCAAAATCCTGTTGGTGTAACACTAGGAAAAAGCAGCAATACAGGCTAAGTTAAGGTGTAATATGGTCAGGAGGCACACTCCGCCCGCTGTAAGTGCCGCTGTCAGGAATGGTGTCATTACTGGGCTCACCTGCTGGTGGCACTGTTGCATTCGGCAGCAGTGGGTGTAGTTCTGGTGACCACCAGCGGGTGTCTCCTCACCAAGACTTTCCACCAGCCATCAAGCACACCTGATCTGGGTCTGCTGGACTATATAAACCCGCACTTAACAAAGCTCAGTGCTCCAGAATTCCTTCTGTAAGGCCCCTTTCACACGGAGGTCCGTTCAGGTCCGCCTGTCAGTTTTTTAGGCGGACCTGAAACGGATCCTCCATGTACCCCTATGGAGGCACGGATGTCAGCGGAGACATGTCCGCTGACATCCGCTCCGCTCCGCCAAAGTGTGACGGAGGAAAACCCTATTTTTCCTTCCGTCGGCGGAGCGGATCGGATGACAACGGACTCTACGGTCCGTCGTCATCCGATTCCCCATAGGGGAGAGCGGCGCTCTGACAGGGCGGTCCCTGCACAGTGTGCGGGGACCGCCCAGTCATCTGTCGGCTCAGCGGGGATCAACGGAGCGATCCCCGCTGAGCAAGCGGAGCTTCACGGGGCGGATCTGCACGGATCCGCCCCGTGTGAAAGAGCCCTAAGCCTGGTCCCTGCCTGAACCTGATCCGTTACCTGGTCCTGAACCTGATCTGTTCCCTGCCTTGTCCTGGACTCTGATCCTTGTACCCTGTCCCCTGAGACCTGTCCCCTGATACCAGCTCCCGCTTGCTGACTGCTCCCAGTACCTGGCCTTCTGCTCCCCTTGTCTCTCATCCCTGCCTTGTTCATGTATGTGTGTTCTCTTTTGTACATATTAGTTAGCTAGTTAGATTAGGTTGTTTTTGGGGTTTGTTGTGTTCCTTTGTATTCGTTTCTTGCTTATGGTTTGCTGTGGTTTTGTTTACACGTGTGTCTTTATCTTTAATAAATATATATATTTTTCACTTACTCTGTTCCCGATTCCTTAATGTGCAGCCCAATGATCTGACCACCTGTATTGGATGTTTGTGTATAGCATCCTCGTGACAGAATTCTGGAGCCATACAATCAGATCGGCTGCACCTTGGAATTGGGTCTGAGCACTTGTTAAAATTACGGAGATGGAGGTGGACGATATTTTTTATCTTTCGCTCCTGGCAACAGATGACAGAGATTTCTGTTATCAGACACTAAGAGAATATACCAGAGAGCAGTTATTAGAATGCATCCGCATAGCTCACGTTTTTGTGGATCAGGGCAATTTTGTGTTTGAGGATGTACAAGCTTTGATTTGTATCTGTACAGAGTTGGCCCTGTCTGATGCCTCTATTGGAACTGACGATTATACACCTCCTTTTAATGCAGCTCAAGTAGAATCTTTGGTGTGGCTGTTGGAGGATGACTCAGCCTTTTTCCATGAGCAGTACTCAGCTTGTCCTGAACAGGTGCTTGCAGCATGTATTGATTCAGTGCAGTCTCTGGTCAGACAAGCAGTGTGCAAACCTGATTTTGTGAAATCCTTAATACAGGCCTGGTCAAGTTTGTTGTACTCAGCCCCTGTCAGCTCCCAACCATCCATTTGTATGTCTAGATACCAACCTGCTGGGATGTCTTCCTCTCCTTTTCCCACAATTCCCACTTTTTCTGAACAATGCACCCAGCTAACAATGAAGTATCAGTACCCTGTCTCCTCCTGCTGCACTTACCCTGCCTTCAATCCACCTGCTTCTTCCCTCCTATCCGTAGCCCATCCACAAGAACCTCCTCCAGCCACTGTCCCTGCACCTCTGCCATTTTCTTCCATTTGCCCAATCCCAACCTTTTCATATACTCCCCCCGGTACTTGCAAACCTGCAGTGACTAAGCCCAAAAAGAAGCGGAAGTACTTTCCAACCCACACAATCTTACCGGTATCCCAACCTGCCTCCACACCCACCAACCTGTTCCAGCCTGAGGTTCCCGTGCCAGCCTGTCAGCCTGAGGTTCCCGTGCCAGCCTGTCAGCCTGAGGACCCTGTACCAGCCTGCCAGCCTGAAGACCCTGTACCAGCCTGCCAGCCTGAAGACCCTGTACCAGCCTGCCAGCCTGAAGACCCTGTACCAGCCTGCCAGCCTGAAGACCCTGTGCCGCCAGCCTTCCAGCCTGAGGTTCCCGTGCCAGTTTGCCAGCCTGAGGTTCCCGTGCCAGTTTGCCAGCCTGAGGTTCCCGTGCCAGTTTGCCAGCCTGAGGTTCCCGTGCCAGTTTGCCAGCCCGAGGTTCCTGTGCCAGTTTGCCAGCCTGAGGTTCCTGTGCCAGTTTGCCAGCCCGAGGTTCCTGTGCCAGTTTGCCAGCCCGAGGTTCCTGTGCCAGTTTGCCAGCCCGAGGTGCCAGTTTGCCAGCCCGAGGTTCCTGTGCCAGTTTGCCAGCCCGAGGTTCCTGTGCCAGCCTTTCAGCCTGCAGTGCCAGGGCCAGTCTTTCAGCCTGCAGTGCCAGGGCCAGCCTTTCAGCCTGCAGTGCCAGGGCCAGCCTTTCAGCCTGAGATGACCCCGCCAGCCTTTCAGCCTGAGATGACCCCGCCTGCTGCCCAGTCTGAGATGATCCCGCCTGCTGCCCAGCCTGAGATGATCCCGCCTGCTGCCCAGCCTGAGATGATCCCGCCTGCTGCCCAGCCTGAGATGATCCCGCCTGCTGCCCAGCCTGAGATGATCCCGCCTGCTGCCCAGCCTGAGATGATCCCGCCTGCTGCCCAGCCTGAGATGATCCCGCCTGCTGCCCAGCCTGAGATGATGCCGCCTGCTGCCCAGCCTGAGATGTTCCGTCTGCTGCCCAGCCGGAGATGTTCCTGTCTGCTGCTCCGTTGCCCGCTGCCCAGTCTGATGTTCCAGAGCCTACTGTCTTGCTTGGTGACCCTGTACCTGGTATCCAGCCTCACGATCCAGTTCCTGATGGTTCCATTCCTGATACTCTTCCTGGTGGTTCCTTTACCGCTGCCTAGCCTGATGACTCGGAGCCCGCTGTCCAGCCTGAGGATATGGTCCCTGCTAAGACCTGTTCCTGATGCCCAGCTGGCCGCTGACGTCTTCCTGATGGATGCCCTTTTTTCCACTATTTTAATCCTGATGGTCACCCAGCCTGAATGTAATGCCCCTGCGTGGTCTGCCTCCGATGGGTTCTTGCCCGTTGCCCTGCAAATTTATACTTCTAAATCTAAACTTCCTGACCCTGGTGGTGGGATGCGCGCCCTATTTTCAGACTCTAGTGGCACGTCCCCCAGTGAACTAAAGGACTCTGGCCTAGGAAGTGTGAAGAAATCCGCAGACATAGTATGGAGACTTTTTTGGGTGTTTCCGCATCCACTCGGACTGTCCAACCAAGGGCTGAATGGAGTGTCCGGAGGCCACTCCTTAAGGGGGGGGGAACTGTCAGGAATGGTGTCATTACTGGGCTAACCTGCTGGTGGCACTGTTGCATTCGGCAGCAGTGGGTGTAGTTCTGGTGACCACCAGCGGGTGTCTCCTCACCAAGACTTTCCACCAGCCATCAAGCACACCTGATCTGGGTCTGCTGGACTATATAAACCCGCCCTTAACAAAGCTCAGTGCTCCAGAATTCCTTCTGTAAGCCTGGTCCCTGCCTGAACCTGATCCGTTACCTGGTCCTGAACCTGATCCTGATCTGTTCCCTGCCTTGTCCTGGACTCTGATCCTTGTACCCTGTCCCCTGAGACCTGTCCCCTGATACCAGCTCCCCCTTGCTGACTGCTCCCAGTACCTGGCCTTCTGCTCCCCTTGTCTCTCATCCCTGCCTTGTTCATGTATGTGTGTTGTCTTTTGTACATATTAGTTAGCTAGTTAGATTAGGTTGTTTTTGGGGTTTGTTGTGTTCCTTTGTATTCGTTTCTTGCTTATGGTTTGCTGTGGTTTTGTTTACACGTGTGTCTTTATCTTTAATAAATATATATATTTTTCACTTACTCTGTTCCCGATTCCTTAATGTGCAGCCCAATGATCTGACCACCTGTATTGGATGTCTGTGTATAGCATCCTCGTGACAGCCGCAAAATCCTGTTGGTGTAACACACCAGGAAAAAGCAGCAATACAGGCTAAGTTCAGGTGTAATATGGTCAGGAGGCACACTCCGCCCGCTGTAAGTGCCGCAAAATCCTGTTGGTGTAACACACCAGGAAAAAGCAGCAATACAGGCTAAGTTCAGGTGTAATATGGTCAGGAGGCACACTCCGCCCGCTGTAAGTGCCGCAAAATCCTGTTGGTGTAACACACCAGGAAAAAGCAGCAATACAGGCTAAGTTAAGGTGTAATATGGTCAGGAGGCACACTCCGCCCGCTGTAAGTGCCGCAAAATCCTGTTGGTGTAACACTAGGAAAAAGCAGCAATACAGGCTAAGTTAAGGTGTAATATGGTCAGGAGGTACACTCCGCCCGCTGTAAGTGCCGCAAAATCCTGTTGGTGTAACACTAGGAAAAAGCAGCAATACAGGCTAAGTTAAGGTGTAATATGGTCAGGAGGTACACTCCGCCCGCTGTAAGTGCCGCAAAATCCTGTTGGTGTAACACACCAGGAAAAAGCAGCAATACGGGCTAACTTCAGGTGTATAATGTGCAGGAGGCTTAGCAACAATGACACTGACACTGACACTGTCCCCTGCCTATCCTTCTCTCTCCCTGCACACAAGGTTTATCAAAGAATATGACACTGACACTCTCCCTGCCTATCCTTCTCTGTCCCTACACACAAGGTTTAGCAAAGAATAGATTTGACACTGTCCCTGCCTATCCTTCACTTTCCCTGCTCCGGAACACACTACACAAGGCCGCCGCGCTGGCGGCCTTTTATAGTGTGGGGCGTGTACTAAACCCCCTCAGCTATAATTGGCCACAGGCATCCTGCCTGTGGCCAATCATCGCTCTCCTCGCTGCCGGCGCTGTGATTGGCCAAGCATGCAGGGTCACAGTGCATGCTTGGCCAATCACAGCGCCGGGATTACACTGCGATGGCGCAGTGTATTGTGGGCCGTTCGCGTCACTCGAATTTGGCGCGAACGGCCCAAATTGTTCGCCGAACGCGCGAACAGCCGATGTTCGAGTCGAACCTATGTTCGACTCGAACACCGAGCTCATCCCTATTGCAGGGTATTGTGGAGTATTGCAGGGTATTGTGGAGTATGGCAGGGTATTGTGGAGTATGGCAGGGTATTGTGGAGTATTGCAGGGTATTGCAGAGTATTGCACAGTATGGGCAGGGTATTGCACAGTATTGCACAGTATGGCAGGGTATTGCAGAGTATTGCACAGTATGGGCAGGGTATTGCAGAGTATGGGCAGGGTATTGCAGAGTATTGCACAGTATGGGCAGAGTATTGGCAGAGTTTTGGCAGGGTATTGCACAGTATGGGCAGGGATGGCTGAGCATGGGTGGATGGATCGCTGGATCTGTGACTACAATTGTCACAGATCCAGCCCACAGTGCTGCTGCCATCCGCCCTCTCCCCCTCCCCTCTCACACTGTACCGATCGGTACAGAGAGGGGAGAGAGGAACCGGCGTTATCACATGACGCCGGTCTGTTTACAAGTGATCACTCCGTCATTTGACGGAGCGATCACGTGGTAAAAGGCCGCTATCAGAGGCGATTTACCGTGTGCGCGATTCTGGGAGGACGTTATACAACGTCCTCCCAGAGTTAAGGAGCCCCCCTGTCGCCTGTTATTCGACGATGGGCGGTGGTTAAGTGGTTAAGCATCATTAAAATCACTGCTCCCAAAAAAACTTCAGTTTTTAAAACTTTTTTTTGCATTGATACCTGTCCCCGCACTTTTGATTTCTCACGTTCGAGTCCCATAGACTTTAACAATGTTCGAAAGTTTGCGCAAACTTTTGGTCCGTTCGCATGTTTTGGATGCGAACCGAACTGGGGGGTGTTCGGTTCATCCCTAGTGCCGGTGATGTCACCAGCAGGGATGAGCCGAACACCCCCCCCCCCCCCCGTTCGGTTCGCACCAGAACCTGCGAACAGACAGAATGTTCGCGTGAACTTTAGAACCCTATTAAATACAATGGACTCAAACGTTCAAAATCTAAAGTGCTAATTATAAAAGCTAATATGCAAGTTATTGTCCTAAAAAGTGTTTGGGGAAATTTTCCTTTAAATTTCGTACCTGGGGGGTGTGTATGATATGCATGTAAAGTCGCGCATGTTTCCCGTGCTTAGAACTGTCCCTGCACAAAGTGTCATTTCTGAAGGAAAAAAAGTCATTTAAAACTCACTCGCGGCTATAAATGAATTGTCGGCTCCCGGCAATACATAGAAAAGTCATTGATAAAAAAAAAAAAAGCGTGGGGGTCCCCACAAGTTCAATCACCAGGCCCTTCAGGTCTGGTATAGATATTAAGGGGAACCCCGCCGCAGATTAAAAAAAAAATGCGTGCGGTTCCCCCCAAATATCCATACCAGGATATCTATACCAGACCTGAAGGGCCTGGTAATTGAATTTGGGGGGACCCCCACGCTTTTTTTTTCTTTTTTTATCAATGACTTTTCTATGTGTTGCCAGGAAACAACAATTCATTATAGCCGTGAGTGAGTTTTAAATGACTTTTTTTCCTTCTTTCCTTCAGAAATTACATTTTGTGCAGGGACAGTTCTAAGCACGGGAAACAAGCGCGACTTTACATGCATATTATACACACCTCCCATGTACGAAATTTAAAGGAATATTTCACTTTTATTGTTTCACTTTAAGCATTATTAAAATCACTGCTCCCAAACACTTTTTATGACAATAACTTGCATATAAGCCTTTAAAAATAGTACTTTAGATTTCTCCCATAGACTTTTCGAATTTGCCGCGAACACCCCAATTTGTTCGCTTTTCGGCGAACAGGCAATGTTCGAGTCGAACATGAGTTCGACTCGAACTCGAAGCTCATCCCTAGTCATCAGCTGTGTTCAGTGTGAATATCTCCTAAAACATGCAGGTTTAGAAGATATTTACTATACCTGTAGGTAAGCCTTATTATAGGCTTACCTGTAGGTACATTAATGGTCAGTTAACCCCTTCTTGCGCAGCATGCTCACTCCCATGTAGCCCTGGCACTACAGTCCAGTGGAGTTATCTCCACCCGACAGGTGGAGGCAGCCTCCTCCCCTGGAAATTATAACACGTCTGGGGAGGAGGCTGCCACACCTGTCGGGTGGAGATAACTCTGTTTGGCTGTAGTGCCGGGGTTTTAGTGCTGTGTGACAGACCTTGGCACCCCTTTGGGTGCTTCTGTCAGTATACAGCTTCCTCCCGTCTGGAACCAGGTATTATAGCTGAATATTGCACCCAAGAACTAGACGACACTAGCTTAGGTGCAAACTGGAACCGACTTTATTGTAAAATCCCACAGAATATACTCTATATACCACACAAACTCAGGTAAGAGCTTGATTACATTACCCTAAACAATGCCAACTGTAAACAGTATTCTCATCAGTACATCTAACGAACAGTAAACATAAACAAATAAACATCCTACAATGGTTCGGTAATATATTTGTAATCCACAGGGGTAAAAAACATGCATCTTCATGGAATTCACCAGTAGTACCCGGGATCGGGCAATATTAACCACTTAACGACCGCCCACTGTAAATATACGTCGGCAGAATGGCACCGACAGGCAGAATCACGTACATATACGTGATTGCCTTTGTATAGTTGGGGGGTCCGATCGGACCCCCCTTCTTTACAGTGGGTGGTCGTTTTACCTTCGGGAGCGATCCGGCATGAGGGGACGGCCGTTCGATTCCGGCCACCCCCTCTCGATCGCTCCCGGCGAATGAGAGAGCTTCCCCTGCCTGCCAGGCAGGAGGAAGTGATGTCATCTCTCCTGCGGCACTCACATATACCGAGCGCCGTACAGGAGAAGATGCAGGTTAGTGCACACAACACTACACTGACACCAGGACACATAGGCACATAAATCGCCCCCCCAGACACCCCCATATCACCCCCCAGATCAGCCCCCAGTCACAGTGTCACTGATTGCAGTGACCATTTATTTAGTGATCACTGCAATCAGTGACATTTGTGACTGTAAAAGTGTCACTACATTTAGTTTTAGGTCCAGTGTAGCCCCCTAACCCCCCCCCCCTAATAAAGGTTTAACCCCCTGATCACCCCCCAGATAACCCTTTCACCCCCTAGCACCGTCGTCGCTAAGCAATAATTTTTCTGATCGATGTCTTAGCGTCGGTGATGCTGATCGGTAGCCAGTAATTTTTTTTAGGTTCGCCGTCAGGTTTTTATATAGCGTCAGGTACCCCCATATATTACCTAATAAAGGTTTTAACCCCCTAATTGCCCCTAGTTAACCCTTTCACCAGTGATCATAATATAAGTGTTACGGGTGACGCTGGTTACTTAGTTTGCTTTTTATAGTGTCAGGGCACCTGCCGTATATAACCCAATAAAGGTTTAACCCCCTGATCGCCCGGCGGGTGATATCAATTAGGTTTTAGCGTCAGAGAGGGTCTGCGTCACACCCCAGGCAGCGCCAAGTTAGTGCCAGTAGCGCTAACACCCACGCGTGAAGCATACACCCCCCTTAGTGGTATAGTATCTGATCAGCTCAATATCTGATCTGATCAGATCTATACTAGCGTCCCCAGCAGTTTAGGGTTCCCAAAAACGCAGTGTTAGCGGGATCAGCCCAGATACCTGCTAGCACCTGCGTTTTGCCCCTCCGTCCAGCCCAGGCCACCCAAGTGCAGTATCGATCGATCACTGTCACTTGCAAAACACAACACACATAACTGCAGCGTTCGCAGAGACAGGCCTGATCCCTGCGACTCCAGTGCTGTAGGAGGTGATTTCACCACCACAGTTAAAAAAAAAAAAAAGCATATATGCCGAAGCATTGGGGCAGCAGGAGCGGAGGAGCGATTTTGCTCCTAATGCCGCGTACATACGGTCGAAATTCCGACGGAGGCTTGCCCGTGGAAAAGTCTGACCATGTGTACGCGGCATAACTTTTGCGAGAAGATGCCCCCATGCTTCGGCATATATAAATGGTGCATGTATGCCCATCATTAGAAGTGGGTGGATGAAGGGCGGTATTCTAATGGTGGGCATACCCACCGATCAATCTTTTTTTTTCGTTCAGCCAACAGGCTGCATGAAAAAAAAGATTACAATACATGTCCAACAAGGACCAGCAACGTACTGGTATGTTGCTGGACTTTGAATGTTTATACCAGAATGATGCCTGCGGGTTTAGGTATCATCTTGGTATCATTCTTTTCAGCCAGCGGCCGGCTTTCATGTAAAAGCAATCCTAGTGGCTAATTAGCCTCTGGACTGCTTTTACAAGCAGTGGGAGGGAATGTCCCCCCCCCGGATATAAAAAGCGCCATTGGGAAATTGGGAAAGCATTTTATCACACCGATCTTGGTGTGGTCAGATGCTTTGAGGGCAGAGGAAAGATCTAGGGTCCAATAGACCCCAGTTTTTTCAAAAAAGAGTACCTGTCATTACCTATTGCTATCATAGGGGATATTTACATTCCCTGAGATAACAATAAAAGTGATAAAAAAATAAAAATATGGAAGCAACAGTTTAAAAATAAAATAAAAAAGCAAAATTAATAATAAAAAAAAAAAAAAAAAAGCACCCCTGTCCTGCCCTGCTCTTGCCCAATGGCGAACGCAAGCGTCGGTCTGGCGTCATATGTAAACAGCAATTGCACCATGCATGTGAGGTATCACCGCGAAGGTCAGATCGAGGGCAGTAATTTTAGCAGTAGACCTCCTCTGTAAATCTAACGGGGTAACCTGTAAATGCTTTTAAAGGCTTTTAAAAATGTATGTAGTTTGTCGCCAATGCGCGTTTGTGCGAAATTTTAAAGCATGTCGTGTTTGGTATCTATGTACTTGGCCTAAGATCATCTTTTTTATTTCATCAAACATTTGGGCAATATAGTGTGTTTTAGTGCATTAAAATTAAAAAAAGTGTATTTTTTCCCCAAAAAATGCGTTTGAAAAATCGCTGCGCAAATACTGTGTAGAAAAAAAAATGCAACACCCACCATTTTATTCTGTAGGGCCTTTGCTTTAAAAATATATATAATGTTTGGGGGTTCAACATAATTTTCTTGCAAAAAAAAATATGTTTTCATGTAAACAAAAAGTGTCAAAAAGGGTTTTGTCTTCAAGTGGTTAGAAGAGTGGATGTAAGCTTCCTAATGTTGTGTATAAAATGCCAGAACAGTTCAAACCCCCCCCCAAATGACCCCATTTTGGAAAGTAGACACCCCAAGCTATATACTGAGAGGCATGTCGAGTCCATGGAATATTTTATATGTTGACACAAGTTGCGGAAAAAATACAATTATTTTTTTTTTTTTGCACAAAGTTGTCACTAAATGATATATTGCTCAAACATGCCATAGGCATATGTGGAATTACACCCCAAAATACATTCTGTTGCTTCTCCTGAGTACGGGGATACCACATGTGTGAGACTTTTTGGGAGCCTAGCCGCGTACGGGACCCCAAAAACCAATCACCGCCTTCAGGCTTTCTAAGGGTGTAAATTTTTGATTTCACTTCTCACTGCCTATCACAGTTTCGGAGGCCATGGAATGCCCAGATGGCACAAAACCCCCCCAAATGACCCCATTTTGGAAAGTAGACACCCCAAGCTATTTGCTGAGAGGTATTGTGAGTATTTTGCAGATCTCGCTTTTTGTCACAAAGTTTTGAAAATTTCTTTCTTCATTCTCAAAAACAAATGAGAGCTGTAAAATACTCACCATGCCTCTCAGCAAACAGCTTGGGGTGTCTACTTTCCAAAATGGGGTCATTTGGGGGGGGTTTGTGCTATTTTGGCATTTTATGGCCTTCAAAACTGTGATAGGTAGTGAGGAGTGAAATCAAAAATTTGCGCCCTTAGAAATCCTGGAGGCGGTGCTTGGTTTCCGGGGTCCCGTACGTGGCTAGGCTCCTAAAAAGTCCCACACATGTGGTATCCCCGTACTCAGGAGAAGCAGCAGAATGTATTTTGGGGTGCAATTCCACATATAACCATGGCATGTGTGAGCAATATATCATTTAGTGACAACTTTTTGTAATTTTTTTTTTTTTTTTGTCATTATTCAATCACTTGGGACAAAAAAAAAAAATATATTCAATGGGCTCAACAGGCCTCTCAGCAATTTTCTTGGGGTGTCTACTTTCTAAAATGGGGTCATTTGGGGGGGGGGGGTTTGTGCTATTTTGGCATTTTATGGCCTTCAAAACTGTGATAGGTAGTGAGGAGTGAAATCAAAAATTTGCGCCCTTAGAAATCCTGAAGGCGGTGCTTGGTTTCCGGGGTCCCGTACGTGGCTAGGCTCCTAAAAAGTCCCACACATGTGGTATCCCCGTACTCAGGAGAAGCAGCAGAATGTATTTTGGGGTGCAATTCCACATATAACCATGGCATGTGTGAGCAATATATCATTTAGTGACAACTTTTTGTAATTTTTTTTTTTGTCATTATTCAATCACTTGGGACAAAAAAAAAAAATATTCAATGGGCTCAACATGCCTCTCAGCAATTTCCTTGGGGTGTCTACTTTCTAAAATGGGGTCATTTGGGGGGGTTTTGTACTGCCCTGCCATTTTAGCACCTCAAGAAATGAGATAGGCAGTCATAAATTTAAAGCTGTGTAAATTCCAGAAAATGTACCCTAGTTTGTAAACGCTATAACTTTTGCGCAAACCAATAAATATACGCTTATTGACATTTTTTTTACTAAAGACATGTGGCTGAATAAATTTTGGCCTAAATGTATGACTAAAATTGAGTTTATTCGATTTTTCTTATAACAAAAAGTAGAAAATATCATTTTTTTTCAAAATTTTCGGTCTTTTTCCGTTTATATCGCAAAAAATAAAAATCGCAGAGGCAATCAAATACCATTAAAAGAAAGCTCTATTTGTGGGAAGAAAAGGACGCAAATTTCGTTTGGGTACAACATTGCATGTCCGCACAATTTACAGTTAAAGCAGCGCAGTGCAAAATTCTGAATTCTCCTCTGGTCCTTTAGCTACCAAATGGTCCGGGGCTTAAGTGGTTAAGGACTCTCCTTTAGTATTCACCGTAGTGACAAAGCATTTGATGTCTTTCCTATCTGGCCTACGTATAACCATACTGTCCAAATTGATTTTACGGCTGTAGCCCCAGGTGTGTAGCACAGAGGTATATCTTTCGGCCACCTTGGGTGACAGTTTCAGAAAGTCTATCTGGAGAGAGATCCGGAGGAAACTGCGCACAGCTTCATCCACCCATTGGGTTTCTTTATCCAAGATTCCCTCTTCCAGGTGGGCCAGTATATAGGGATATAGGTACCCGACTTCCTCAGCCACTTTCTTTATAATGATCCGCTGTACCTTGAACAGCAAAGGCAGGGTCTTAGGGTCTCCGCACCCGGGTAGGACCCGTGCGTCTGAAGCACGCTGAACCGAGCACCCAGAAATCACATCGGGGCTTATAATCAGGTGTTGGTTTGGTAGGGTGGACTTTGGGGACCCATTGAGGCCAACGATACTCCTCAAAAGGCCTATTAATGCTTATCAGCGGGGCTTTATTGGCAGACAACTTGATTTTCACATTAGCGGCAGCAGTAGAGAGAACTCCATCCTCTTCCACATCACTCATTTGCTCCTCATCACGGTCACTCCACCTCCCGGTACAAGACGAAGTATCCAAAAACAGTTTGGATAACCCATCAGACGGAATGTCTGAATTTGTTATGGTAGAGCACGCTTCGGCCGGGATATCATTGTGCTAGGCGCTTGCCTTAACTGGCACAACTGCGTTATCCCCCTTTATGGCCACAGGCATCACCTCCCCTACAGGCACACTGCTTTCACTCCTGGCATGCTTACCCGGCTCCGGTACTCTTTTCCCTGGTGGCTCAGACATTAAGGCGAGCAGTTGGGCCCGACCGCGGCCTCGAGGAGCGACCAATGCGCTGGGTTCTGGGGTAGTCGTTGAGGAAGGGGTAGCAGCTTCCTGCACGACTTTGGTGATGGCAGGTGGGCTTTTGATATCACTCCCTGCCGGGATATCAACACTCTTGTCCCAATCAACCTGTGGTATACGCGGAGGTGGAGGTGGAGTTGGGGAGACAACTTCAAACAGGTGCTCTCCGCAACGATCCAAGGCCTCAGATGCGTGGCCAGACTGGAACATTTCTCACAGATAATTCCCAAGGCCTCATAGCCTCTAGCCGTATACAGGGCAAGCTTACCCTTCAGTGTATACCGCACTCTGTGTCAGTTAGGACAGGTTTCACACCAGGCACACATGGCAGCACTTCCTTATCCTCCTATGCAGAACGGGAGCTCCTCCCCCCTGCCAACGGATTGGTGCAGAAACTCTCGGGAAACTTTCACGCCCGCCTTCTTCTTACTGCTGCGTGACAAAACTAATGGAGTCCATTATGGAGTTTTAAACCTCACAGCGCTGGTAGGAAGTGTCAAAAGACCAGGCTGATCCTCTCTCTTGAGCAATGAGACTTGAAGTACAGATTTTACTTGCCACCTTCCCACGGAGCCAGACGAAATCCCAATGGAGCTGTAGCCGGTTGCTATGGGTGACCGCTGTGAGGATAACGCCTTTGCCCCGTGTTGGGCGCCAAATGTAGCAAGGTCCCAGGCCTCCTTTAGTCTAATGAGAACCTCCAGAGCCAGGGATAGCTGACATCCTTCTGTATAGAGTGAGTGGTAGTGATGAGCCGAACACCCCCGGGTTCGGTTCGCACCAGAACCCGCGAACGGACCGAAAGTTTGCACGAACATTAGAACCCTATTAAATACAATGGATGCGAACGTTCAGATTCTAAAGTGCTAATTATAACGACTATTTTCCATGTTATTGTCCGAAACAGAGTTTGGGAACCCGGGTTCTGCACCAGGGGACATGTATCAATGCAAAAAGAAGTTTTAAAAACGGACGTTTTCCGGGAGCAGTCATTTTAATGATGCATAAAGTGAAAAAAAAAAAGTCAAATATTCCTTTAAATATTGTACCTGGGGGGTGTCTAAAGTATGCCTGTGAAGTGCCACGTGTTTCCCGTGTTTAGAACTGTCGCTGCACAAAATAACATTTCTAAAGGAAAAAAAGCCATTTAAAACTGCTTGCGGCTTTAATGCAATGTCTGGTCCCGGTAATATGGATGAAAATCTTTATGAAAAATGGCATAGCTACCCCATCAACCCCCCCCCCCCTACCCCAGCCCATTACCAGCCCCTTTGGGTCTTGTATGGATATTAAGGGGAACCCCGCACACAAAATAAAAAAGCCCCTATATACTCTGAACAGCCGTATACAGGCGGTGCATACAAGACAGGGACTGTAGGTTTGTTCTTATGTAGAATCTGTTTGTAATTTTGAACAGCTGCATTGTTTAAGTGTAGCTCCATGCCAAATTCCTTTTTTTTAGCTTTTTGGAAAACATAGGGAACGGTTATCACCCCTGTCACATTTTTTTTGCTGTCTGTGCCCCTGTTCAGAACATTTCACCTCACTTTGCGTCCCAATGACAACTGTTTTTGAAATGTGGTGTTTTTATTGAAACAAGGATTGTTGATAAAGCATCAGTAGAGAGGAGACACCTTTCTCCCATATTAATTCTTACAGGAGAGAATTTTCCTTCCAAGGGGTAGATTTCCTCTCACTTCCTGTTGTCTTCTTCCGTTTGCAAGTAGTAGTAGTTTGTAAGTTGGATGTTTGAAAGTAGGGACTTGCCGTATATACTCTGCAGAAATTGGCCCCTTAGGTGTTGGTGTTGGCACAACACTGAAAACACTCACAGTTATTCTTGGTGGGTGCTGGAACGCCCTGCTGTCAACTATTATATCAGGAATTGTAATAACATATAATTGTTGATCAGTGGTAGTAAAAATTGTGCCTTTGATGGTGGTGCTGGTGCCACAACACTGTAAGGCCTGACAGTTACTCTTGGTGGGCGCAGCAATAGGCCCTGCTGTGAATTATTAGATCAATAATTATAATTGTATGCCCCTGTTGAATAGGGGCTGAAAAATTGGGCCTTTGGTGGTGGTGGTGGTGATGGTGGTGCTGGTGCCACAACACTGTAAGGCCTGACAGTTACTCTTGGTGGGCGCAGCAATGGGTCCTGCTGTGAATTATTAGATCAATAATTATAATTGCATGCCCCTGTTGAACAGGGGCTGAAAAATTGGGCCTTAGGCACTGGTGGCACAACACTGCAACCCCTCACAGATACTGTACTTGGAGCACAGCAATGAGGCCTGTTGCAAAGTATTGCATCAAAAATTTTAATTACACGCCCCTGTTAAACAGGGGCTGAAAAATTGGGCCTTAGCCACTGGTGGCGTCACCCATAAACCAAAATGATCTTCCAAGCTATCATCATTAATCGTATCATTGAGGAGGAGGAGGAGGATAGCCAGTCAACATAACAGCACAGGCACTCAGCATCAGCATCAGTCTTGAAGGGATGTGACATTTTAAAATCAATTAGTCTGTTATATCAGCATCTGGTGTGTGGTAGCTGGTGGTGATCCAAGACTGGTTCATCTTGATGAAAGTCAGTCGATCAACTGAGTCGGTGGACAGGCGCACCCTGTGATCCGTGACAAATCCTCCAGCAGCACTGAATGTGCGTTCTGAAAGAACGCTGGATGCAGGACAGGCCAGTAGCTCAATTGCATACTGTGCAAGCTCTGGCCAGTGATCCATCCTCAAGACCCAGTAAGCCAGAGGATTTTCGGTGGGGAAGGTGTCCAAGTCTGACCTTGCCCCTAGGTATTCCTGGACCATGTATATCAGACGCTGGCGATGGTTGCTGGAACCGATCATACTTTGGGGCTGCGGACTAAAGAATTGTCTGAACGCATCGGTCAGACGGCCACCTTCCCCACCGCTCCTTCTTTGACTGCCCGAAGCCTCAGCAACTCGTTGTCCAGGACCAGGAGTTTGTAACCTCCCAGTCTCTGGGAACGCGTTGCACAGACCTTTCTGCAAGGCCTCCCGGAGTTGTCTCATCCTCTGCGACGGTACGATAAGGTCCGCAACCTTACCCTTGTACCGTGGATCAAGGAGAGTGGCCAGCCAGTAATGGTCCCTCTCCTTGATCCGAAGAATACGAGGATCCTTCCGCAGACTTTGCAGGATCAGGGAGGCCATGCAGCGTAGGTTAGCTGAGGCATTCAGTCCGGAGTCCTCTGGGTCACTAAGGACGACATGATCCGCAGCCACCTCCTCCCAGCCACGTACAAGTCCACTGGTTTCTTGGGACTGTAAATCATCCCTAAAAGACTGCTGCTGATGATGCTGAGTGCCAGCCTCCACCTCCATGCTGACACAATCCTCCTCCTCCTCCTCCTCCTCCTCCTCTTCCTGTGCGATGGGTGGGACAGAAGGAACACTGTCTGGGTAAAGGGGGCCTTGAGAGGCAAGGAAGTCCTCCTCTTCCTGCCTCTGTTCTGCCTCAAGTGCCCTGTCCATTATTCCACGCAGCGTGTGCTCCAACAGGTGGACAAGAGGTACAGTGTCACTGATGCATGCACTGTCACTGCTCACCATCCTTGTGGCCTCCTCAAATGGTGCCAGGACAGTGCATGCATCCCTGATCATGCCCCACTGGCGTGGTGAAAAAAACCCGAGCTCCCCTGACCCTGTCCTGGTGCCGTAGTCGCACAGGTACTCATTGATTGCCCTCTGCTGCGTGTGCAGCCGCTGCAGCATGGCCAACGTTGAGTTCCACCTGGTGGGCATGTCACATATAAGGCGGTTCTTGGGCAGGTTCAACTCCTTTTGCAGCTCAGCCAGGCGAGCACTGGCATTATAAGATCTGCGGAAATGCACACAGACTTTCCTGGCCTGCCTCAGGACATCCTGTAAGCCCGGGTACCTGCCCAAGAACCGCTGCACCACCAGGTTAAGGACGTGAGCCATACAGGGCATATGGGTCAGTTGTCCCTGTCGGAGGGCGGAGAGGAGGTTGGTGCCATTGTCGCAAACCACCATTCCTGGCTTAAGCTGGCGTGGCGTCAACCACCTCTCGGCCTGCCCCTGCAGAGCAGACAGGACCTCTGCCCCAGTGTGGCTCCTGTCCCCCAAACACACCAGCGCAAGCACGGCATGGCATCTTTTTGCCTGCGTACTTGCGTAGCCCCTTGAACGCCTACGGAGCACCGCTGATTCCGAGGACAAACCACAGGAAGAGGCCATGGAGGAAGAAGAAGAGGAGGGGGTGGAGGAGAGAGGTGTGTCACAACCAGTAGTAGCATTTTGGAGGCGTGGCGGTGGAACAACCTCCAACACTACTGCACCTTGTCCTGCATCCTTCCCAGCTGCCAAAAGAGTGACCCAATGGGCCGTGAAAGAAAGGTAACGTCCCTGTCCATGCCTGCTGGACCATGAGTCAGCGGTAATATGCACCTTACCGCTGACCGCCCTGTCCAGGGAGGCCAAGACATTGCCTTCCACATGCCTGTAGAGAGCCGGAATCGCCTTCCGCGCAAAAAAGTGGCGTTTGGGAACCTGCCACTGAGGAACCGCACATTGCACAAACTCACGGAAGGGGGCCGAGTCTACCAACTGAAAAGGCAGCAGTTGAAGCGCTAGCAATTTAGCCAAGCTAGCATTCAACCGCTGGGCATGTGGATGGCTGGGAGTGAACTTCTTTCGACGGTCCAGCAGCTGGGGCAGGGAAATTTGCCTGCTAGAATCGGACGTTGGTGTACTGCTAGCAGAGTGCCCGCAAGTACTTGCCTGTGACACACCTAATTCTACACCTTCATTCCTCTCAGAGCAGGTTTCAGAGAGGAGTGAAGGTATAGTGGGGTTGGAGATCCCAGCTGATGCGGTGCAAGAAGAGGTCAGCTTTGTTCTTTGGTGTGGGTCTTTAAGGTAGGCTTGCCAACGAGCTGCATGGCAGGTCAACATATGTCTGATCAAGCATGTGGTGCCCAAGCGGCTGATGTTTTGCCCACGCGATATACGCTTGAGACATATGTTGCAAACAGCAGCTGTGTGATCTGATGCACTCGCCTCAAAAAAGACCCACACCAAAGAACTTTTTGAATGACGGGCAGAGGCAGCGCCCTGCACAGGCGGAGCTCTGCGGTGTGATTCCGTCGGTGTGCTGCCCATACGCTGGCCACTCAAGGGCATCCTGCCTCGTTGGAGATGTGCCTCCTCCTCATCCTCCTCCTCCTCCTCCTCCTCTCTCCTATTAGGCACCCACGTGGAGTCAGTGACCTCATCATCCCCTCCCTCCTCATCACTGGAGCCAATCTGGCAGTATGCTGCAGCTGCTGGAGCATGACTGCCAGATTGGTGTCCTTCTTGAGCATCCCCTCTCTCTGCTCTCACGCTGCTGCCTTCCTCTAGCTGGGTATCATCATCAGATCCTTCGAAACGCTGGGCATCCTCCTGGAGCATGTACCCAACACTGTGCTCAAACAGTTCGGGGGACTCCTCAGGAGGAGGACATGGTGGGTCTAGGGAAGGATTGACTAATGAAGATAATGATACCAGAGAAGAGGACGCTTTGGCAGCTGCTTTGCCAGTACCCTGAGCCTGGGTGAGAGAGGATGAGGAGGATGAGGTGGGCTTGGTCATCCACTCTACCAAGTCTTCGGCATGATGTGGCTCAACATGTCCAGCTGCCAAAAAGAAGGACAAGCGTGTCCCATGGCCATGTGCTGATGACAATGCACCGCGTCCACGACCAGCACTGTTGCCCCCAGACACAGAGCCTGCTTGCCCTCTTTTTTTGCCTCCTGACTGTCTGCCTCTCCTTGTTTGCCTTCCAGACATTTTAATGGATGGCCTGCAGGGAGATGGGAAAAATAGCAATAAGGGCTACCTTCAGGTGTATACTGTGCAGGAGGCTTAGCAACAATGACACTGACACTGTCCCCTGCCTATCCTTCTCTGTCCCTAAACTCAAGGATTTGAAATATGGAACAGCAAAATTGGTTTAGAACAGAATAGCACACTGTCAGTTTCACTCACTGTACCTCTCTGTCCCTAAACTCAAGGATTGAAAATATGGTTCAGCAAAATTGGTTTAGAACAGAATAGGACACTTTCCCTCACTGTCCTACTCTGTCCCTCCCTACAAACAAGATTTAGCACAGAATAGCACACTGATAATTTCCAAGAGTGTCCTTCTCTGTCCCTAAACTCAAGGATTGAAAATATGGAACAGCAAAATTGGTTTAGAACAGAATAGCACACTGACACTTTCCCTCACTGTCCTACTCTGTCCCTCCCTACAAACAAGATTTAGCACAGAATAGCACACTGAAAATTGCCACGAGTGTCCTTCTCTGTCCCTAAACTCAAGGATTGAAAATATGGAACAGCAAAATTTGTTTAGAACAGAATAGCACACTGACACTTTCCCTCACTGTCCTACTCTGTCCCTCCCTACAAACAAGATTTAGCACAGAATAGCACACTGATAATTTCCACGAGTGTCCTTCTCTGTCCCTAAACTCAAGGATTGAAAATATGGAACAGCAAAATTGGTTTAGAACAGAATAGGACACTTTCCCTCACTGTCCTACTCTGTCCCTCCCTACAAACAAGATTTAGCACAGAATAGCACACTGATAATTTCCACGAGTGTCCTTCTCTGTCCCTAAACTCAAGGATTGAAAATATGGAACAGCAAAATTGGTTTAGAACAGAATAGCACACTGACACTTTCCCTCACTGTCCTACTCTGTCCCTCCCTACAAACAAGATTTAGCACAGAATAGCACACTGAAAATTGCCACGAGTGTCCTTCTCTGTCCCTAAACTCAAGGATTGAAAATATGGAACAGCAAAATTGGTTTAGAACAGAATAGCACACTGACACTTTCCCTCACTGTCCTACTCTGTCCCTCCCTACAAACAAGATTTAGCACAAAATAGCACACTGACACTTTCCCTCACTGTACCTCTCTGTCCCTAAACTCAAGGATTGAAAATATGGTTCAGCAAGATTGGTTTAGAACAGAATAGCACACTGACACTTTCCCTCACTGTACCTCTCTGTCCCTACAAACAAGGATTAGCACAGAATAGCACACGGTCACTGACACTCTCCCTACCTATCCTTATTTGTCCCTAAACACAAGGAATCCAGGATTAGTAAAGGAAAAATAATGACACTGTCCCTGCCTATGCTTCTCTTTCCCTGCTCCGGAACACACTACACAAGGCCGCCGCGCTGGCGGCCTTTTATAGTGTGGGGCGTGTACTAAACCCCCTCAGCAATAATTGGCCACAGGCATCCTGCCTGTGGCCAATCATTGCTCTCCTCGCTGCCGGCGCTGTGATTGGCCAAGCATGCGGGGTCACAGTGCATGCTTGGCCAATCACAGCGCCTGGATGACACTGCGATGGCGTAGTGCATTGTGGGCCGTTCGCGTCACTCGAATTTGGCGCGAACGGCCCAAATCGTTCGATCTTCATCGAACAGCCGATGTTCGAGTCGAACGTATGTTCGACTCGAACACGAAGCTCATCCCTAGTGAGTGGGTTGCAAGGAATAGTGGGTGTAATACAAGGTAGATTCATGGGCGCCAGACACTTCTTGAATGCAAAGAGGTTTTATTTCGCTTGAACAGAACTGTGGGAGAGAGGTTTTAGGGCCAGGACACCCTTAGGTAGTTGCACTGTTATTTGTCAGACTCAGAGACTTCTACAAGTAGACAGTCATGCAGGGAAAGGCATCCAGCAAGACACCAAATCTGCATGTGTAGGAATGCTGTCTCCTATGGCAACAGTCTTAGAACAGTTCCTAACACAATTTGTTCCTTTACTTTTCTACAATCACTTCTTGCAGGTTATCAACCCACTGAGCTCCCAGTCTCTCTCTAGACTTGCTGATTCACTGCCACTGAATCCCATGAGCTCTTCCAATCTTTACTTTAATATCTTCCCCAAGCATCACCCCTGCTTTTCTGCTAGGTCCTTAGCTTGGCACTCCAGATACTACTCAAGTTTCACCCCACTGGCCTTCTTGGTCCCTGGCTTGGCACACAAGGCTGCTCTGCAAGTGTCACCTCTGCTGGCTGGGTCCCTGGCTTGACACCTACTGAAGTTTCCCAATTCTTCACTGCCCCGGTTGGCGAGAATACTGCTCCGGTACTTGCTACAGCTACTCACTGTGGTCTCTGGTAATAAGGTGGTTGGTCCCTTAGTGGTGACAGCTTCCCCTCTACCTCTGACCACGACAGGTTCTCCGGCCGGCAGAACCGGCACTTTTGGTTGGACTGCAAGCCGCAATCCCAACCCTACGCTGCTTCTTGCTTCTGGATAGGCCCTCAGCCTAGCAGCCCGAGCAGCAGGGCCGCTGTTAGATAAGTTGTTCAGGGCCCCGTCATTTCTGACAGGTGGTGCTGCCTGTCAAACTCTGCAGCCTGCTCTAAAAATTCTGCAGCTCTGAAGTAAAGCATTGCAGCAATGGCATGTATACAGCCCTGTCTGACTATATGACAGCTGGTTTCTGTTGAAGGGGCATGACCAAAAAAGGTCTGTCAACCCAATCAGTGATGTCAGCCAATGGCTGAGAGTACTGACCAGAGTGTTCTGATGGGGTGGGGTGGGGGGCATCCCCTTGTCAGAACACAATAGAACAGCAGGGGAGATTTCAGTACTAACATCGGATTGTTAGTACATCTGCTCCGACCTGAGGTGTCAGGTTTGTTTTGTACAGCCTGTGGGGTTGAATGAAAAAAAACTAGCAGTCTATACTAGGCATTAGGCCGTATTCACATTTGACGTTTCCTGAATGTGGGACAAAGTGCACAGGTAGCGGGCGTTTTTCAGTGCATTTTGAAAATGCACTGCAAATGCACATAGCGCTTGTGGTGCCATTAATTGTTGATGGCACCCGAATACAATTAGCAGACCTGCATTGTGTCATGTGGCAAATCTGAATTCTTTAAAAGGTTCTAGAGTAAGGTGACCAGATTTTTAAAATGAAATCCGGGGACATATTTTTTTTTACTAGTAATGGCGGCAATCAGCGACTCTCTGCTCATCGCCGCCGCCCGCCTCATAGCCTGTCAAGTCTTACTCTCCGGGCCCCGGCTACTACTGGGTGGGGAGTGGAGGAAGATCACTCCACCAGGGAAGGCAAGGAGATAAGCAGGCGGCTGGCTGGGGCTTGAGCCAAGGCAGAAGAACATGCGAGCGGAGCTGAATGGGCACCCAAAACTGAAGAAATATTACCTTCGCTCCGACCAGCACATGATCATCAGAAAGGGGCACAGAGAATGGAAAAATACACCCCCCTGCACTGACTGTCTGTGAAATTGCCCCATGGCCCCTGTTCAAATCCAATCCGGGGACAAAACTGGGGACAGACTTGGTCCGGGGACAGTGTCCTCAATCCGGGGACTGTCCCCTGAAACCGGGGATGTCTGGTCACCCTATTCTAGAGTCTCTATGTTGTGTTTGTCACACAAATGGCAACCCATTCAAGTGAATGGGCTCCCCTATATGCAAAAACACGTTCAGGAATGTGTGTTCTCGCTACATGAAGTATAAAGGGGGTCTTAGGGGTGGTGTATAGAAATGTTTTAGCAGAGATGTGTGTCAGCTGGAGGGAGAGATGTGTACACTGGTTCCTAGCTCAGTACTGCAGTGGCAGCTACCTGAGTTCTAGGCTGGCTCCATATTTACTTCTCTCCAAAATCCTGAAGTTACTGTCCCTTCACTCCAGCAGCAACCCCCCCACCCCCACTTACCCTTTTCAGCAGAAGGACTGCTCCATCCAAACACTGGAGTTCACCATGAACACAAAGCACAGTAAGAGAGAGCACGATCTGAAGGGAGGGGAACAGAGGTCAGGACTCAGTGAGGAGGTGGAGCAAACTTGCTGCTCATTCAGCACGCTGACTAGAGATAACACTGCCGACTGATGGAAGGGGAGTTTCAGGACCCGAGAGAGGCACAGGCAGAGACTCTGCAGCTGTCTCCCTCTGCTTCAAATTGGGACACTTTGCCAGTATGTAGAACCGATCCCCCCTGCATAGCTGCCAGGAGGGAGAAAGCAGGCTGCGCTGCAAGGTGATCCACAGGAGTCACAAGGCAGTATAGCTAGCTCTCCTGCTCTGCAGGCGCCCAGGCCCCTCTTCGGAAGTGACAGAGCTCAGGCCCCCTACAGGAGGACTGGCTGTACTGCCCTATCAGCGGCCCTGCCGGGCAGTACAACACACATTCACCCAGACAGCCATCCAGTTGGCACAGAACCCCAATCACCTGACTCCACCCAAATGTATAGGTTTTCCCAGTAGGCCAAGGGATTTAGGAAAACCCCTGCCCATTGGCTGAGATACCCCATATACTCCTAATCTGTCCTTGCTTTGCCCTTGTCTTATCCAATGTCACCAGGTACCCAGCCACTCAGTGGCAGAAGAGAGAAGTGCAGCAATTCCAGACTTAGGATGAACTCAATTGATCCCTAACAATAAGCCAGGGTAACTACACCTGGCAAGTAAATTTAGGATCAACCCTGCCTAAACATCAGGGTGCTACACACACTAAGTGACATCATTAACCACTTAAGCCCCGGACCATTTTGTAGCTAAAGGACCAGAGGTGTTTTCAGAATTTGGCACTGCGCTGCTTTAACTGGAAATTGTGCGGACATGCAATGTTGTACCCAAACGAAATTTGCGTCCTTTTCTTCCCACAAATAGAGCTTTCTTTTAATGGTATTTGATTATATCGCAAAAAATTAAAATCGCAGAGGCAAACGGAAAAAGACTGAAAATTTTGAAAAAAAATGATATTTTCTACTTTTTGTTATAAGAAAAATCGAATAAACTCAATTTTAGTCATACATTTAGGCCAAAATGTATTCAGCCACATGTCTTTAGTAAAAAAAAATGTCAATAAGCGTATATTTATTGGTTTGCGCAAAAGTTATAGCGTCTACAACTAGGGTACATTTTCTGCAATTTACACAGCTTTTAATTTATGACTGCCTATCTCATTTCTTGAGGTGCTAAAATGGCAGGGCAGTAATAAACCCCCCCAAATGACCCCATTTTGGAAAGTAGACATCCCATGAATATTTTTTTTTTTGTCTCAAGTGATTGAATAATGACAAAAAAAAAAATAAAAAATTACAAAAAGTTGTCACTAAATGATATATTGCTCACACATGCCATGGTTATATGTGGAATTACACCCCAAAATACATTTTGCTGCTTCTCCTGAGTACGGGGATACCACATGTGTGGGACTTTTTGGGAGCCTAGCCGCGTACGGGCCCCCGAAAACCAAGCACCGCCTTCAGGATTTCTAAGGGAGCAAATTTTTGATTTCACTCCTCACTACCTATCACAGTTTCGAAGGCCATAAAATGCCAAAATATCACAAAACCCCCCCAAATGACCCCATTTTGGAAGGTAGACACCCCAAGATATTTGCTGAGAGGCATGGTGAGTATTTTGCAGCTCTCATTTGTTTTTGAAAATGAAGAAAGAAAATAATTTTTTTTTTTTTTTTCAATTTTCAAAACTTTGTGACAAAAAGCGAGATCTGCAAAATACTCACCATACCTCTCAGCAAATAGCTTGGGGTGTCTACTTTCCAAAATGGGGTCATTTGGGGGGGGTTTGTGCCATCTGGGCATTCCATGGCCTCCGAAACTGTGATAGGCAGTGAGGAGTGAAATCAAAAATTTACACCCTTAGAAAGCCTGAAGGCGGTGCTTGGTTTTTGGGGTCTCGTACGCGGCTAGGCTCCCAAAAAGTCTCACACATGTGGTATCCCCGTACTCAGGAGAAGCAACAGAATGTATTTTGGGGTGTAATTCCACATATGCCCATGGCATGTTTGAGCAATATATCATTTATTGACAACTTTGTGCAAAAAAAAAAAATTTAAAATAAATTGTCGGGGCGTGGTCTGGACAGGCATGTGAGCGGACGCACAGCACGGAGCTCCCGCTGACGATCCTCCATTAATCCTCTTCCCGCACTGATCCTGACCCGGCACTTGGTCCAGGGACAAGGCGCCGCATCACTGTCCTCGGCGGAGGTCGAATCGGCTCTGGCAGAGCCCTGCATGACCCGTAAAGGGACAAAGAGCGCTGCAGCAGCGGCGGTCATGGAAGTCCAAGATGGCGCCGGCTTCCCTCTACCTCAGAGAGTGACGCGTGGAGCGGGGGATAAGCCACAGGACCCGGGCAGTAAGCCGCCCAAGGCAAACAAACAGCAGGGGAAGGAGCAGCCTAGAGACATGCTCTACTATGCCCAGAAATTACAGGGCCCTGGCTGCTCTCTTCCCCCACCATCGCTGATGACTGTGCAGGGAGCCTTGGAGCAAAATGGCGCTTCTGCCCTGGATGATACTGTGCCCCTAGAAAACTCGTCTGACCACATCAATGACATCTTTGATGAGCTACAGGAGGATGCACCCCAGCCCACACTGAGTGAGATCCTGCGTGCTGTACACCGCTGCACCACCTCAGTGACAGCCTCTGTGGACGGTTTAAAGGTACAGTTTGGGGCACTTACTGAGACGGTATCACTTATTAGACATGACCTCCAGAAAATTAGAGAGAGGACCACGGCGGTGGAGGGTAGGATTAGTGAAGTGGAGGACCAGCTCCCACCCCTCACCAGAGATGCCAGATTTGCGCTGCAGCAATCTGCGCAGGCGAACGCAAAGACCGACGATATCGAGAACCGTTTAAGGAGGAACAATGTCCGTATAGTGGGGCTCCCTGAGAAGGTGGAGGGCAGGGACCCCACGGCCTTTACAGAAACATGGCTCCAAGAAATCTTTGGTAAAGAGGCATTCACCACGCTGTTTGCGGTGGAGAGAGCGCACCGCACACCACCCAGACCCCTCCCCCCGGGCAACCCACCCAGATCAATGCTTGCCAGGCTCCTGAACTATAAGGACAGAGAAATTATACTTAGACTGGCACGGGCAGGGCCGGCGCTACCACTAGGCGAAGTAGGCAGCCGCCTAGGGGCGCACTGCCACCTAGGGCGCAACCACAGCCTCTGTCCTGTGTGACAGTGTGAGCTAGGCTCTCCTCTCCTGATCGCTGGCCTGGCCCCATTCAGTGTGCTGCCACGGCGCCACCAAATTCCCCCCATGTGTAGCGCAGAGCGCCCCGCTGCGCTGTCAGTCCTCAGACAGGTATAATCACACAGCGCCGCTCCAGGACTCCTTTGCTCCAGCCTGTCCCTCTGGTGCGGCGCTGTGTGTCTTGTGTGTGCAGCGGAGGGGCGGGGCTGAGGAGTAGCTGACTGACCTCCCGCCTAGCGAGGACTCCATGGAGCGGGTGGATGGCATTGGCGGCGGTGCGGCGCTGGCCTGGCCCTGGCGGGGACTCCGTGGAGAGGATGGATGGCGCTGGCCTGGCCCCTGAGCAGAGCCCTGATGATGGCTGACGAAGCACCAGAGCAGAGGTAAGGAGGAGGACGGATCGATCTACATGCTGTATGAGGGGGAGGGGGAGGGGGGGAGTGTGTTTGAGTAGTGCAGGAAGTAGGAGTCAGGGGGGTCACTGTGTGTGTCATGTAAGGGGGGGTCAGTGTATGTGTCCTGTAAGGGGGGGTCACTGTATGTGTCCTCTAAGGGGGGGTCACTGTGTGTGTCCTGTAAGGGGGGGGTCAGTGTGTGTGTCCTGTAAGGGGGGTCAGTGTATGTGTCCTGTAAGGGGGGTCAGTGTATGTGTCCTGTAAGGGGGGGTCAGTGTATGTGTCCTGTAAGGGGGGGTCAGTGTATGTGTCCTGTAAGGGGGGTCAGTGTATGTGTCATGTAAGGGGGGGTCACTGTATGTGTCCTGTAAGGGGGGGTCAGTGTATGTGTCCTGTAAGGGGGGTCAGTGTATGTGTCATGTAAGGGGGGTCAGTGTATGTGTCCTGTAAGGGGGGTCAGTGTATGTGTCCTGTAAGGGGGGGTCACTGTGTGTGTCCTGTAAGGGGGGTCAGTGTATGTGTCCTGTAAGGGGGGGTCACTGTATGTGTCCTGTAAGGGGGGTCAGTATATGTGTCATGTAGGGGGGGGTCAGTGTATGTGTCCTGTAAGGGGGGGTCAGTGTATGTGTCATGTAGGGGGGGGTCAGTGTATGTGTCCTGTAAGGGGGGTCAGTATATGTGTCCTGTAAGGGGGGTCAGTATATGTGTCCTGTAAGGGGGGTCAGTATATGTGTCCTGTAAGGGGGGGTCAGTTTATGTGTCCTGTAAGGGGGGGTCAGTGTATGTGTCCTGTAAGGGGGGGTCAGTGTATGTGTCCTGTAGGGGGGTCAGTGTATGTGTCCTGTAGGGGGGGTCAGTGTATGTGTCATGTAAGGGGGGGTCAGTGTATGTGTCAGGTAAGGGGGGTCAGTGTATTTTTCAGGTAAGGGGGTGTCAGTGTAATTGTCAGGTGGGTTAGTGTAGGGGACAGGGGGTTAGTGTATGCCAGGGGGTCAGATAGGTCACATGTGTTGCAAGGGCAGGTTAAAGTGGAGTCAGGGGCGCAGCCGGGGGGGGGGGCGGCAAAATTAGGTTTCGCCTAGGGTGTCAAAGATCCTTGCACCAGCCCTGGGCACGGGAAAGGGGAGCGGTGCACTACAACGGAGCTAGGATTTCGTTTTACCCGGATTTCTCTGCTGAAGTGCAGCGTAAGAGAGATAAATTCGCTGATGTAAAGAAACGTCTGCAGAGGCTACAACTAACATATGCCATGCTGTATCCTGCCAAGCTGCGTATCACAGTCCGTGGTCAAGCTTCCTTCTTTGAATCCGCTGCGGAGGCGGCGGAGTGGCTGGATCGCAATGAACAGGACATCCGGGGACGCCGGGATGCTGATGTGGGCGACTGAGGCCCTGGATCAACACAAGTGAAGTCGGTATGTTACCTGCAGGCCAGTTGGTTCATTTCACCCTTTTTTCAAATGTTGGCGATTAATAAGAGCGTTTGGAAGACTACACTTTGTTTACCATGGTTATTGAGCCACAGAAGGGGGTACAAGCCCCGTCTGCCACGTTTGACTATCTGAAGTCCCAGTTATGGGGACATGTTTATCAGTGCCCTGTTGGCACGGGTTCCCTGACAGTCCTGGGAGCTGGGGATGAGTGGGGATGGCCTGCCCCCTCCCCGAGCGGGTACGTTATCCGTGCTCGAAGAGGCTGTTCAGGACTGTTTAAAAGTTTTCTTTTGCTCACAATGTCGCGGTGCTTACTGAACTTTCCTGCTCTGACCCCTTCCCCACACCCGTTGAAGATCTGCCCACTGGTGATGACCCCTCTCATTTCTGACTCTAGTGCTTGGATGCCCAGGAATCTTGAGCCGGGGCCTTCGGCCCCCGGTGATGAACACTTTTTCCACTCACCATGGCCACCACCCCGGTAGTGACTTGGAACGTTCGAGGGGTTCATGACTCGTTGAAACGCACAATGCTTAACTCATGTTTAAAAAAGTTCCACCCTGCTATTGTGGGCCTCCAGGAGACCCACCTCACAAAAGATACGGTTGGTTGTTTGGGGTTTGCTTGGGTGGGCACGTCCTACCACTCCACTCACACCTCATATTCTAGGGGGGTGAGTGTACTGGTACACAAGTCCCTGGCTTTCCAGGAACTGGATGTGGAGGTAGACCCCCATGGGAGATATGTTTTTGTGCATTGCAAAGTGTTTACTGTGATGATAATTCTTGCCTTTGTGTATATACCCCCTCCCTTCTCTAGGGAGGTTTTGCAATTACTACTGTCTTATCTAGTTAACAAACCCGATGTCCCCATTATGATTATGGGGGATTTCAATGGATGCCTTGACCCCAGGTTGGATAGACATCCACCGGTTCAGCCACCGCTGGGGGGTAGGGGCACGGTTTTGAGCCGCCTGCTGGCGGAGGTGGGTTGGGTGGATGTGTGGAGGGCTAGATACCCGACTACCAAACAATTTTCATGTTTTTCCAAAACCCATGGTTCATTATCTCGCATTGATCTATGTGTGGGGTCCCAGCGGGTTGTGCATATGGTCCCCAGGATAGAATACCTCCCTAGGGGGGTGTCCGACCACTCCCCGCTGGCGGCTCACCTGGTTACCCGTCCCGCTTCCTCCCTGCCCAGGGCACCGTGGAAATTGAATGCCTACTGGCTAAAACTTTTCACATCCCATGACCGGGTCACCTGCCAGATTGATCAATATTTTTTAGACAACCACCTTGGGGAGAACTCGGCGGTGGGCTGGGATGCCTTTAAGGCCTGTTTGAGGGGTTCCTTTATTGCTGAGATCACGGCCATCAAACGCAACTCGTCTGCACTTTTGGCGCAGGTTGAAGACCAGGTGAAACGGTTGGAGCTTGCATTCGTAATGGATCCAACTGATTCCGCGAGGGAGGCTTGGATATCGGCCCAGGATTCCCTGGACCGGTTGAGAACCTCCGCTGCGGAAAAAAAGAGGTTCTTTACTAGCCAGGCCTTCTATGAGGAGGGGGAGAGGACGGGCAGGCTTCTGGCTAAGATTGCCAGGTCACAGCAGGCCTCCCCGGCGATTGGAGTGATCCGAGACTCCCGGGGATGACTGGTGAATGACCCTGAGCAGATTATGGTTGAATTGGCGTCCTTCTACAGCAATCTCTACAGGCCATGTGATGATTATACAGATGAGGACATATCACAATATCTGGGAACGGTGGAGCTTCCGCTCCTGGGCGGGCAGGCCCGCGCGGAGATGGAGGCCCCGCTCACTTTGGAGGAACTGAGGGAGGCGGTCGCATCTTTCCCCACATGCAAGGCCCCGGGGGATGATGGGATCCCCATGGAGGCCTATGTCCAATACGGCGAGGCGATTCTGCCCAGGCTGCTTGCGGTGTTCAACACCTCCTTCAAGTCCGGAGCATTGCCCCCTTCCATGAATAGAGCCAATATTATACTGTTGTTAAAGGCAGGCAAGGATCCCTTGGACCCCGGCTCGTATAGGCCCATCTCACTGCTACAGAGCGATGTTAAAATTCTGGCCAAGGTATTGGCTATGAGGGTTAACAAAATTATCTTGTCCATTATTCACCCAGATCAGGCGGGGTTCATGCCTCGCAGCTCCACCGCAACTAATCTTAGGCGGCTATACTTGAACATGCAGACCCCCTCGGATTACGTCGGCCACAGGGCACTGTTGTCTCTTGACGCCAATAAGGCATTCGAAAGTGATGGCTGGCGGTATCTCTGGGCTGTACTGGCCAAGTTCGGGTTCGGACCCCGGTTCCTAGGGTGGGTGAGGCTGTTATACGGCTCAAGAATGGTGAAATAGACTTTTCTGGATCCGTCCTCTCAAGGTGTCCGCAGATGAAGCAGGCGCAAGAAATCCAGTCCTTTCCCAAGTAATGATGTAGACTGTGGAACCTAAGGGGTTAATCCTCTGCATTCATGTGTAAAAAAGCAGTTTGATCCTGTCTTCTCTGATCCTCTCCTTCTTCCACTAACTACAAAACAGGTGCGGATAGTACAGAGCCTTTGGAGTCAGGCTGCACATGCTCAATTTGGTGTGTATTGCTAGAGAGTTTTTCTCTTTCGTTCATGGATGGACACAGCATCTTATTCTTGACATTAGGGTATTAGCCTTCTATCAGGAGAGGACTAGGCAGAAAAGCAACATGCTTGCGCCTGCTTCATCTGCGGACACCTTGAGAGGACGGATCCAGAGAAGTCTATTTCACCATTCTTGTCTGTTTGACCCACCACCGCTGGTGTGTGTGTCCACGCATAGGGGTAAGAGTATCCATTTCTTCCCCCCATCCCTGGTGTTGGAGTCACATCCCCGGGTGCTACGGATATACAAATACATGTTTTTCACGTTCCTGAAGTTTTCTTGGATTTCTTTTATGAGGACAATATATTGAAGATTTATATACATTTCTTCCATCTGATCCCAGTCTACACATTGGTCACCTTAATTGAACTTTATTATTAGTTCACTGTATTACTCACAGTATTGCATATTTTATAAGTATCAGCTCACTGTATTACATACTTTAAAAGTTTTTTATACACATGTATAGGCATATACTAGTGTGGTACACATTTGGATTTACTTATCCTAGGCCTTCTTAGGCCGTATACACTTACTGTTTGGTTGTTGTCCATATTTACGTTCACGTTTGGGCCACCATACATATTTTAGGCGCTGCATTTTTTGTTCTTATTTACTTACAATTAACTGGTCCAAGTCGGCTCTGATGTTCCTGGATGAGGCCCCCGCGCTAGGTGAGGAGCCCTCCTGCCCGGTCCCCATAGTATCCTCATTTAAGTACTTGGGTGTATTCATCTCCCCGGTGATCACAGAATTCTGTCAGCTGAATATATACCCCTTATTAACCAGATTCAGGGATAAAATACAGATATGGAATAGACTGCGGATGTCCCTGGCCGGCAAGACGAACCTTATTAAAATGATACTAATGCCCCAGTTGCTGTACCTGCTACACAATGCTCCTGTTGTCATCACGCTTAAAATCTTCAGGGTCGTCAACTCCCTCTTTAGACAATTATTGTGGCACAACAAACCCCCCCGGATCAAATTGGAACAATTACAACGACCAAAGGAGGGGGGGGGCCTTGCCCTCCCCAACCCTTGGATATACTATTTGGCAGCGCAGCTGCAGCACCTGATGGGTGTCATGGTACCGGCTCCTGTGGGCTCCTCGGCTAGGCTAATGCTGCTTGGCTCGGGGGCCGACACGGTGCCGGAGGGTCTGGAGGCTCAGCGGTTTCAGAAATCAATTAAAAAGATGCCCACCTATTCACTCCTTCAGAAGGTGTGGAATAAGGCCAAACAACTCCAGAATGTCACGGGGTTCACTAGGTACAGCCCGCTATGGGGGAACGGCAATTACACTGAACTGGCCAAACTTCAGCAGGGCCCTAAGTGGAGGTCACTAGGTATAACCCACCTGAGACAAGTGTTTCATAATGGGGCCTTACTCCCTTTTCATGTACTTCAATCGAGATATGCGCTCCCGTCCAATATGCTGTTTTACTACCTGCAGCTGCGACATGCTGTCAGGGCTCAGGGTGATGCAGTGGAGTGGGTTTAGTCCCCCACCCCTGTCTTTCACATGCTGCAGAACGCTTGTGAGACCAGGGGTGTCATCTCTCAGTGCTATAACATGCTGTTGTCCTCATTTTTGGAGGGACACCCCATGAAAGTGGTGAGCCAGTGGGAGGCGGATGTTGGTCCTATAGAGGGGGAGCTCTGGGAGGAGGCAATGCGGGTGGTAAACGCCTGCTCGCTTAATGTGGCACAAAAGGTATCCCAACTATATATACTACTGAGAGTACATTTTACACCGGTAAAGCTATTCAAGATGGGAAGACTGCCCGATCCGCTATGTGGTAGATGTAGGGCGGTGCCTGGAGATCTGATTCACCTCCTCTGGCGGTGCCCCAAACTCCATAGATATTGGACAGAGGTACTGGCTACACTTAATTTGGTGTTCCAGACCAACGTTCCTTCTGACCCCTTATGTTGCTTGTTAGGAATACTGGAGGGGGAGATCCCGGAGGAGGTGACTCGAATGGCATTTACTAGGGCATTGTTCCAGGCGAGAAAAACTATTCTACTACTGTGGAAGTCTGTTGAGCCGCCTACGGTCCAGCTGTGGATACAGCAGATGGGTAAAACCCTTTTGATGGAGAAATACATATACCAGCACAGGGGCATCGCGGGAAAGTTTGATGGGCTCTGGGATGCATGGCTTGCTGTGCCGGGGTTAAGCCCCATGGAATTGGTGAGGATGAGGATGTTGGGAGGTGTGTAGCAAGCTCCCACCGGCAACAGGAGGGCGGGTGGGAGGGGGGATAGTCTGATGGGTTGTGTACTGTTCACCCTATGTTATTTGAAACTCTGAGCGGATCGTTTAATGTATGCGATTTCAGATGTGACCAAGGAATGTCAAAAACATATATTGCTACCGTACATGTAACAGATATAATATGCTGCATATTTTTGTACCTTGTATCTTTTTTTTTTATGTGAGCAATAAAAACCATTTGATTTAAAAAAAAAAAAAAAAAAAAATTATTTTTTCCGCAACTTGTGTCAACATATAAAATATTTAATGGACTTGACATGCCTCTCAGTATATAGCTTGGGGTGTCTACTTTCCAAAATGGGGTCATTTGGGGGGGTTTTGAACTGTCCTGGCATTTTATATACAACATTAGGAAGCTTACATCCACTCTTCTAACCACTTGAAGACAAAGCCCTTTCTGACACTTTTTGTTTACATGAAAACATTTTTTTTTTTTTTGCAAGAAAATTATGTTGAACCCCCAAACATTATATATTTTTTTAAAGCAAAGGCCCTACAGATTAAAATGGTAGGTGTTGCATTTTTTTTTCCATACAGTATTTGTGCAGCGATTTTTCAAACGCATTTTTTGGGGGAAAAATACACTTTTTTTTATTTTAATGCACTAAAATACACTATATTGCCCAAATGTTTGATGAAATAAAAAAGATGATTTTAGGCCGAGTATATAGATACCAAACACGACATGCTTTAAAATTTCGCACAAACGCGCATTGGCGACAAACTACATACATTTTTAAAAGCCTTTACAGGTTACCACGTTAGATTTACAGAGGAGGTCTACTGCTAAAATGACTGCCCTCAATCTGACCTTCGCGGTGATACCTCACATGCATGGTGCAATTGCTGTTTACATATGACACCAGACCGACGGCTGCGTTCGCCATTGCGCAAGAGCAGGGCAGGACAGGGGTGCTTTTTTTTTTTTATTAATTTTGCTTTTTTATTTTATTTTTAAACTGTTCCTTCCATATTTTTTGTTTTTTATCATTTTTATTGTTATCTCAGGGAATGTAAATATCCCCTATGATAGCAATAGGTAGTGACAGGTACTCTTTTTTTGAAAAAACTGGGGTCTATTAGACCCTAGATCTTTCCTCTGCCCTCAAAGCATCTGACCACACCAAGATCGGTGTGATAAAATGCTTTCCCAATTTCCCAATGGCGCTTTTTATATCCGGGGGGGGGACATTCCCTCCCACTGCTTGTAAAAGCAGTCCAGAGGCTAATTAGCCACTAGGATTGCTTTTACATGAAAGCCGGCCGCTGGCTGAAAAGAATGATACCAAGATGATACCTAAACCCGCAGGCATCAATCTGGTATAACCATTCAAAATCCAGCAACATACCAGTACGTTGCTGGTCCTTGTTGGACATGTATTGTAATCTTTTTTTTCATGCAGCCTGTTGGCTGAACGAAAAAAGAGATTGATCGGTGGGTATGCCCACCATTAGAATACCTCCCTTTATTCACCCACTTCTAATGATGGGCATACACGCACCATTTATATATGCCGAAGCATGGGGGCATCCTCCCGCAAAAGTTATGCCGCACACACATGGTCGGACTTTTCCACGGGCAAGCCTCCGTCGGAATTTCGACCGTATGTACGCGGCATTAGAAGCAAAATCGCTCCTCCGCTCCTCCACCCCTGCTGCCCCCATGCTTCGGCATATATGTTTTTTTTTTTAACTGTGGTGGTGAAATCACGTCCTACAGCACTGGAGTCTCAGGCCTGTCTCTGCGAACGCTGCAGTTATGTGTGTTGTGTTTTGTAAGTTACAGTGATCGATCGATACTGCACTTGGGTGGCCTGGGCTGGACGGAGGGGCAAAACGCAGGTGCTAGCAGGTATCTGGGCTGATCCTGCTAATACTGCGTTTTTGGGAACCCTAAATTGCTGGGGACGCTAGTATAGATCTGATCAGATCAGATATTGATCTGTTCAGATACTATACCACTAAGGGAGGTGTATGCTTCACGCGTGGGTGTTAGCGTTACTGGCACTAACCTGACGCTGCCTGGGGTGTGACGCAGACCCTCTCTGACGCTAAAACCTAATTGATATCACCCGCCGGGCGATCAGGGGGTTAAACCTATATTGGGTTATATACAGCGGGTGCACTGACACTATAAAAAGCCAACTAACTAACCAGCGTCACCCGTAACACTTATATGGTGATCACTGGTGAAAGGGTTAACTAGGGGCAATCAGGGGGTTAAACCTTTATTAGGTAATATATGGGGGTACCCGACGCTATAAAAACCTGCGGCGAACCTAAAAAAAATAACTGGCTACCTATCGGCATCACCGACACTAAGACAGCGATCAGAAAAACTATTGCTTAGTGACACGGGTGAAAGGGTTACCTGGGGGGGCGATCAAGGGGTTAAACCTTTATTAGGTAATATATGGGGGTACCCGACGCTATAAAAACCTGCGGCAAACCTAAAAAAAATAACTGGCTACCTATCGGCATCACCGACACTAAAAAACAGCGATCAGAAAAACGATCGCTTAGTGACGGCGGTGCTAGGGGGTGAAAGGGTTACCTGGGGGGTGATCAAGGGGTTAAACCTTTATTGGGGGGGGTTAGGGGGCTACACTGGACCTAAAACTAACTGCCCTGACACTTTTACAGTCACAAATGTCACTGATTGCAATGATCACTAAATAAATGGTCACTGCAATCAGTGACACTGTGACTGGGGGCTGGGGGGTGATCTGGGGGGTGTCTGGGGGGGCCTGGGGGGACGATCATGTGCCTATGTGTCCTGGTGTTAGTGTAGTGTTTGTGCACTAACCTGTGTGTCTTCTCTCATGCGGCGCTCGGTATATGTGAGCGCCGCATGAGGGATGACATCACTTCCTCCTGCCTGTGTAAACATTACACAGGCAGAGGAAGCATTTGATTCGCCGGGAGCGATCGCGAGGGGTGGCCAGAATCGAATGGCTGCCCCCTCATCACGAATCGGTCCCGAAGCGATCCCGGCCGCTCACTGTACCAGAGGGGGGTCCGATCGGACCCCCCACCCATACGAAGGCAGGCACGTACAGGTACGTGATTGTGCCTGTCCGTGCCATTCTGCCGACGTATATTTACAGTGGGCGGTCGTTAAGTGGTTAAACTTCATAATGGCAAACTCTGTAGCATTTAGGGGACCGGTACTCCCCCCTTCTGAGTTACCCCTTGACTCTACCCCCTACCTATCTACGAGCACTGTTTCTTGGTTCCAGCCCCTAGCCACCTCCCAGCTCCTTTTACAGAATATAGAATGTATTATCTTGTGGTGATAAGTAATTTCCATTGAATATGTTAATAACAAGAAAAGCGGTAAAACAGATCTCCCACAGCCAGCAACAACAGACCCCCCCCCCCCCCCAGCAACAATAATTCCCCCTAGCAACAATGGACTCTTCCTAGCAACAATAGATCCCCCTGCAACTATAGATCCCCGCAACAAAATACCACCCAGCAACAATAGATTTACTCCAGCAACAATAGATCTTCCAGCAGCCACCAACAATAGACCCCTCCCTCCTAGCAACTATTGACCCCCGAGCAACAATAGACCCCCCCCACCCCTCAACCATAATTTCCCTCCAGGGAAAATAGATCCCTCCCCGAAAGCCAGCATTAATTGACCTTCCAGCACATCACCCCTTGTCATTACATACATTCAGTGTTGGAGGTGCTGGAACTGTGTTCCTCTGCATTCCTGCTGAAAAAGAGCCCTGCCGGTCACCCAGCACACAGACAGCTAGCTGGTGTGACGGGTTCCCTCAGTAGGAAATGCTGTTTTAGCAGGCATCATTTCCTTATGAACTGGGATGGAAAGAGTCAGGGACTGCTTTAAGAAACAGCATAAAAATAAATATAGGTGTTCCCCACTTCTACACAGTCAGAAACGCAGCACTTCCTTCTTTCATCTGCACACAGAAATCAGTCTTTGGTTTGTTTTTGTTGTTTTATTAGGGGGTGATAACTTGGATAGGGTACCGGATTATGGAATGCCCAGCGAAAACAACAATTCAGGGACACTTCCTCCTTATTTAAAGACTCCTTTTCTGTCTTCCACCTGCACAAACTTGTTTCCTCTTTGTACAGTTTCTACTGGCTCACCCCTAACAATCTATTGTCAGTTCAACAACAGCCCATTATGGGCAGGAACTCTCAGTCCCTTGGCAAAGCAACACATAAGGAGTGAGCAGCATAACACATCACCTTCTGCCTTCCTGTGGCCACTGATCCCAGTTCCACTGCTTGCAGAAAATGCCAGACCACCTGGCTGCCACCAGCCGCACCTGACTGTCTTCCTGTTCCCAGTTCTCTTGACTGACATGCACATGGAGATATCCCAGGGAAAGACTTGGCACACAGCGGTCTTCAAAAGAGCACTGCTACAGCTGGCAGTCTCTCCCCTTGTCTGTCCCAGCACCATGCTGATCTAACTCGCTGTCTCTCCTTGCTCTCTCCTGCTGCCTCTCCAGCTTGAATCCCTCCAACTGCCTCCTGTGGTGGGATCCTTCCAGGCCAGCTTCCTGAGCTCCAGCCCGAGGAAAAACCCGTCCTGGGTGGGGGTCCCTCAAGGGCCACCTACAGCCTCCCTCAGCAGTGCTTCTCCATATTCTACCCGACTCCCCTTGCTGGAATGGCTTATTTCTATTTATGGGCTCCTCAGTCCCCTGCCAGGCCAACTCCTGGGGATTGGCTAAGGGCCCATAAGTATTTAAGGCAACCCATCCTAGCCTCTGCCCACTATCTTCCAAAACATTTTCCAACATTCTAGAAATGGTGTGGGGCACCAGAGAGCTGCCAGGATTAGTCATACAGCCCTGAACTCTAGTAACCCTGACCCAATTACAAACTCACAGCTAACATAAGGGGTACACTGTACCTAATCTCACTTCTAGTAGCACACACTAGAGGGTGCTACATGGGGAACTTGTAAAAAGAGGGGGGGAGGTCGGGACTTTAAATGAGGTGTGCGTGGTGGGACCAATCAACTTCACATAAGTCCAAACATATGTATGTTTATTGAGACAAATGATCGACAAGGCATAAAAACGATGTTGCATATAAATTATAACAGGTAAATAAGAGTATACAACAGATGACATATATGACAACATGGCATGAAACAAATATGGAGTAGTGGGATGTACTTTTTCACCTTTATATGTCGGGGTACACCATTGCACAAGAGGAAAAAAGAGGCGGTAAAACCATCTAAAACCGGTCAGTATATATTGGATGCATCCAGGAGGGCTTGACGCGTTTCATGGAGTGATATCCATTCATCAGGAGCCAGATGCATCTATGTTCTATGAACAAAAAATATAACCCAAGTGGTCTAATTAGTATACCCTTATGGGAACAGAGAGAAAAGAATGTGTGTAGTGGGTATAAAATAATTGGCCATGCCAAAATTGTACTCACATAACACCCCAGTGTGAACCATGCAGAACCACAGATCGGAGGCCGATCAATTGAGCCTGGCCCGGGAACTGAGGGGGGGAAAGACATGACAGCAGATCAGGGACACGCACGCCATCCACCAAGGGGAACTGGGACCTCTAAAGTATACAAATTTGAAAATGGTATATAAGTCTCTATGACATTGTGGGTCAGGGGAGTAGTCAGACATAGGCCAGTGACCCAGATGGAAATGGGTACTATGAGGTTACCTTGGTTGATCCAATTGGGATGGAAGGCCAAGTGAAGATAGAACAGGAGTCTGAATGTACAGCCCCTATGCTGGCTTGGCGGTGGAAGGTGTTGGACATGGAGGGGTGGAGTGCGGACCCATCAGAACAGGCACTATTCCCCCCCAGCACCAAGCTGGTACAGACAAAAGAGAGACATCCCGGCAGAACGCCAGAGTGACTTCTCACGCGTCTGACCACGGTGTTATACACCAGCGCGCGTGCGACAACTGCCCATTGCGGCGTCACACCCACAGCATGGGAGGCGTGGTGCCGACGCGAGGTGGGGACACCCCCCCCCCCTACAGTCCCCGACGACCAATGGAAGCAGAAGGGAGGGAAAGGGGGAGGGGCCACAGCGCGCGTCGCAGCCCCCGGAAAAACAGACACAAGCCAGTTCTCCGGCCGCAGATCAGATGAACACAGCCAGGCTGCAGTGAAACAAGTTTGAAGGAGTAACAAAAAAAGGACAAGTCAATGCAAGCTATGTTCTGTTTGTTTACATGGGGAACTTGATTCAATTTAAAAAAAATCAGTTCAGACACAGATGTTAATTTTCGCTTTTTACTTACGTACCATTTGTTCTGTGTTCTACTCCTTGTACCCATATCAACTTCAAACTTTTGAGTTTATAGTATTTTCTCTTTGTTTGTATTTTCAGTTCTTTAAAAATGCAATCCAGTTCTTTTAAAATAAATATCAAGAACCTTTTAAAGAAGCGAACTCCCGCTACAATGTCCTGAATCTTAATCTGTAAAATGGGAACAGAGAACAGTGGCACTGGGGGAATTGTTGTGCCTCCAAGGGTTAGCAGACAAAACAGAGAAATGAAAAGCATCTGAACTTGGCCTACAGGTAGCAAAAGATCAGCTGAGTAAGTTAAAGAGTGTTTTCATTCCTCTGAAAGAAATCAACAACTTATAAACACATTTTTCAGAATATTTGGTAAAAATGGCAAATAAATAGCGTAAGAAAAAAGAAAAGATACTGCTGCTGGAATGTCATAGGAAAGTCATGAGAGCTAAAGGTGGTTTGGAGGCGTACACACCCAACGGTCAGGACCAGGTTAAGATCAGGAAATCAGAAGGGAAGGTGATATTGAGAATCCAGACCCATAAAAACTACCAAGACAGAGATGAGAAGTACAAGGGCCAATGCGCTGGGGGCCCAATCATCACTGCCTCTGTAAAAAGACACTGGAGGGTGCAAATGCCTAGTGCATTACCACCACAAAGTTTTATTAAATATAGAAGAAGGAAGGGGGAATAGAGAGGCGCCAAGCCACCAATAGTGTAGCACGTTTATTGTATAACAAAATAGTAATCCAATTAAAAGATGCACTCACAAACGTCAGTGTAAAACGAGCATGTAACTCAAGGCGTGACAAGTCTGCTGCAGAGGTCTGGGTGAGCCACCAGGGAAGCCGCCGCGAGGGATCCAAACTGTCAGGGAAGCTGGCAGATGCCTATGACACAAAGGCCAATCAGGAGCGTGTTTCAGAGTATGGGTTCCGCCTCCTCCATCAGCCTCCTTTATCAGGAGTGGCAAGTTGTTTTTTATTAAATATAGAAGCCAAAAACATGCTCAGAAACATGAGAATGTACAAGCAAACAAAACACCACTCCACATTTGGGCGATACCAACATAGCTGCAGTTGGAAACTGATGTGTTTTGGGGAACAAGCCCCCTTCCTCAGAGCTGAGACAAGATGCAGGACCACAGTTTATATCTTCACACATTCCAAAGGACTTCCCCTTCAATGAAATGCCAAGGCAGAGCTAACCCGCCAATCAATGGATAAGATACCCATTTCACTCCACCCCACGCCTTCAAAAAACATTTCTACATTTTTATCATCACATGAATTTCTAGCACTAGATCATAGTGTAATCACATTAAAAAGAGCTCTATGAAGTTAACGTTCAATGTCAAACACAGCCCACATATCACCAAACTGACCTTGTGATTACTGTTCACTCAGCGTTGTGTTAGGAAAGCGAAATTCGCTTTCCTAACACTGAACCGCCTCTCAGCCAATCAGGTGCTCGGGTCTGTTACCTGTCACCTGATTGGCTGAAACGACAGGCGCTGTGATTGGACGCCGCCTATCAGGCGGTCATAGCAGAGGACGGGAGAAGACATCGAGGAGCATGGAGGACATCGCCGTGACCCGCTGCCCAACCGAGACAAGGTAAGTGCCGGGCGGGCGGGGGATGCACACTGGCAACATTTGATGGGCACAGTAGTGGCAATTGATGGGCACACTGGCAGCAATTGGTGGGCACAGTAGCGGCAATTGATGGGCACAGTAGCGGCAATCGATGGGCACACTGGAAGCAGTTGATGGGCACAGTAGCGGCAGTTGATGGGCACAGTGTCAGCAATTGATGGTCACAGTAGCGGCAATTGATGAGCACAGTGTCAGCAATTGATGGGTACAGTAGCTGCGTTTGATGGCACAGTGGCGGCAATTGATGGCACAGTGGCGGCAATTGATGGCACAGTGGCTGCGTTTGATGGGCACAGTGGCTGCGTTTGATGGGCACAGTGGCTGCGTTTGATAGGCACAGTGGCTGCGTTTGATGGCAGAGTGGCGGCAATTGATGGGCACAGTAGCTGCGTTTGATAGGCACAGTGGCTACGTTTGATGGGCACAGTGGCTGTGTTTGATGGGCAAAGTGGCTGCAATTAGGGCTGGGAAAAATAACAATTTTAATCTTGAATCGAGTTTTGAGTTTAAATCGATTCAGATTTGAAGAAAATCTTTTTTTTTAGATTTTTTATTTTTTTCCTTCAGAGTTTCCATAGCAGGGCTGCAGGGGGCGTATCCGGAATGGCACTGGGTGGCGTTACCCCAATTACATCTACTCTGCGCAGCCGCCGCAAGTAGATGTAATGTAACTAACTAACCGCTAGCCGCCGTCTGCCTACCTGATCAGCGTGTCATGCAGACAGACGGCGGCCATTGCAGTGTTCAAAAGCCGCGCCTCCCGAGTCCTCGTCGTCTGTGATAGGCGGAACACTCAATTTCACAGCAGGCAGTGTTCAGCCTATCACGGACATCCTCTCATCCACGTCTGTGTTATGAGGATGAGCTGATGTCCGTGATAGGCAGAACACTGAATGCTGGGAAATTGAGTGTTCCGCCTATCACAGACGAGGAGGAGGCGCGGCTTTTGAATACTGGAATGGCCGCCGGTGTAGCAGTAAAATCCGTATCCCATGAAAATCTGCATCAGGTACGGGCACAGTGATTGAAGCATGGGCACAGTGAAGCATGGGCACAGTGAGGCATTGGGCACAGTGAAGCATGGACACAGTGAAGAATGGGCACAGTGAGGCATGGGCACAGTGAAGCATGGACACAGTGAAGAATGGGCACAGTGAGGCATGGGCACAGTGAGGCATGGGCACAGTTCAATTCAACTAAGAGTAACCTCAGGATTTTTTGTTGTTTTATTAGCTAAATCCAAATACAGTATTAATAATTTGGATGTTTAACAATCTTTGTTGCACACTAACTTTGCAGTTAGAGAAAGGGTTTGCCTTTGCAATTTTGTTTGTTGATGCACTTTAATTAATATAATATAAAAAAATCGAATCGTAAATCGAGTTTTTTATAAAAAAATCGCAGATTTTTTTGGGGGGGAAAATCACCCAGCCCTAGCTACAATTGATGTTTTTTTTTTTTTCAGTTTGTTTGCGCCCCCCCAAAAATTGTGAGCACCAGCCGCCACTGCACTACACACACCCACTGAACCCTTTCCCGCACTTTAGCCACAGTGCAGGTAGTGATATCACAACAGGTGGGACAACAGCAAGCTCTACCACTGGTCCAGACTGACCAGAAGCACTAATTACTGCAGGAGAGGGTGGTGGATTAGCTGGCATTCTCTGTGAAAAGTGGGATCAGCAGCCCTGGATCTGGAGGAGGAGCTCCTTGAGTCAGGAGTCTGCTGAGCAAAACAGACCTGTGGAGGAAGCTAGTGGTAACATTGACAAGGTCCCATAATCACAACACCTCCCTCCAACCCCATTGTCATTACAGTCCACCCCTCTCCTAGTCACAGCGACTCCCTGTCACCATAACCACCCCCCCCCCCCCCCCATACCAACTCACCTTCTCTACACAGTTATAGCATCTCCCACCCATGTCCCGCTGATCACTAGACATGTGCGATTAGTTTCGTATGAATCTAAAATTCGTCCGAATTTCCGGAAATTCGTACATTCGTACTGTAGCGGGTATGTACTTTCCCGGGTGTAAATTTGAATTTGGCAGAGACATTAGTGATGTGTAATTCCCTGCAGCCCAGTGGGTGGCGCTGTTGCCCTGGGCTGGGGTTGAATCATTGCTGTGTGCTGTGCCTCCTTTTTGTCCTCCCTCGGCAGCGGTATGGTGGGGCGGGGAACCCGCCGTGCTTGCTGGGAGAGGGTATAAAGGGGCCGGCCATCTTTGTCACGGGGTCGGAGTCCCAAGCACCTTCAGCCTGCGGACGGTGGTTCATGTCGGTCCTCTGGGTGGCCTAGGCCTAGAGGACAACCGGAGGTCGTGTTCCATCCCAGGCACCTTTAGCCTGGGGTGAGGTACTCGGATGGAGGTCCGGAGCTCAGTGCCCAACACTGAGTTCTGCGAGGGAAGGAGATCCTAGGGAACCCCGGGAGTGGGTAGCCGAATCCGGAAGGCGTAATGGACCGGGGGGAGCTCCTCACTTGAAGACCCGGTGCAGCATATCGCCGGTGACAGGTGAGCCTCTCGTCGGAGACCGCCTGGAAGGAAATTCCCCCCTCGTGCGGAGACCGTAACCCACTTTCAGGAAGGAAAGTGGAGAACTACATTGTGTCTGGGCCTATCCTTTCCTGTTCTGTTCCTACTAAGGGAGTTCAACTGATTGTGTTCATCCAAGAAGAATAAAGGAGTGTTGAACTTTAACAGTGTGGGGCTCATTTCCTAACAGACATTGTTCACGGTGACTCTTGGAGGAAGGATCCAGGTGCACAACACTGACCCGAAGGTAATACAAGAACGTTGCTTATACCGCACTGACACATGTGGTGGAAGCCAGGCGTAGTGTCCCCGCTCCCTCCCCTCTAAGATACCCCTAGACAAGAGACGAGACAAGACGAGAGAGAGAGGGGAGTGAGGAGGGTGCTACAGTACGAATCCGAAATACGAGTTTTTATGCATACAAATTCTGTACGAAATACGAAATTTCGTTTACGAATTACGGATCCAAAAGTGAAAAATTTCGTACCTGGGGGGTGTGTATGATATGCATGTAAAGTCGCGCATGTTTCCCGTGCTTAGAACTGTCTCTGCACAAAATGTCATTTTTGACAGAAAAAAAGTCATTTAAAACTCACTCGCGGCTATTAATGAATTGTCGGCTTTTATCAATACATAGAAAAGTCATTGATAAAAAAAAAAAAGTGTGGGGGTTCCCCCAAATTCAATTACCAGGCCCTTCAGGTCTGGAATGGATATTAAGGGGAACCCCGCCGCAAATAAAAAAAAATGGCGTGCGGTTGCCCCTAAATATCCATACCAGGCCCTTCAGATCTGGCATGGATTTTAAGGGGAACTCCACCCCAAATTTAAAAAAAAATGGCGTGGAGTTCCCCCAAAAATCCATACCAGACCCTTTATCCGAGCACGCAACCTGGCCGGCCGCAGGAAAAGAGGGGGGACAAGAGAGCTCCCCCCCCTCCTGAACCGTACCAGGCCACATGCCCTCAACATGGGGAGGATGTCCCATGTTGATGGGGACAAGGGCCTCATCCCCACAACCCTTGCCTGGTGGTTGTGGGGGTCTGCGGGCAGGGGGCTTATCGGAATCTGGAAGACCCCTACCATTTCACGAAGAAAGTGTAAATAAATGTAAATAAATGTAAATAAAAACACACAAACACCTTGGAAAAGTCCTTTATTAAAAAAAACAAAAAAAACAAAACATTCCAGCGATGAAATCCAGTGTCCCGCGGCGATCCCGATGTCCAGCGCTGTCTCATTGGTTGAGCCTGAGCGGACCTGATGGGGAACTTCCTCCACAGTGTTTTAAATGTATAGACCCGCCCCTTCTAAAGTTCCCCATCAGGTCCGCTAAGCGGACCAGATGCGGAACGTGAGAAGGGGCGGGTCTATTCATTTATTACACAGTGAAGGAAGTTCCTCATCAGGTCCGCTCTACGAGGGGGCGGACCTGATGGGAACTTCCTTCACTGTGTAATACATGTATAGACCCGCCCCTTCTCACGTTCCGCATCTGGTCCGAGGAAGTTCCCCAACAGGTCCGCTCAGGCTCAACCAATGACGGACAGCGCTGGACATCGGGATCACCGCGGGACACTGGATTTCATCGCTGGAATTTTTTTTTTTTTTTATTTGTTTTTTAATAAAGGACTTTTCCAAGGTGTTTGTGTGTTTTTATTTAAATTTTTTTACACTTTCTTCGTGAAATGGTAGGGGTACAATGTACCCCTTACCAATTCACATAGGGGGGGGCGGGATCTGGGGGTCCCCTTTGTTAAAGGGGTCTTCCAGATTCCGATAAGCCCCCTGCCCGCAGACCCCCACAACCACCGGGCAAGGGTTGTGGGGATGAGGCCCTTTTCCCCATCAACATGGGGACATCCTCCCCATGTTGAGGGCATGTGGCCTGGTACGGTTCAGGAGGGGGAGAGGGCGCTCTCTCGTCCCCCCCTCTTTTTCTGTGGCTGGACAGGTTGCATGCTCGGATAAGGGTCTGGTATGGATTTTTGGGGGGACTCCACACCATTTTTTTTTTAATTTTGGGTGGAGTTCCCCTTAAAATCCATGCCAGATCTGAAGGGCCTGGTATGGATATTTAGGGGGAACCCCACGTCATTTTTTTTTTATTTGCGGCGGGGTTCCCCTTAATATCCATTCCAGACCTGAAGGGCCTGGTAAATGAATTTGGGGGAACCCCCACGCTTTTTTTTTTTTTTTTATCAATGACTTTTCTATGTATTGATAAAAGCCGACAATCCATTAATAGCCGCGAGTGAGTTTTAAATAACTTTTTTTCCGTCAAAAATGACATTTTGTGCAGAGACAGTTCTAAGCACGGGAAACATGTGCGACGTTTAAAATTTACGATTCGTACGAATCTGAATTAAATTTCGTACACGAATTACGATTTTTTTTTAATACGAAACGAAACAAAATTTTTGACGGCGCCCATGTCTACTGATCACTGTGCCTCTCTACCAACTACTTTGAATTCAAACCTCTCCTCCTCCATTATGCTACCTCCAGTCTACTCATCTTTTACCTCTTCCAGAATTTCTCTCCTATCCATTGCCCTTCATCTTGTTTCATTACACTACCTTTGTGCCATGCATCTCTCGCCCTCCAGATAACAGCACCTACCTTCCACCTCATACACCCCACCTTACCCACTTGTCAGCCCTTCCCCTTTGGTGTGTATGTGTGTGGGGGTGCAGCTTGGTATCTTTGCCTTGGACACTGGATGGCCTTGTCCCAGCACTGGCAGCAGGTGGCATTGATAGGTAAATCACGGGGCATATTCATAGGTATGTAGCGGGGTCTTCAAAGTTAGTGGGATACACCTGGGGGTAGAGTGACCCAGGTGTGTAATTATGGCAGGGTTTAGACCCCTTTTTGTTATTCGTGGAGGATTGGGTGGTGCAATATTCTCCTTTGCCTGTGGGTGGCGGAGTACCTACAGGCTCGAGGTAGAATCACTACCACAGTGCTACCCTTCTTTGTCCCTTCCTGGAGATGGTACGGCTGGGGCAGGGAACCCGCCGTGGTATCGACGGGAGGAGATAAAAGGGGGAGACGCCCTTGCCACGAGGTCTGTCTTCGGGGATCATCTCTTCACGCACCCAGGCACCTTCAGCCTGGGTGCGGGCGATTCAAGGTTCCCGGCCTAGGTGCCCTAGGCCTGGCCGGGATGAAGTTGGGGTTCCATCCCAGGCACCTTCAGCCTGGGGTCAGGTACTATTGAGGAGGCCTGGGGCCCTGGGACTTCGACCGGGTCCCGCAAGGGTGAAGTGGTTCCAGGGCGCCCCTTGCGAGGGGACCCGCATCTGAGGTGAGGAGGCTGGGGAGGTCACTCGTTCGAAGACCCGGTGTAGTGTCAACCCGGTGACGGATGGGCTTTCGGTAACTCCCTTGGAGGACATCTTCCCCTGATAGGGGCCGCAACGCAACGGAGGTATTCATGTCAAGACTCCTACAACCCTTGGTCATAGCACAGGGGGTGTAGGGACCCAGATCAGTATAGTGCCTCGACCTGCTCATCCCACCGTATCATGCCATCGCATTGCCTGTATGTGGAGATACGAAATAAACCAACAGTTGGACTGTGATCGGTGTATGGACTCTGTTAATGGGAGCAAAGGGTGGTTTGGTGGTTTCTGCACAGCAGAATCGGTACATGCCCAGGACACACCGGCCTGAGGAAACATCAGGTATTGGCCTTCACCTCACCCACAGTTATGGGGAGGACATGGGCCGTAGCGCACCTCACTCTGTCGCGTGACATACCCCTAGCTAAAGAGGACGGGGTGAGGCCGCTACACGTGGGGGCTCGTTCGTCCGGGATTGTGTGTGTCTTGGCGATGGAACTGAGAACGTCTGTGTTTGAACTTTGCTGCCCGGAGGAGTTCCGAGCAGGTCGGCCATGTGATTGGCCAAAGTGCATCCCTGCTCGGAGTTGTGGACATGACCCTAAGTCGGGAAAGGCCCACCCGGAGGAGCGTAAAAAGGGAGAGGTCCAGCCGTGTGAAGTACTACATGTGGGGACTGTTAATGCACTGAGCCACGAGGCACCCCATGACTGTGCAATTTGTGGGCGGAGGCTGGCGGAAGCCCGCGAAAACGTACAAGTCGTGGGAGGAGTCTGGCCACGTGTGGAGATACACGTGGAGACTCCGGCGCGTGGTCAGCGCGTGATGGAACAGCAAGTGGTCGGAATGAATTCAAGCTCTCCGTGGATGCCGGTATCTTACCCTATGAAGATGACTGCATTTGCTGCTCCCCTGACAGACACGGGGATAAGACTTAGGCCCCGAGGACAGTTGGCTCTGTATTCATGCAGAGACACGGAGGCCCTCGGTGTGATCTGTCCCGGATGCTCGGGACTGGTGGTCCAATTAAAGCCATTCGGGCGATGTGAGGCATGCAAGGAGTTTCTTTTTGAGGTTGAACCATACACGGAAAGGCCCCGGGCCCTACGCCTCAACTGCATCACAGGAACCGCCACTCCGAAGGGAGAGATCCAGGCCTCTGCGGAGGTCCCCGTACGCGCTGACCAGGGCGACGTGACTGCCCAACCAGAGACTGAGAGAGAAAAATCCGAGGACACTGCTTCGGTCACCACAGACTCCCTGCTGCCACCCCCGAAGAGGAAGATAGGCCTGGTGCAGGCCTCCTGTGGTCGTGGTCAAGCTTCGCCCCGCTGCTTGCTGGACCTGGATGGATCCGGTCGGAAGAATCCTGGACATCCCAGTGCTGAAGAAGGTCTAGGTGAGCCAGGGGCTGGGACTGTGGTGTTGGTTGGAGGTGTCGGGGGTCCACAGTCGGTGGAGCCCGAAAGGGAGGGTAGCCTTCCGTCTACTAGAGACTACCTTCCCGCCGAGATGTATGACACCTCCGACCTAGAGTCGTTGTCAGACTGTGGGGATGACGGGGAAATAGACGAGCTGTTTCACCGGAAGGGCTGGGACAGACGCCCGCTACCTGTGCTGAGTAAACCACAGGATTCCCCCATGTCCATAGAAGACAGTACGCTCCGGGCGCAGGCCCCGGAGTTCCCGAGGAAATCTAATCCTCCGACCAACTTTCCTTATTCAACTACATCACCCGCTCTGATGGAGGGGACGCAGCGTGCTTCGTTGCGGGCACCAAAGACAAAGCAACCCGAGATGGTGAAGGTACCTCGGCACCCGGAGGCCATCGTACAGCCAGGAGAAGGTGAGCGAGATGTGATGCCGCCTCTAGCCAGATTGCAGAGACTTTTCTCCCAGAGAGTCGCCCGTGAATATGGGTGGGAGTACCCCTACTTGCCTCGGGACTTATTGTATGAAGTCGAGGTCCTGCGACCAAGGTGGTATGACGAGTTTGTATGGGAAAAGCTTAAAGTACCCCATGCCAGGCGATACCTGTCATGTTCGCCGCCTGTGTCTAAAAAGTTCAAGGACTGCAGAGCTGATTGGAGACTTGGGCGCCATATTCATGCCGATAAGGTGCTCATCTGCAGGAAAGAAGGAGAGGATGTCGAGTATTCGGTGGAAGTGTTTGACGGGCACCTGAAGCCTCTGTTTCTGCCGGATCCAAGGTTCTACTTATAGGAGAAGTGAGCTCCTATCTTGTTGCTGTTGAAACTTTCTGGAAGAGACATTCCCAGACGCCTAGAACTGTGCCCTACTTTTGTTTTGATTTGGGTTTTTCTTTTACTCACTGGAGACTTGGGAGCTGTTGTTTTTTTTCTCCCTTTTCTTCATGTGCCAAAGGCAGAGACTTTTGGGGTAAAAGTTAGTGTAGGAAAGCAGGAAGAAGGAAGATCTCACCAAGTGTCATTACCGCAGCTCTGTCACCAGGTGGCAGTGTTGTGCAACGGTTATTCGAAATGCTACACATGCATTACTTACTTATTGGAGTGAGCGGGTCTCTCGGCTGACGGACCAACTCATGCCAAGTTAACACAGAGTGTTAGGATGTGTTTTCTTTTTGTTGTTTCCCTTCTGCAGGAGATTCATCGGTCAAGACTACTGAGAGTGGGGTGGTTCTTAGACAGCGATGGGAGGGATTGTACATGTGTACAGAATAGATGTCTTATGCAAAAGTTTATCGTTTTATATTTTCCCTTTCCCTTTTGAGCAGGTCTTGGCACACTTAGTATCCAAAAATTTGAGGGATAGCTTCTGGGGCCCACTTCATGTCACCACTCCTTGGGAGACATGGGTGTGCACCTGACGCTGGGGACCAGCGTCAAATCACCAGGGGGAGTGTGTAGCGGGGTCTTCAAAGTTAGTGGGATACACCTGGGGGTAGAGTGACCCAGGTGTGTAATTATGGCAGGGTTTAGACCCCTTTTTGTTATTCGTGGAGGATTGGGTGGTGCAATATTCTCCTTTGACTGTGGGTGGCGGAGTACCTACAGGCTTGAGGTAGAATCACTACCACAGTGCTACCCTTCTTTGTCCCTTCCTGGAGATGGTACGGCTGGGGCGGGGAACTCGCTGTGGTATCGACGGGAGGAGATAAAAGGGGGAGACGCCCTCGCCACGAGGTCTGTCTTCGGGGATCATCTCTTCACGCACCCAGGCACCTTCAGCCTGGGTGCGGGCGATTCAAGGTTCCCGGCCTAGGTGCCCTAGGCCTGGCCGGGATGAAGTTGGGGTTCCATCCCAGGCACCTTCAGCCTGGGGTGAGGTACTATTGAGGAGGCCTGGGGCCCGGTGACTTCGACCGGGTCCCGCAAGGGTGAAGTGGTTCCAGGGCGCCCCTTGCGAGGGGACCCGCATCTGAGGTGAGGAGGCTGGGGAGGTCACTCGTTCGAAGACCCGGTGTAGTGTCAACCAGTCGCTCAGTCGCCAACCAGGCTATCAGCCTACCTGATCGCTCAACCTGCTCAAAAATTTGCTGGGTCTGAGCGAGGAGGAAGCGACGGCAAGAAGCCGCCCGAAGAAGCGCCAACTCCCTGTAAGCTGTAAGCATGTCGGCGTGTGAGCCCTGGTCAGGGGACTCCGCATACCGAGTCTCTAGTTTCAAAGCCTGTCTCTCAGCCTCCGATAGTTCTAATCTAGATTCCTTCCTGACTTTGGAGATATTGAACTGATATCTACCTCTAGCATATACTTTAAATGCGTCCCATACCACGTCTGGGGGGGCCGAATGGTCATTATGAGTCCAGTAGTCCCTAAGCTGACAACAGTATTGGTTCCACCTTTTCATCCGTGATCCAGTATCTGGAGAGTCTCCAAATTCCCGTTTGAGCAGCCGAGTCTGTGGAGAGGTCCAGCGGGACCGGAGCATGGTCCGATATGCCACGCGATAGATGGGTCACCGCCCTCACCCTAGACAACAAAGGATCACTAACATAAATTAAGTCTATGCTAGATAGTGTCGCGTGGGTTGCAGAGTGACATGTAAATTGCTTGCCATGTGGGTATTTTCATCTCCACACGTCATTCAAACCATATAACTCCACCCACCGGAACAGTACCGAGTCAGTTGACTGGCCGGGTTTCAGTCTGTCAGCATTGGGACTGGGGGCCATATTGAAGTCACCCGCCAATATTATATTAGACGTAGGGTAGCTAGCAACAATAGCCTGTATTTTATGTAGAACTGCCATACTTGCCGGTGGGGGCAAATATAGACCAACCACCACCACATCCAACCTATCACAGAGAGCATGGATAATGACATATTGCCCGTCAGGGTCCAGGCGGAGGTCCAACAGAACAAAGGGAAGCGCCTTATGGATCAGTACACTAACCCCCCCGGGAGTGGGAGGAGTAGGTCGAGTGAAAATATGATCCCACCCAGGGCTTTTTAAGAGAAAGAATTCTGGACCCCAGGAGGTGGGTCTCCTGGAGTATACAGATGTGCGGGTGGTGCCTCTTCAAATATGAGAACACCAGGGATCTTTTGAAATTGGAATTTAACCCCTGCATATTCCAGTATATCACTGTAACGGCACCCCAAGTATGAAAGGGGTTAACGCCGTTTAGGATATTCCCTCTCTGGACACACATCCACTGCCGATCCTCCACAGTCAGACGACCGCTTCCCATAGGATTAATTCTTCCAAACATATGAGACAAACACTCTGTATGAAGTTTCCAGCAGGTCTGACAATCTTTAATGAGAGTAGGCTCTTTTTATACACCAAAATAATATTGCATTATTCTAAATGAACAATGGTCCAACTCCACCCACAACATCACACAATGGTTACATAACGAGCTCCCAATACACATATTCTGACATCTCTTAGCTAACCCCTTTACATCTTAAATGACTATGCATGACCTTTATATTCACCAGACTGTCTGTCTGCTTTACAATACACACAAGTACAGAGTTAATTATCACTATTCACAATGAAAGGATCTGTAGCATAGTTGAGATTCATTAACATTACACAAGCAGACAGGTGACACATCAGCATCTCTTAATTAACTTGTTGGGTTCAGAATCAAACAACCAGTACATTTTGTGGATTAATATTACTATCCCAATTTAAAGCAATCCAAGACATTCTTAATGTACATTATTTCCTGGCTCACCCTGTGCCCAAAGTGACCCCTGTCACAATCACCTTTAGGGGAGCCATCGTGGCAAGGGGAAAAAAATTACAGCTCCACCCCCAGCCGGACCTCCATCCAGACCCACGAGCCAAGGCAAATATAAAAACATCTCATCCATCAGCATCATCACCTCTGTCAGATAGAGCAGGTGTAAGTTCAAAATGAAACCATAGACGTCATACATAAAACCAAGACTGTACCGTTGGAAAAAAATAGAAAGAAAAAAAAGAAAACCCCTTCCCCCCACCCCACGCAACCCCCAAAACCTAGGTGCATCTGATACCCCAAACAAAGCATGACTATTAGTCTCTGGGAGGCAATGCATAAACCGGGCGCCTAGGAGGCACAATAGAGAGTGCTCGTAAACTGTTCAGCAGCTGTGCTGCCTGCTCCTCAAGCAATGTCAGGAAAAAAACAGGGGAAAAGAAAAAAAAATGTTCTCCCTGCGGGAAAAGTCATTCACCCAGGTAATACTGGGGGTACATTCTTTGCAGCGAACCATAAGTGAATGTGAAAAATAAAACAGTAAAACATGGAAAAGCAACCCCCATACTCTCCCTGCCGCACAATGGAGAATTAACAGTCTGTGTCCTATGGTCGGGTACCCCCAAAAAAGAGGGAGATCCCCCCAGTCAGGAGCGGGTCATGAGAAAGTTTCCAGCAGTAGCAGCAGTGACCGAAGAGAGTGCAGTGGGGGATACCGTATCTCAGTGTCAGCAAGAAGAGGGGGAAACATCTCTCTCCAGTAAAGAAGAGGGAACAGTGCATTTGACAATGTCACGTAGTCAGTATATATGAGCGGGGGTACAGTGCAAAACATAGGAACTCACCCACCGGATAAAGGCAAACAGGGTGGTTTGGCTTCCATAGGCTTAACGCTGCTGGAGAGTCTCCAACCAGTTGGCAGCCTCCTCAGGAACTGTAAAAAAGCGGTGAGAAAAAGCATACTGTATTTCAAGCCTTTTTGGTGCAGGGCCAGTTTCACTTGGGCAGGCCATCACTACCCCAAGCACCCGGCATCCTATGGGCCTGCTCCACCGCAAAGTAAGGGGAGAAAACCACCTGACGGAACAGCTGGCGGAGGAGGCATTTGGTGAATGCAGCGGGATCAGGGTCCTCCGACCTCTCCGGCAAACCGATGATTTAGAGGTTATTCCTCCTGTTCCAATTCTCTGCATCCTCAGGACAGTGTTCAAGTGCCTTAACTTTGGTGGTAAGTGTGCGGAGGGAGGATGTATGGTCCCTGAACACGTCTTCAGTGTCCCCCTCCCGACGCTCGACCTCCGTTAGCCGGGTCCTGAACTTGTCCATGTCTTTCCGGATGAGACCCATCTCCAGCTGCATGGTATCAATCTTCCCGGTCAGCGTAGACTGGCAGGTAGTGATGGCCTGTATCAGGGCGGTGAAGTGATCCTGGTCCTGGATCGCCGGCTCTGCTTCTTCAGTTTGGGGCGCCATGTTGGAGAGTGCAACAGGTCCGGCCTTCCCGCCACGAGGTGGAACTCGGGTCGGGGAGGGCTTCTTGTACACGAGAGATTTGCGCTTATTGGGCATACCAGCCCCGGGTGCTCTCAGCAGCTCTTCGGTACGGTCCAAGGTAAGCAGGTCCGCAGGGAAACAGAATATTAGCAGGCAGGGTATCGGAGCTCCTCAACCATGCATACAAACCGGTCGCCATCTTGGACACGCCCCAGAGGACTTTTTTAACGCCCTGGCAGCGCCCCAGTGTAAAAGCATTCAGGCTTTCACACTGGGACTGCAGCGGAGGCGTTTTTCAGATGCTTTACAGTCGCTATTTTTAGCCCAAAAGCGCCTGAAAAACGCTTCAGTGTGAAAGGGGTCCTATACTCACCCCCTCTCTTTTACACTCACTCCCTCTCTCTTACACTCACCCCCCTCTCTCACCCCCTTTCCTTCAACCCTCCCTCTCTCTCTCATTCCCCTCTCTCTCACCCTCTCATGATATACAATAATGGATGTAGGGGCCTTTTGGTGGGTGTGATTTTTTTGGGGGGTGGGGGCAGAACTTTATTGAATTAAAGTGGGCCGGTCTGGATGAAGTCCAGGGCCAAATTTTTGTCCCAGTCCAGCCCTGGGCTCGGGTACCATTTATCTAAGCATATAGAGCCTGTGTCAAATGGATCCGATCGGTCAATCTCTTGATTCATTTAAGAACTGTTTGTGGGACTAGAGACCTGGAGCTCAGAGAGCTCAAACAAAACGTGCCCATCCACCTTGCAGACACTGGTAAAGAAACTGAAGTACTTCCTGTATGGGAGGGGTTATATAGGGGATCACTTCCTGTCTAAGACTTTGTCTACCAGTTTCCATTCACCTAGAGATGGCCTATAACCCAGTAGGTAATGAATATTAGCCTAACTCTGTGTCCCATGATCAGGGATGAGCCGAACACCCCCCTGTTCGGTTCGCACCAGAACCTGCGAACAGACAGAATGTTTGCGTGAACTTTAGATTTTGAACGTTCGAGTCCATTGTATTTAATAGGGTTCTAAATTGCTAATTATAAAGGCTTATATGCAAGTTATTGTCCTAAAAAGTGTTTGGGGACCCCGGTCCTGCCCCAGGGGACATGTATCAATGCAAAAAGAAGTTTCAAAAACGGCCGTTTTTTCGGGAGCAGTGATTTTAATAATGCTTAAAATGAAAAAATAAAAGTAAAATATTCCTTTAAATTTCGTACCTAGGGGGTGTGTATGATATGCATGTAAAGTGGCGCATGTTTCCCGTGCTTAGAACTGTCCCTGCATAAAATGTCATTTTTGAAGGAAAAAAAGTCATTTAAAACTCACTCGCGGCTATTAATGAATTGTCGGCTCCCGGCAATACATAGAAAAGTCATTGATAAAAAAAAAAAGCGTGGGGGTCCCCCCAAATTCAATTACCAGGCCCTTCAGGTCTGGTATAGATATTAAGGGGAACCCCGCCGCAAATTAAGAAAGAAAAATGCGTGCGGTTACCCCCAAATATCTATACCAGGCCCTTCAGATCTGGCATGGATTTTAAGGGGAACTCCACCCCAAATTTTAAAAAAAATGGCATGGAGTCCCCCCCAAAAATCCATACCAGACCCTTATCCGAGCACGCAACCTGGCAGGCCGCAGGAAAAGAGGGGGGGACGAGAGAGCGCCCCCCCCTCCTGAACCGTACCAGGCCACATGCCCTCAACATGGGGAGGATGTCCCCATGTTGATGGGGACAAGGGCCTCATCCCCACAACCCTTGCCCGGTGGTTGTGGGGGTCTGCGGGCGGGGGGCTTATCGGAATCTGGAAGACCCCTTTAACAAAGGGGACCCCCCAGATCCCGGCCCCCCTATGTGAATTGGTAAGGGGTACATTGTACCCCTACCATTTCACGAAGAAAGTGTAAAAAAATGTAAAAAAAAAACACACCAACACCTTGGGAAAGTCTATTATTAAAAAAAAAACAAAAAAACATTCCAGCGATGAAATCCAGTGTCCCGCGGCGATCCGATGTCCAGCGCTGTCCGTCATTGGCTGAGCCTGAGCGGACCTGATGGGGAACTTCCTCTGCAGTCTATTACATGTATAGACCCGCCCCTTCTAAAGTTCCCCATCAGGTCCGCTCAGCCAATGACTAGGTGTAAGGCTGAGGACCTGATACGGAACATGAGAAGGGGCGGGTCTATTCATGAATTACACAGTGAAGGAAGTTCCCCATCAGGTCCGCCCCCTCGGTATGTCAGACCCCGCCTACGTCATTGGCCTGAGCGGGGAACTTCCTTCACTGTGTAATTTACACAGTGAAGGAAGTTCCCCATCAGGTCCGCTCAGGCCAATGAAGTAGGCGCGGTCTGACATACCGAGGGGGCGGGCCTGATGGGGAACTTCCTTCACTGTGTAATTCATGAATAGACCCGCCCCTTCTCCTGTTCCGCATCAGGTCCTCAGCCTTAGGGATGAGCCGAACACCCCCGGGTTCGGTTCGCACCAGAACCCGCGAACGGACCGAAAGTTCGCACAAACGTTAGAACCCTATTAAATACAATGGATGCGAACGTTCGAAATCTAAAGTGCTAATTATAATGACTATTATGCATGTTATTGTCCTATAAAGGGTTTGGGAACCCGGGTTCTGCACCATGGGACATGTATCAATGCAAAAAGAAGTTTTAAAAACGGACATTTTTCGGGAGCAGTCATTTTAATGATGCATAAAGTGAAAAAAAAGTCAAATATTCCTTTAAATATCGTACCTGGGGAGGTGTCTAAAGTATGCCTGTGAAGTGCCACGTGTTTCCCGTGTTTAGAACTGTCCCTGCACAAAATTACATTTCTAAAGAAAAAAAAGCCATTTAAAACTGCTTGCGGCTTTAATGTAATGTCTGGTCCCGGTAATTTGGATGAAAATCTTTAAAAAAAATGGCATAGCTACCCCATCAACCCCCCCCCCCCCTACCCCAGCCCATTACCAGCCCCTTTGGGTCTTGTATGGATATTAAGGGGAACCCCGCACACAAAATAAAAAAGGCCCTATATACTCTGAACAGCCGTATACAGGCGGTGCATACAAGACAGGGACTGTAGGTTTGTTCTTATGTAGAATCTGTTTGTAATTTTGAACAGGTACATTGTTTAAGTGTAGCTCCAGCCAAAAAATCTATTTTTAAGCTTTTTGGAAAACATAGGGAAGGGTTATCACCCCTGTAACATTTGTTTTGCTGTCTGTGCAGTGTGCGCCTGTTCAGAACAGTTCACCTCACTTTCCGTCCTAATGACAAATGTTTTTTTTAAATTTGGGGTTTTTATTGAAACAAGAATTGGTGATAAAGCATCAATGGAGAGGAGACACTTTTATTCCCATATTAACTTTTACAGGAGAGAATTTGCCTTCCTAGGGGTAGATTTCCTCTCACTTCCTGTTGTATCCTTCCGTTTGCAAGGAGGAGTCGTTTGTAAGTTGGATGTTTGAAAGTAGGGGCCTGCCATATATACTCTGCAGAAATTTGCACCTTAGGTGTTGGTGTTGCCACAACACTGTAAGCCCTCACAGTTACTCTTTGTGGGCGCAGGAATGGGCCCTGCTGTGAATTATTAGATCAAGAATTGTAATTACATGCCCCTGTTAAACAGGGGCAGAAAAATTGGGCCTTAGGCACTGGTGCCACAACACTGCAACCCCTCACAGATACTGTACTTGGAGCACAGCAATGAGCCCTTGTCATGGATATGCAGTAGTGTTTGTCTGTCAGCTTACCTTCCTTCCCATGTGTTCATCTTAGAGGCCTGAGCCCTTTCACCTGGCTTCCTTTATAATCTCCTCCCAGCCAGACTCCACCCCAGGCCCTATCACAGAACACTATATTAACCTGTGCACTGCAAGCCTGCTTTGCTGATCAACGTGTTTGTTAGGCATTGTGTGTTTGGGTTCCTGCCTGCCGTGTGCTACGTCTGTCTCTCTGTTACATATTTGGCTTGTCCCCGACTATCCCTGTCTGCTCGTGACCCTTGACCTTCGGCTCGTTCTTTCGTTATCCTTGTCTGCTTGTGGCCCCTGACCTTCAGCTTGTTATTCGGTTCTCTCATATCTTGTGCTGCTGCTTCCCCTCTTTTCCCCTTATCCTACGGGGCGTGAGCTAGGAAACTCCAGGGACCGCGACCTGGTCCCAGCCTGCAGCATAACATCCTCACCACTAGAGGCCCTGGAGAAGACCTGCTGGGTCTTAGACTCCGCGCCCTGGGGAATCTTGGCTCTAGCTTCCGTTAGGATCCCGGTTGTGCTCCTCTGGTCCCGCTTTCCACAACCACCCAGTTTCCTATCCGCAGCAGTCAGCCATAGGGTTCACTACCTTGCGGTGCACTCCTGTCCCCCTACGGTGTGCATCTGTCACCTGGCCACAGGTGACCTTGACAGCCCTGTTGCAAAGTATTACATCAAAAATTGTAATTACACGCCCCTGTTAAACAGGGGCTGAAAATTTGGGCCTTAGGCACTGGTGCTGGTGCCACGACACTGCAACCTCTCCCAGATACTCTAGTTGGAGTGCAGGAATGAGCCCTGCTGCAAAGCATTGCATAAAAAATTGTAATTACATGCCCCTGTTAAACAGGGGCTGAAAAATTGGGCCTTAGAATCTGGTGGCGGCACCCAGAAACAAAAATGTTCTTCCAAGCTATCATCATCAATCGGATCATTGAGGAGGAGGAGGATAGTCAGTCAACATAACAGGACAGTCACTCAGCATCAGCATCAGTCTTGAAGGGATGTGACATTTGAAAATAAATTAGTCTGTTATATCAGCTTCAGGTGTTTGGTAGCTGGTGGTGATCCAAGACTGGTTCATCTTTATGAAGGTCAGTCGATCAACCGAGTCGGTGGACAGGCGCACCCTGTGATCTGTGACAAATCCTCCAGCAGCACTGAATGTGCGTTCTGAAAGAACGCTGGATGCAGGACAGGCCAGTAGCTCAATTGCATACTGTGCAAGCTCTGGCCAGTGATCCATCCTCAAGACCCAGTAAGCCAGAGGATTTTCGGTGGGGAAGGTGTCCAAGTCTGACCTTGCCCCTAGGTATTCCTGCACCATGTATATCAGACGCTGGCGATGGTTGCTGGAACCGATCATACCTTGGGGCTGCGGACTAAAGAATTGTCTGAACGCATCGGTCAGACGGCCACCTTCCCCACCGCTCCATCTTTGACTGACCGAAGCCTCAGCAACTCGTTGTCCAGGACCAGGAGTTTGTAACCTCCCAGTCTCAGGGAACACGTTGCACAGACCTTTCTGCAAGGCCTCCCGGAGTTGTCTCATCCTCTGCTCCCTCTGCGACGGTAAGATAAGGTCCGCAACCTTACCCTTGTACCGTGGATCAAGGAGAGTGGCCAGCCAGTAATGGTCCCTCTCCTTGATCTGAAGAATACGAGGATCCTTCCGCAGACTTTGCAGGATCAGGGAGGCCATGCAGCGTAGGTTAGCTGAGGCATTCGGTCCGGAGTCCTCTGGGTCACTAAGGACGACATGATCCGCAGCCACCTCCTCCCAGCCACGTACAAGTCCACGGGTTTCTTGGGACTGTAAATCATCCCTAAAAGACTGCTGCTGATGATGCTGAGTGCCAGGCTCCACCTCCATGCTGACACAATCCTCCTCCTCCTCCTCTTCCTGTGCGATGGGTGGGACAGAAGGAACACTGTCTGGGTAAAGGGGGCCTTGAGAGGCAAGGAAGTCCTCCTCTTCCTGCCTCTGTTCTGCCTCAAGTGCCCTGTCCATTATTCCACGCAGCGTATGTTCCAACAGGTGGACAAGAGGTACAGTGTCACTGATGCATGCACTGTCACTGCTCAACATCCTCGTGGCCTCCTCAAATGGTGCCAGGACAGTGCATGCATCCCTGATCATGCCACACTGGCGTGGTGAAAAAAACCCGAGCTCCCCTGACCCTGTCCTGATGCCGTAGTCGCACAGGTACTCATTGATGGCCCTGTGCTGCGTGTGCAGCCGCTGCAGCACAGGGCCAACGTTGAGTTCCACCTGGTGGGCATGTCACATATAAGGCGGTTCTTGGGCAGGTTCAACTCCTTTTGAAGCTCAGCCAGGCGTGCACTGGCATTATAAGATCTGCGGAAATTCACACAGACTTTCCTGGCCTGCCTCATGACATCCTGTAAGCCTGGGTACCTGCCCAAGAACCGCTGCACCACCAGGTTAAGGACGTGAGCCACACAGGGCACATGGGTCAGTTGTCCCTGTCGGAGGGCGGAGAGGAGGTTGGTGCCATTGTCGCAAACCACCATTCCTGGCTTAAGCTGGCGTGGCGTCAACCACCTCTCGGCCTGCCCCTGCAGAGCAGACAGAACCTCTGCCCCAGTGTGGCTCCTGTCCCCCAAACACACCAGCGCAAGCACGACATGGCATCTTTTTGCCTGCGTACTTGCGTAGCCCCTTGAACGCCTACGGAGCACCGCTGGTTCCGAGGACAAAGCACAGGAAGAGGCCATGGAGGAAGAAGAAGAGGAGGGGGTGGAGGAGAGAGGTGTGTCACAACCAGTAGTAGCATTTTGGAGGCGTGGCGGCGGAACAACCTCCAACACTACTGCACCTTGACCTGCATCCTTCCCAGCTGCCAAAAGAGTGACCCAATGGGCCGTGAAAGACAGGTAACGTCCCTGTCCCTGCACATTGCACAAACTCACGGAAGGGGGCCGAATCCACCAACTGAAAAGGCAGCAGTTGAAGCGCTAGCAATTTAGCCAAGCTAGCATTCAACCACTGGGCATGTGGATGGCTGGGAGTGAACTTCTTTTGACGGTCCAGCAGCTGGGGCAGGGAAATTTGCCTGCTACAATCGGACGTCGGTGTACTGCTAGCAGAGTGCCCGCAAATACTTGGCTGTGACACACCTAATCCTACACCTTCATTCCTCTCAGTGCAGGTTTCAGAGAGGACTGAAGGTATAGTGGGGTTGGAGACCCCAGCTGATGCGGTGCAAGGAGAGGTCCGCTTTGTTCTTTGGTGTGGGTCTTTAAGGTAGGCTTGCCAACGAGCTGCATGGCAGGTCAACATATGTCTGGTCAAGTATGTGGTGCCCAAGCGGCTGATGTTTTGGCCACGCGATATACGCTTGAGACATATGTTGCAAACAGCAGCTGTGCGATCTGATGCACTCGACTCAAAAAAGGCCCACACCAAATAACTTTTTGAATAACGGGCATTTGCAGCACTTACAGCAGGCGTAGTGTGATTCCTGCAAAATATACTCCTGAAGCTAGCCCGTATTGCTGTGTTTTCCTAGTGTGTTACACCAACAGGCATTTGCAGCACTTACAGCAGGCGTAGTGTGATTCCTGCAAAATATACTCCTGAAGCTAGCCCGTATTGCTATGTTTTCCTGGTGTGTTGCACCAACAGGCATTTGCAGCACTTACAGCAGGCGTAGTGTGATTCCTGCAAAATATACTCCTGAAGCTAGGCCTTATTGCTGTGTTTTCCTAGTGTGTTACACCAACAGGCATTTGCACCACTTACAGCAGGCGTAGTGTGATTCCTGCAAAATATACTCCTGAAGCTAGCCCGTATTGCTGTGTTTTCCTGGTGTGTTACACCAACAGGCATTCGCAGCACTTACAGCAGGCGTAGTGTGATTCCTGCAAAATATACTCCTGAAGCTAGGCCACACCAGGAAAACACAGCAATAAGGCCTAGCTTCAGGAGTATATTTTGCAGGAATCACACTACGCCTGCTGTAAATGCTGCAAATGCCTGTTGGTGTAACACACTAGGAAAACACAGCAATAAGGGCTAGCTTCAGGTGTATACTGTGCAGGAGGCTTAGCAACAATGACACTGACACTGTCCCCTGCCTATCCTTCTCTGTCCCTAAACACAAGGTTTATCAAAGAATATGACACTGACACTCTCCCTGCACACAAGGTTTAGTAAAGAATATGACACTGACACTGTCCCCTGCCTATCCTTCTCTCTCCCTGCACACAAGGTTTATCAAAGAATATGACACTGACACTCTCCCTGCCTATTCTTCTCTCTCCCTGCACACAAGGTTTAGCAAAGAATATGACACTGACACTGTCCCCTGCCTATCCTTCTCTCTCCCTGCACACAAGGTTTAGCAAAGTATATGACACTGACACTCTCCCTGCCTATCCTTCTCTCTCCCTGCACACAAGAATAGCACAAAGAATATCACACTGTCCCTGCCTATCCTTCTCTTTCCCTGCGCCGGAAAACACTACACAAGGCCGCCGCGCTGGCGGCCTTTTATAGTGTGGGGCGTGTGCTAAACCCCCTGAGCTATAATTGGCCACAGGCAACCTGCCTGTGGCCAATTATGGCTCTCCTAGCTGCCGGCGCTGTGATTGGCCAAGCATGCGGGGTCACAGTGCATGCTTGGCCAATCACAGCGCCGGGATTGCACTGCGATGGCGCAGTGTATTGTGGGCCGTTCGCGTCACTCGAATTTGGTGTGAACGGGCCAAATCGTTCGATGTTCGCCGAACGATCGAACAGCCGAGCTCATCCCTACTCAGCCTTACAACTAGTCATTGGCTGAGCGGACCTGATGGGGAACTTTAGAAGGGGCGGGTCTATACATGTAATAGACTGCGGAGGAAGTTCCCCATCAGGTCCGCTCAGGCTCAGCCAATGACAGACAGCGCTGGACATCGGATCGCCGCGGGACACTGGATTTCACCGCTGGAATGTTTTTTTTTTAATAAAGGACTTTTCCAAGGTGTTGGTGTGTTTTTTTTACATTTTTTGACACTTTCTTCGTGAAATGGTAGGGGTACAATGTACCCCTTACCAATTCACATGGGGGGGCGGGATCTGGGGGTCCCCTTTGTTAAAGGGGTCTTCCAGATTCCGATAAGTACCCCGCCCGCAGACCCCCACAACCACCAGGCAAGGGTTCTGGGGATGAGGCCCTTGTCCCCATCAACATGGGGACATCCTCCCCATGTTGAGGGCATGTGGCCTGGTACGGTTCAGGAGGGGGGGCGCTCTCTCGTCCCCCCCCTCTATTCCTGCGGCCTGCCAGGTTGCGTGCTTGGATAAGGGTCTGGTATGGATTTTTGGGGGACTCCACGCCATTTTTTTTAAAATTTGGTGTGGAGTTCCCCTTAAAATCCATGCCAGATCTGAAGGGCCCGGTATGAATATTTGGGGGAACCGCACGCATTTTTTTTTTATTTGCGGCGGGGTTCCCCTTAATATCTATACCAGACCTGAAGGGCCTGGTAATTGAATTTGGGGGGACCCCCACGCTTTTTTTTTTTTTTTTTATCAATGACTTTTCTATTGCCGGGAGCCGACAATTCATTAATAGCCGCGAGTGAGTTTTAAATGACTTTTTTTCCTTCAAAAATGACATTTTATGCAGGGACAGTTCTAAGCACGGGAAACATGCGCCAATTTACATGCATATCATACACACCCCCCAGGTACGAAATTGAAAGGAATATTTCACTTTTATTGTATCACTTTAAGCATTATTAAAATCACTGCTCCCGAAAAAACGTCAGTTTTTAAAACTTTTTTTTGCATTGATACATGTCCCCTGGGGCAGGACCCGGGTCCCCAAACACTTTTTATGACAATAACTTGCATATAAGCCTTTATAATTAGCACTTTAGATTTCTCCCATAGACTTTTCGAATTTGCCGTGAACACCCCAATTTGTTCGCGAACGGGCAAAGACTCGAACTCGAAGCTCATCCCTACCCATGATGTATGAAAAAGAAAACCAATGAAACAAAAATTACACACATTACGAATCTATCTGAAACTAAACAAATGTTTCCTTTCTGCACATGTCTAATTGAAGGAATTCAATAGTTACATGAGGACACACATTTTTGGGAATGTCTCTGGTTTAGTAAGGCACTATGCATAAATATGCTCACATTTCCATTATGTGCTTCCTAAAAGGCAATTTTTTATTTATATGTACTACACTATATTTTGTTATTTTGTTTTCAGAGCTTTTATTAGTGAATGCAAAGGGAAGAGGATTAGTCTGGAAATGGAGCAATTAATATTCCAGAGGGTAAGGGTAGATATTTAGGAATCAGGAGGTGTCACGGGGGGATGCATGTTTTGGTGATGCGTGGCACTCAATCACATAGTTGAAATTGGGTATAAAGGGAAGAGGATTGGTCTGCAGAACTGAATTTCACCTGTTAAAGAAAGGAGAAATAGAGACAGGATGCATCTAATTTTTCACGCTTGTACTTTATTCTGATTCCATGAATGAAGAGGCTCACATTTTATTGGGTGAAGACATACTTCGAGAACTTTTTGATGAACTCTTAAGGACAATAGATTTTTTCTAAGCTCTGGCTGTTGAATGTTATAAATCTTCCTGCTAGAGAGCAGAGGTAATCCAGCAGCTGGGGTTAGTTTTACTGCTTAGGGGATTTTTCGTACTAGTGTTCAGATATCTTGGGAATATACCAGAATTGATGCTGGTTTGAGGCCAAAGTGTAGTGACACCAAATTTTGATTTTTCTTCTGTTTGCTCACTTTGCATTTTGTAAATTGATAAAAAATAAACAATTTAATTATATATTATTGAAAGCACTATATGTACAGTGTAGATGGTCAGCCTGGGGCAAGGTTAAGGAGGGGTTAATTGAAGAGGGCGGGTACTTCCCCTTCAGACCTCCTTATTGCCAGCTGGGCTGAAAGTGTCAGAGAGTAGCAGTTTGAGAAGAAGAGAGAGACACAGCAGCACGCTTGTGTGAAAAGGTCCATTGCTGGATTGTGCACTTGCTAGGTGAGCTTAACCACATAAAAGATTGTAGCTCTGATAAGAGCCATGAACTATTGCCTGTAAACCTGTATGCTGCTGAATTGTGAAGCCTATCGTGTCTTCTGTTTGTTTTTGCCAGTTTGCTGAATAAAGCCATTTTTATTTTACTGGACTGTCTCTGAGCCGGCTGTTCACCCCTCTGATTCCCTACAACAGGTATATATATGTAGTGGGTATTTGAATTTAGGGGAAGCATCTGGGTGGTAGTGTAACCCAGATGCACTAATTGCTAGGGGATCCGGGACCTTTTTCTGGTTCTTGGAGGACTCTGGTGGTGTGAGGTTCCTTGTGGTCCACAGGTAGCGCTGTTGCCTGGGCCGAGGCCGAACTCACACCGCAAGACTGTACCCTTTTTGTCCTCCCCTGGAGCTGGTACAGCGGGGCGGGGAACCCGCTGTGGCGCAAAGGGAGAGGGGATAAAAGAGGCGGACGCCCTTACCTCAGGGTTCAGAGTTCAGGGTCCGGAGTGAGAGTGGGAGGACTCAGCCGCACCCAGGCACCTTCAGCTTGGGTGCTGGCGTTCCAGGCCTAGGTGCCCTTGACCTAGCCGGAGCGAGAGATGGAGTCCATCTCAGGCACCTTTAGCCTGGGGTGAGGTACTATACCGGAGGCCTGGGGCTCAGTACCTTCGACTGAGTTCCGCGAGGGTGGAGGAATCCGAGGGGGCCCTAACTCCTTGGATGCCCGTGTCTGAGTTCGTGAGAGCTGGTGTGCGGAACTTCTCTGAAGAGTCCGGTGCAGTATTGCTGGTGACAGAGAGGTCTCCGGTTGCTCCCTTGGACGGATTTCCTTCCCCTGACAGGGACCGTGCTAGCAAAGGTAATTCACATTCTACTCAATATAGTCAGTGGCAGTGACTACCGCCACTGGTGATACCACAGTAGTTAGCATCAGAAGGGAAGGGATTGGGCCTCGATCTATTCCCCATTATTACTCAGTAGAAGAAACTGTTTGTACGCCAAGAAGAATAAAACTGAGTTGGACCTATTCACTGTGTGGAACTCTGGTTACTAGGAGCAAAGTAGTCAGGGACGAAGTACTGGACTTGACTCTAGAACACCTACACAGAACCCGATCTTCTGGCCTTCACCTCTCAGCTATGGAGGACATGGGCCGTGGTGTATCTCATCTCTCTCTCCCAGGTACCCCTAGACAACATAACCGATAAAACTAGAGAGAGGGGTGAGGCCGCTACATATACATATACATACACACTCACACACAGTACATATGTATATCAATTGTGTTCCCATGTGAAAAGGCTCTTGTTTTATGGACTCTTCCGTCTCCTAACTTCTAATGGGAACATCTTCTGGAAACAAAATATGTGCTGGATGAGCTGCTGATGGAACAGGCTATTGGTTGGTGCTTGTTCAGACCAAGCTGGGGGACTCGCAAAATCTTTCTCTGTTATGGCACCCTAGGGAGAATCCCATGCCCATAGCGCCTCTGTGAGTATAGGACGCCAAGCTATTTCATGCAGGGAGGGTAGAAGAGTACAGGCGCTACACAACAGATGTGACCAGGGAAATTACGGTATATACTCGAGTATAAGCCGACCCGAATATAAGCCGAGGCACCTAATTTTACCACAAAAAACTGGGAAAACGTATTGACTTGAAATTTGGAGCCCTGTCCTAGGCTTATACTCAAGTCCTGAGCTACTAGCCAGGCCTCAAGGGTTACTCGCCACCAGTTGCCCAACCCTGCCCCTAATTCCGCCCCTAAACGCGCCCTCATAAATTATCTCATGAAATGTTTTATGCAGAATTAAGTTATAAAAATAAAGATTAACAACTGTATCCGTGCCCATCAATGCAGGCTGCCTGTGCCCACCAATGCAGCCTTGTGTCCATCAATGCAGCCTTGTGTCCACCAATGCAGCCTTGTGCCCAGTGTCTACCAAATGCAGCCTGTGTCCACCAAATGCAGCCTGTGTCCACCATGCAGCCTGTGCCCTCCAAATGCAGCCTGTGTCCACCAAATGCAGCATGTGTCCACCAAATGCAGCATGTGTCCACCAAATGCAGCATGTGTCCACCAAATGCAGCATGTGTCCACCAAATGCAGCATGTGTCCACCATGCAGCCTGTGTTTACCATTTAGCCTGTGTTTACCATTTAGCCTGTGTTCACTATGAAGCCTACCTGTGCAGGGGAGGAGAGGAGCAGGAGAGCCATCCAGGTGATCAGAGCGCAGCGCGGGGAACATACGATAACGTTTTCATTTTAATTGCCGCGTTCCCGCCGCTCAACGTCATATTCAGCCCTGCCCCCTGGCCAGGGAACTTTGATTGAGAGATCACCCGTCACCAGGATTGGACGGGTGATCTGTCTATCAAAGTCCCGGGACCAGGAGGCGGGACTGTATCTGACAGCGAGCGGCGGGGAACACGGCAATTAAAAAAGGAAACTTATCACTGTGACTGTTCCCCGCGCTGCGCTCTAAACATCGGGCGGCTCTCTCTTTCTCTTCCCCTCCACAATCACTGGTAAAAGGACTCCCATTCCACACAGGCTGCCGGCGGTGCTCGCCCCCCCGACTCCCAGGCAGCCCTTCCTCGCCAGCCCTCAAAATTCACTCGCAAAATGCGAGCAGGCGAGTGTAATTTTTGAGGGCTGGCCTAGGCTGTCCATCTGCATGCCTCACTGTGCCTCACTGTGTCCATGTGCATGCCTCACTGTGTCTTAGTGTGTCCATGCCTTACTGTGTCCATTCCTCACTGTCACTGTGCCCATGCCTCACTGTGCCCAATCTCCCTACCTGATCTCCTGCGCTGTGTGACTAGACTGACATTTAACATGGGAGTCTATGGAGTGGGGCTACATGTGTGCCAAGTTTGAGGTCCAGGAGACCTAAGGCCGGCCGGTACCGGGTCCCCAAACTCACCAGAGAAATTACTGTTTAACATGGGAGTCTATGGTAGGGGTGCCTGGGTTTGAAAAACCAGTGCACCCCGGCTGTAGGTCCTCCGGACAACAAAGTTTGCACACTTGTAGAGGAAGAGTGTGGCTACATGTGTGCTGGGATCAGGAACACAAAGATGAAGATGGACACAGACTCGAGTATAAGCCAAGGGGGCATTTTCAGCACAAAAAAATGTGCTAAAAAACTCGGCTTATACTCGAGTATATACGGTAAATACAATATCGTGCTGATAGATTTGCCAATTAGATTATTTTCTGCTTTCGTTTGCTGAAATAGTATACATTACTAATACTGATTAATGCAAATCTGATATAAGATAAAAATCATTTAAAAAAAAAATTCTGAAAAACATGTCCTACTTTTCCCAACAGCACTGCCGAGTATATCTATAGAGCTGTCTATTGGCATTCTACGCAGCTTCCTTTTCAATGCGCTGATTAAAGCGGTTTACTTTGTAATATTTTTATGCAGCATTTTCCTTGTAGTTTTTAAGATCAGAGAAGAAAACACAGCCGATACAGCAACAGGATTTCCGACAAACTACTTAAGACATTGTAAACATGCATGAAAGTAATGATCAGGAAAGTGACTGGTGGCATCGGTTGCAGAAGTTATTTACAAATCAAAGAGATGCCGATTAACAATGAATGGCAAATAATGGGGAGAGACACAGAACTTGATGAAGTGAGAAAACTGTATGAGCTACAATATATTATCTCCAGTACCTCCAAAGACATACGAGGCTAATGCCATGCATACTGTTATAATGGTATACTGAAAAGACTTAACATGCAAAAATTATCATATCTGGGAGAAATATCAGGATGTATTTTTCAGGGCCACGAGCAACCAATAATGAAAATAGGTCAAACATAACAGAAAACATCGGCAGGAAATTATGGTTTTTTTTAGCAACCATACATATATCAGACATTTTCTTACCTTGCTGTGGAGATGACATCCTATGAACACAGTATGGTCTACATAGCAATAAGTAGCTTCATTATCACTATTAGACTGCATTTACACCTCAGCGTTTTGAATCATGGGCAGATTTTCCGCGATTCTGCCTGCGATTTCAAAACGCCAAGGTGTGAATGACAAATCGCTGAACGCATACAGTATATGAGATGCCATTCACTTGAATGGCACCTAAAATTGCGGTGCAGTTCTGCCGCGATAAACCACGCTGAAATTGCGATTGAATTGTGGCAAATCTGCCCGCGATTCAAAACGATTAGATGTGAATGCAGTCTTAGGGCTCAGGTCCACTACACCTTATCAGTTATCAGTTTAGTTTAGTTGAGTTTTTTTTTGCCACAGCTTCTAAACTCAACTCCATAAAAGCCTATATGTACATGTAGCGCTACCCCCAATTAAGAGAGCCGCTGGATTTGTTTTCGGGCCCTGTGTACAGCACCACCAACCCCCGGCAATCTGCTCGACCCACTCTGGCACAGCTAGTCTAGGGGTTATATTTTTATCATAATCAATGGGTATGGTAAAGGCACCCTCCTTACAGTAAGACAACACACCAATGTTAAAGATTAAATATAACAGTTTACTTTGGTTGTAAAAGGAAAGGGTTGAAACAGGATATAATACACACAACTGGCTTGCAGAGCCCTGCAGCAATCAATATAGCACACAATAATGGCGCTGCGCGGTAATCCACCACGCGTAGCTATTATGGTATACACGCCCTGTGGCGCACTAAACAATATCCGATATCCCCACCCTGACCAGGCCTGACCCAGAATAAATCTCAGTCCTTTCTATAGGGATTTCTTTGCATGCAAACTTTCGGTGGTGCACTTGATGAATGGTATTTGTAATCCACAACTGGCAATCACTAAGAACACTATTATGGGGGGGGGGGGACACTTCAACTCTGTCCTGCTACCGGTCCCCCCCCAGTGGAACAACAAGCAAACCATCGGTGAGCCACGGCAGTCTATAGGCCTAGAATCAGCAAAGTCTATTGGATTGAGCAAGGGCTCGCTCACCACTCCGGGCCTCGATCCCAGCCCGGGACTTCCACCTGCTGTGTCTCCGCACACAGATGCTGCAACGATCGGGTCCCCGATCCAACTGATGTCCTCACTCGACAAGTCAGATGTCACCCAGGCTCCGCGGTGTGGTGGAAGGCTCTTTGGAAGTTGCGCAAGGCCCAGGCTTCAGGCCTTGCACTGCAGCAGATCCGCACAGGAAGAAACTCTTGCTTGCAGCGCGGTGTCCCAGAGAGACCGAACTCCGCCTCCCCTCCTCAAATAACCCCTCCCATGAGTCCCTGCGGTGGCTAACTGCACTCTGGGTGCCGAACGGGGTTCTGGGTAACGTAGTCCCGGGGCCTTAAAGGAGACCCCGCTACATACATATACACATAGGCTTTACAAGAGTTTAGAAGCTGCCATGGTTAGGGGAGGTTCAACCTCCCTCTTCTGAACGCAAAATAAACATATTCAGGACAGGAACGCTTTCACCCCCAGCCGCAAAAATGCTGTTTTGCATTTTCCTGCGGCTGGTGTTCTGCCGAAAACTTCAACTCAAAAATATCCAACCATGTCACTTACGGTGACTCTCCAGCAGCAATAATTGCAGATTTCGACGAGTTGGCTGTTTTCACATTACATGTATACACTACGGTACATGGCGAGTTGGCTGTTTGGACAGAATACAGGGTAAGCAGGAAAAAAAGTTGACGCCGCCTAGAAGGGGGCCATGTGGTTGGTTACTAGTGGGCAGATTTAGAATTTGTTTATCGATTATCAATTTAGAGCAGATGTTCCTGGTGGGAAACATTTAGGATTATAAAGTGTAGTGCCCTGAGGTTTAATCAGAGAGCGCCTCACCAAATTCCTTGTCAAGAGCAGCTATTACAATTAATTGATAGAGATCTATTGATTTCTTCCTAAGTTTGGCCTTGTTGCACTTTTCTCTTCTACCACTAGGTGGTCGGGAACTTGGTGGTACTAGATATGAGAAGGGCAACCCAAGGTCAGGCTATGGGTATATGGGGTATCTCAGCCAATGGGCAGGAGATTTCTGGAATCCCTTGGCTTGCTGGGAGAACCTATATATTCGGGTGAGGTCAGGTGATCTATGTTCTGTGCCACCCGGACCGCCGCCTGGGTGGTGGTGTGTCGTATGCCCTGGGCTGATAGGCTGGAGATTGGGCCTATCCCGGGGGGGGGGGGGACAGGCTGCCAGTCTGTGTGAGGGCCTCTCCAGCAGTAAGAGGGCAGCGCAGGGTTGGGATTGCGGCTTGCAGTCCAACCAAAAGTGACGGTTCTGCCGGCTGGAGAACCTGTCGTGGTTGGAGGTAGAAGGGAAGCTGTCACCACTAAGGAACCAACCACCTTTGCCAGGAACCACAGTAAGTAACTGAAGCAAGTACCGGAGCAGTATTCCCACCGAACGGGCATGGTGGAGAATAGGGAAACTTCAGGCGGTGATCAAGTCAGGGACCCAACCAGCAGAGGTGACGCTTGCAGAGCAGCCTTGTGTCAAGCCGGTTAGCAGGGGTGAAGCTTGAAGGTATCCGAAGTGCCCAGCTAGGCCCTAGGGACCCAGCAGGGAAGCATGGGTGATGCTTGAGGGAGATACCACGCAAAAGCCTTGAGGAGCTCACGGAATTCAGAGTCAGTGAATCAGAGAGTCCAGTGAGAGACCAGGAGCTCAAGGGGCTGAAGAATTACAAGTAGAAGTTGTAGTGAAGCTGAGTGAACCGTGGACAGAGTCTGCAAATTGAAATTGCAACTACTTAAGGGTGTCCTGGCCCTAACCCTCTTGACCTTCAAAATATAAAAGGACTGTTAAAAGAAATAAAACCTCTTTTGCATCCAAGAAGTGTCTGGCTCAATGACCTTCACCATCTTTACACCCACTATGCCTCACAACCTCCCACATATTGAAGGATGTCAGCTGTCTTTGGCCTGGAAGGTCCTCATTAGGCTGGAAGAGGTTTAAGACTGCTACAAAAGGATTATAGATTGCTACTAGGCTTGTGCAATTCGTTTCGTAACGAATTGAAATTCGTCCGAATTTAGCAACTTTCGGACATTCGGAAGCATTCGAATTTCCGAACAAAGCAATTACGAATAAGACCGAATCCGAAATAAATTATACCGCAAATAGCGAATGCCCGAATGTCTTCGGCATAATTCGTTATGAAAAAGTTACGAATGTACGAATCCATACGAAGCACAATAACACTCACTCTGCTCTGCTCTCTGCTTCTCCCACACCGTGCTGAACTCCCTCTCAAAATGGTGTACAGGGGCGGAGGTTATAGCCGCATGTAAAAAACGAAAGTAAAATACGAGATTTCGAATCCATTCGAAGCACAATAACACTCACTCTGCTCTGCTCTCTGCTTCTCCCTCACCGTGCTGAACCCTCTCAAAATGGTGTACAGGGGCGGAGCCTATAGCCGCATGTTAAAAACGAAAGTAAAATACGAGATTTCGAATCGTTACAAATAACCGCAATGTATTTAGAAAAGTACAAATCCATTCGAAGCACATTAGGCATAATAGGCAGCGTCGTTGTGAGAGAGACACGGAAAATTACGAATCAACGAACCCAAAAAAAGTTACGAAAGTAGGAGTTGTGTCCAGAATCAACGAAAAACAACGTACTCTACCGAAAGTACGAACCCAAAAAAAGTTACGAAAGTAGGAGTTGTGTCCAGAATCAACGAAAAACAACGTACTCTACCGAAAGTACGAATTATAAAGCAACAAAAAATTCAACGAAAAATGTCGCTTGCAAAAATACGAATGAGTCCGAACACGAAAAATCCCGTCTAGCAAAATTACGAATGATTACGAATCAACAGGACCGGAAAGAAACGAACCGAAACGGAACGAATTTTTCCGTTGTGCACAAGTCTAATTGCTACTATTGATATAAACTGATAATTTTATTGGGAATCTTGGCTTCCCAGATACTGTTAAAAAAAATGAATATTCCTTTTAAACAATTTCCATTTGTTTTTATAAATTCTCTTATTCAGGGCTGCTTATAAGGCAGTAAACCTGGTCCTGTTGGACTGGGGCCCAGGGAAATGTAATTTAAGTCCTTGTAAGTGTAGCGGGTGGTTACATTTAGGGGAGGCATCTGAGTGATAACAGGCTCAGATGCAGCAATTGTTAGGGTTCATGGACCAATTTATGCCAGTGGAGGATATCAATGGTGTCCAGTTCCCTGCGGCCTATAGGTGGCGCTGTCACCATAGGCCGGGGTCGAACCACCGTTGGAGGTCTGTGCCCTTTTTGTCCTCTCGCGGCAGTGGTACAGCGGGGCGGGGAACCTGCTGTGCATGCTGGGAGAGGGGATAAAAGGGGCGGACATCTTCCGCTCGGGGTCCACGCCCAGGCATCTTCGGCCTGGGGGTGAGTGCTGGTGGTCTCAGGGCGCCCTCAGCCCGGGGACAGAGCTGCGATTCCACCCCAGACACCTTTGGTCTGGGGTGAGGTACTCCCAGGAGGCCTGGGGCCCAGTACCTTCGACTGGGTCCCGCATGGGATGGAGGATTCCTAGGGTGTCCTCCGGTGTTGGCCACCCGAATCTAGGGCGAGGGGGACCAGAGAGGTGACCTTCCCGAAGACCCAGCGCAGCATTGGCTCGTGACGGTGGAGGCCTCTGGTGACCGTCCGGATGGATGTCTCTCCCTGACAGGGGGCGCATCTCAAGAAGGTAGTCCACGTTCTTATGGTCGGTGGCAGCGACCCAACTGAAACCCAGGTCGGTGGCAGAGACCTCCAGTCTAATTCACCCGGTCGGTGGCAGCGACCACCCTCGTGGTCGGTGGCAGCGACCGTGCGCCAAGCCTGTTTGCGCACACGGAAACAGGAGAGTAACAAGTTCATGTTTGTGCCTGGACCTTCCTCTTCACCTTGTCTGTTCGTTGTCTAACCAGTCTGCTCTAAAAGGACTATTTATTGCTCTGAAGAATAAATAATTGTTGGACTTTCAATGGTGTGGAACGTGGCTTTCTGGGAGTTAAAGGACATTCTAAAGGGAAGTTTTGGCTCTAGACAGGGGCACAGGCCCGAAGGTAATTGGTTATAGCTCACACCTCTACACACAAGAGGATATGAGCTGGTGGTGCGTCACACTCTCCTCCCTGGTCCCCTAGACGAGAGCCATTGACATTGACAGAGAAGGAGGGAGTGAGAGGTGAGGTCGCTACATAAGCATCAGGTCAACAGAGGGGCCCAGAAGGGGGGAGAAGAGGAAAAAAACGTTTTTTTTTTCCATTTTTGGGGCCTAGGCAGATAAAGTCATTGCCACTCTTCCACTGCACCTCTGGGGGGGTAGGGCAGGGTTCAGGGGGGGCCCGGCAGGAAGGCTGTGCAGGGCCCAATGATTTCTAACAGCAGCCCTTCTCGTACACCACTTTATCCTTATGGAGGACCAAGTATGGTGACTTGCAAGACAAGGCTGCCAATTCAGAAACCCGTCTGACAGATGTAATGGCCACTAGAAAGGCCACCTTCTGAGATTGAGTGTCGAGAGGAATCTCTCTGATGTTCTAAGGGAGGTTCCTGAAGAACCGATAGCACCAGATTCAAATCCCATGGAGGAAGAGGTGGTCTAATTAGGGGAAGCACATGTCGAACCCCCTGCACAAAAAAGTACCCACCAGGGAATGGGTCGCCAAAGGCCGTTGAAAGAAAACAGCCAAGGCTGAAATCTGACCATTAATGGTGCTTAAGGCAAGTTTCTGATCCACTAAAAACAGCAGGACCCTGGAAACCGAATACGTCCGTGGACGCCACTCCATCTCTTCACACATAGAAATGTAGGCCTTCCAAGTACGATGGTAGATCTTCCTGGAAGAAGATTTCCGTGCCCTCAGCATGGTTGAAATGACCGAATCCGAAAGACCTTGGTCCCTTAGTACCTGGCTTTCAATAGCCATGCCGTTAAAGCCAGCGACTGTAAAGCAGGATGAAGTATGGGACCTTGAGACAGAAGGTCCTCCTGCATTGGCAGCCGCCAGGGTACATCTGCCACCAGGCGCACGAGGTCGGTGTACCAAGGACGCCGGGGCCAATCTGGAGCGATTAGAATCACCGGGATCCCATCGGTCTCCACTCTGCGGAGCAGACGAGGAAGCAACTTCAGAGGGGGATAGGCATAAATTAGCCGATACTGACCCCATGGGGCCACTAACGTGTCTGACGTGTCTGCCCAGGGAACTCTGGACCTGGCCATGAATCTCAACACCTTGCGATTGAATCGAGAGGCCAGGAGGTCCACGTCCGGCGTGCCCCACTTCCGGCAAAGGAGTTGAAACACCTCCGGATTTAATGACCATTCCCCCTGGTCTAGCATCTGGCGACTCCGATAGTCCGCCTGCCAGTTTTTTACGCGCGGAATATAGACGGCTGACAGAGCCGGCACGCTTCTTTCCGCCCACTGCAGGATGTGAGCGACCTTGGACGCTGCAGCCGAGCTCCTTGTTCCCCCCTGATGGTTGACATAAGCCGCCGCCGTGGCGTTGTCTGACTGAATCCAGATTGCGCGTCCTTGTAGCCTCCTCGACCACGAGGAGAGGCACAGTCTGATCGCCCGAAGTTCCAGGACATTGATTGGCAGATGGGATTCGTCCAGAGTCCAGCGACCCTGGGCCGACTGGACTCCCCAGACTCCCCCCCCAACCTGTGAGGCTGGCGTCCGTCGTAATCACAGTCCAATGAAAGGGAAGGAACGACTTCCCGGACTGAAGAGCCGGGGATCTCAGCCACCAACTCAGGGAAGCCCTGACAAGGCGACTTACCTGAATCTGATGATCCACAGACAATGGAGATTTGTTCCACTTGGACAGGATCTCCTTCTGCAAGACTCGAGTGTGGAATTGGGCATACGGTACTGCCTCGAAGGAGGCTTCCATGAGACCCAGAACTCGCATGCAAAAACGGAGAGACGACCATTTGCGGGATGTCAACAACCTCACCGCAGACGGGAGAGTCTGCAATTTTTCCAAAGGAAGGAAGACTCTCGCCTCCTTGGAGTCCAGAATCAACCCTAGGTACTCCAAACGCTGAGTCAGTGTCAGGACCGACTTCTGAATGTTTAACACCCAACCGAATTCTCGAAGGGTCTGACTGAATTAGAGGAAGATGTGTCTATAGCCAAAGACAGAAGCTGCTCTCAGAAGATCGTCTAAGTAGCCCATGATAGCAATGCCTCGCTGTCTCAGCAAAGCTAGAATCGGGGCAAGCACCTTGGTGAAAACCCTCAGTGCTGACACTAGGCCAAAGGTAAGAGCCACAAACTGATAGTGGTCTTCGCCGATTGCAAAGCGCAGAAACCTCTGGTGTCTTTTGCAGATTGGGACATGCAAGTATGCATCCTTGATGTCAAAGGATGCCAGAAAGTCCCCCGGATGGAGCGCAGCAACCACTGAACGAATTGATTCCATGCGGAACTTCCGTACCTTTACAAAGACATTTAAGGCTTTGAGGTCCAAGATTGGACGGACTCCGTCCTTCTTTGGGACCACAAACAGATTAGAATAAAAACCCTGAAACCTCTCTTCCAGCGGTACAGGTAAAATCACTCCGCCCCTTAGTAAATCTTGCACTGCCCCCAATAGGGCAGACCAATGAGCCGGAAGGAGAGGGATATTTGAGGGAAAGAATCTGTTCAGCGGACAGGAAAGAAACTCGATCTTGTACCCCGAAGTGACCACCTCGCAGACCCACTTGTCAGAGAGCAGGGAGGTTCACCGTGCTGTGAACCTGCAAAGCCGTCCCCCCACCCATGAGTCGGGCGGGGGCAAAACTTCATGCAGTGGAAGGCTTGCTTGCCGGCTTCTTCGGCTTACGTACCCAGGGACGCTTCTGTCCCCCAGCTGGACCTTAGTCAGGGTCCGCGGGTAGACCCTCCCAAGCTGACAGACGAAATGACCGCTTCTGCGTAGGAAAGGTAGGGCCCAGCTTACGGCGCGGCTCCTTCCCCTTAGTGGACTGAGGGAGAAGAGTGCTCTTACCTCCAGTGACATCCTTAATAATGTCATCCAGCGAGGTACCAAAAAGCCTCCCACCTTTGAAGGGCAAGTCTGCCAAGGCTTTCTTGGAAGCCTGGTCAGCAGACCAGCATTTCAGCCAAATTAGGCGGCGCATTACCACTGCAGATACAGAGACCCTGGAGATTAAGGGGGCCGCATCCAGAGTGGCATCACAGACATGCACAAGGCCCTGCACCAACTGGTCGGCCAGTCTTACACACTCCGGAAGAAGGTGATGTTCCTCCACAGTCTGGTGCAAAATCTTTGCCCATTCAAGTGAGTGTCTGAGACACCAAGGTAGCAGCCAAAATAGGCCGCAACGCAGACCCCAGCAAGGTGAACATGGACCTGCTCAGCTCCTCGGACCTCCTATCAGTATGGTCCTTAAATGCAGGGGTCCCCTCTACAGGGAGAGTGGTTACTTTATTTAACCGAGTGACCGGGGGGTCAACAACCGGAGGAGAAGCCCATTTTTTCAAAAGGTTCTCCCTCAAAAGGATACCTGACCGCTAGGGATGAGCTTCGAGTTCGACTCGAACATTGCCTGTTCGCCGAACAATTTGGGGTGTTCGCTGCAAATTCGAAAAGCCGCGGAACACCCTGTAAAAGTCTATGGGAGAAATCTAAAGTGCTAATTTTAAAGGCTTATATGCAAGTTATTGTCATAAAAAGTGGGACTTTTCCAAGGTGTCTGTGTGGTTTTTTTTACATTTTTTTTTTTAACACTTTCTTCGTGAAATGGTAGGTGTACAATGTACCCCTTACCAATTCAAATAGGGGGGGGGGGCGGGATCTAGGGATCCCCTTTGTTAAAGGGGTCTTCCAGATTCCGATAAGCCTCCTGCCCGCAGACCCCCACAACCACCGGGCAAGGGTTGTGGGGATGAGGCCCTTGTCCCATCAACATGGGGACATCCTCCCCATGTTGAGGGCATGTGGCCTGCTACGGTTCAGGAGGGGGGGGCGCTCTCTCGTCCCCCCCTCTTTTCCTGGGGCCTGCCAGGTTGCGTGCTCGGATAAAGGGTCTGGTATGGATTTTTGAGGGAACTCCACGTCATTTTTTTTTAAATTTGGGGTGGAGTTCCCCTTAAAATCCATACCAGACCTGAAGGGTCTAGTATGGATATTTGGGGGGAACCCCACGTCATTTTTTTTTTAAATTTGATGCAGGGTTCCCCTTAATATCCATACCAGACCTGAAGGGCCTGGTAATTGAATTTAGAGGGACCCCCACGCATTTATTTTTTTTATCAATGACTTTTCTCTGTATTGCCGGGAGCCGACAATTCATTATAGCCGCGAGTGGTTTTAAATGGCTTTTTTTCCTTCAGAAGTGACATTTTTGTGCAGGGACAGTTCTAAGCATGGGAAACAAGCGCTGCTTTACAGGTATACTATACACCCCCCCCCAGGTACGAAATTTAAAAGGAATATTTCACTTTTTATTGTTTCACTTTATGCATTATTAAAATCACTGCTCCCGAAAAAACTGCAGTTTTTAAAACTTTTTTTTGCATTGATACATGTCCCCTGGGGCAGGACCCGGGGCTCCCCAAACCCTTTTTAGGACAATAACTTGCATATTAGCCTTTATAATTAGCACTTTAGATTTTGAACGTTTGAGTCCATTGTATTTAATAGGGTTCTAAAGTTCAAGCGAACTTTAGGTCTGTTCGCAGGTTCTGGTGCAAACCGAACAGGGGGGTGTTCGGCTCATCCCTACTGACCGCCAGGGGCTGAGGGACCACAAAGCACTTCTGCGGCTTTTCCCATTCCTTATCTATGAATTTATCAAAGAAGGAAACATAGGGAAACACCTTTACAGAGCGGATCGATTTGTGGCACCCAAAAGAGACTGACCCCTCCATGCACGCCTCAGCTGCACCTTCCAGCTTAAGGAAGTCCCTTACAGCATTGATAAGCGCACCAACAAGTGCCCTGTCTTGCGCTGACCCGGACGAGGGGTCATCCTCACAAGGAAGGTCCTGGTCCGCATCTTCTGACAACCCAGAACCGGGGTCCTGTGCCGCAGCTAGGCCCGAGTCTGAGTCAGAGCATTCCCCTGGAGATGGCGGGGGAGGGGGCGCTTTTTATCCCCCTTACGCTCGCACGCCGCTTCCACCCTGGCAACAAATGATTCAAGGACTGCTCACAAAGTGTCCATGGTAACCGCAGGGGCAGGGGCACCGGCTGCCGCCTCTGGCATGTTTGGGGAAGAAGGGCCAGACACTGACTCCATGATACACCACTGACAGCTCTCAGGGACTCAGTCAAAAACTGAAAAGTCCACCCTCCTTGCTGCACTGACCGGGGGGGGTTACCCAGGGGACTTACCACCCAGCACAAGAGACCGCTCAGCTCTGCTGCCCGCCTTCCGTCTGCACACAGCGTGTGAGGAAAACTGTGAAAATTGTGCTGCGCGCCGTTCAGGAAGCCAGCACTAGAGGCCAAAACCCACTCCTAAATGGCCGCCAGACGCCTCAGAAAGAAAAGGGCGCGACCACAAGAAAATGGCCGCCCGCAATATCAACCTGCGCCACGGCAAGATGACCGCCAATGGGGAAATACAATAGAATTAGCAGGCATAGGGGGGGGCGGAGCCGGCAAGAGAGGAGAATGGCCGCATAAGAACACAGCTCCCGGCCATCTGAACTTTCCGGACCTTCTAACAGCGACCCAGGGCACTCAGGAACGGCGGTTTTTGAACATATCAGGTCGGGGACACCAGCAGAGCATGCGGAGGAAGAGAAGGGAGAGAACAGCGCCGGGTAAGATGACGGACTTCTTCTCACTGTCAGACCGCCACAGCCGCCAAGATGGCGCCGGCAGCGTGCAGGGACCTGCACACACACACAGCCACAACTCGACCAGAGGGCGGGTGACAAGCGCTTCTCCCCATTCCTTCCCTATTCAGACGCAGCCAAGTTCCCAGTCATCATCCACAGCTAATAGCCCTGTAAAAAATAAGCAGAAGCTCTCTCAGCCTGCTTTCATGACAGTTAATGAAGGAGAGAGCAGCATGAGGATTGATGATACAATAGAATTTCAGGATGCCATAGTGGCTTTCCCTACAAACAACCAGCCTGTCATGGACTCCACTTTAAAAGAAATGCTGGTGTCCCTTAGAGGAGCTATTCATACAGATATGCTGCAGCTGGTGACCCAATGTAAATCTGAAGTGACTGAGGTCAGGGACAGGGTGACCCATATAGAGAACAAGATGGGAGACTTCTCTGAGACCTTTAACACTATGGTGGATGCACACAATGAACATGAGGAGGACATTGTATGGCTCAAGGCGAAGGTCGCTGACCTCGAGGACCGTTCCAGAAGGAACAATATTAAAATAAGAGGAATCCCCGAATCAGTAAAGAACCCAGACCTAACAGCTTTCCTTACCAATATCATGAGGGAGGCCCTCCCTGACCTGCCCCTGGAAGAAATCATCATAGACAGAATACATAGGCTGCCTAAGCCAAAACACATCCCTGAGAAATTACCCAGGGACACCATCGCTAAGATTCACTACTACACAGTTTAAAAAAAACTGATGTCTGTGACAAGGCGGGCTAATAATCTTCCTGAGGGCATGCGGGGACTGTCATTCTTTGCTGATCTGTCTGCACATACAATGCAAAGGAGACGTAATCTCATGACCATAACCAAATCTCTTAGAAATCACCAGATTCCCTACCGCTGGAACTACCCTGCTAACCTACTAATTACCAAAGGTGAAAAGGAGTTTCTGGTGACTACCTTAGAGGATGGCATCAAGCTGCTGGAGAGATGGAAGATTCTCCCTATTGAGACAGCAGAGGACCATCAACCTTCTGACTCCTCATATATACACACTAAATGACTATGAAGCAAAGCTGCATATAGTGCCCTATCACAATAGCTCAACTCAACCTGGTCCGGAAGTTCTACCGGCGTTAATTTTCTTTTTGTTTCTTTAAACCCAAATATCAGCAGGTTAACCCCTGCCCAGATTTCATTAGAAATCGTGCATTTTTAAAGTGCGCCTAGTTCTGCGCAAATTAGTTTCTTTATTAGTACTTTTTTAGATATCTCTAAGTTCGACCTGTTCTCTGTTTTATCTCACCATTTTTCTCTCAGACTGTAGACTTTTACTGCCAGTGTGAATTGCTTTCCTTGTTTCCGGCCGGAAAAAAAAAAAAAAAAAAAAAAAAACTACCACATCGCAGAAGAAAACACATCTAAACCAGCTACAACTACTGCAGGTACGCCAGCGTATACGTGCCGCACCACTTCCTATCTCAGGTCCTTTCTCTTTCAGTGACATTGATTCTTATACGGTTCTACCTTTTCCACTATAACTACTCACTTGACAATGGCATTTAAAATTACATCTTTGAATGTGAATGGCTTGAATAGCCCACAAAAGAGACATATGCTATGGAGGGAGGCTCGGGATCAAGATTGTGATATATTCTGTATCCAGGAAACACATTTTAAAGCGAACAATCACCCTACTCTAAAACATAATCGGTATCCACATATTTTTGTGGCATGTGCCCCTTCTAAAAAGAGGGGGGTGGCTATCTTGGTGAGGAACACGATGGAGTTCAGGCTACTCTCTAGTCACAGCGATGAAGAAGGTAGATACATTATTCTAACCTGCGAAATCAATGGAGTACCATATACAATTGTAAACATTTATGCACCAAATTCTAGACAAGTGCATTTCCTGAATAGACTCTGGAAAAAAATTAAACAACTGGGCTCAGGGCACATCATACTTTGTGGTGACTTGAACTCCATAACTGATATTCACCTGGATAACTCTAATGCCTCTATCAGGAAGAGCATCAGACATACATTATCGAACTTCCTCAGCTCAAATAACCTTTATGATATTTGGAGATGTCAGCACTCCAACGAGAAAGATTTTACTTTCTTCTCCCGGGTCCACTTATCCTACTCAAGGATTGATATGTTTCTGATGGACAAATTTTTGTTACAAAATGTATCACACTCGGACATTGGTCACATCACGTGGTCTGACCATGCCCCAGTGTCTATCATTGTGGGGAACCGGGGACTATCTACACGGGCGAATAGATGGAAAAATGATGTCCAATTATTCTCAGATCCAGTCATTGCAAAAAATATTGAGAACTCATTGATAGAATTCTTTGCTAATAATGACACCACAGAGGTTAACCCATTCACTTTGTGGAATACCCATAAAGCTTTTATCAGAGGGTTACTAATGAAGCAAAGTGCTTCACTGAGGAGAAGGAGGAGGCAGCGCATGGACTCCATTCGGAGGGACATCTCGGGCTTGGAAGCTCAGAACAAATCTACCCCTAATGTTGAAATTACCAATAAATTGGCGGCAGCTCGAGATGACCTCCGAACCTTGCTTATATCACAACATGTACGTAATACCCACAAATTTAGGTCTGACTTTTACACACATGGTAACAAGGCCGGTAAACTACTAGCAAATCAAATTAAGGAAAAGATCCTGAAACAGAAAATCTCACACTTATACCACCCCAAAAGTGGATCCAAATTGACCAACCCTAAAGATATAGCAGATGCGTTTAGCAGCTACTACGGTACCCTGTATAACCTACAGGAAGATACTGGGATACCACAACCTACCCCGACACTCATAGACGGTTTTTTACAAGATATATCTCTTCCTCAGCTGTCCCAAGACGATTTAGATTCCCTGAATTCTCCAATATCCATTCTAGAAACTACAAACACGATTTCAAACCTCCCAAACAACAAATCACCTGGACCTGACGGGTATTCTTCGGAATACTATAAAAAATTTGCTGGTACACTATCACCTATATTACTTCGGGTATTCCATGTTGCTGCCTCCTCTGCCTCATTCCCCTCAGAAATGTTACAAGCCACGGTGGTGACGCTACCTAAACCAGGGAGGGAGCCGGATAGAGCACAGAGTTTCAGACCTATCTCACTTCTGAACGTCGACCTAAAGGTATATGCCAAGATTTTGGCTAATAGAATTGCAGACCTGCTCCCCACGTTAATTAAACCCGACCAGGTTGGGTTTGTGGTGGGCAGGCAAACTACAGATGCCACAAGGCGGATCTTAAACTTAATACAGTCATCACATACTACTAAGAGACCCTCAGTTCTCCTGTCATTGGACGCGGAGAAGGCCTTTGACAGGATCCACTGGGGCTACCTGTCAAGGGTCCTTGCAAAATTCGGTTTCTCAGGCAACATATGTTCGGCCATATCGGCTTTATACTCAAACCCATCAGCTATGGTCTTCACGGAAGGTTTATTCTCTGAACAATTCTCGATCACGAATGGTACAAGGCAGGGGTGCCCTCTGTCACCCCTGATCTTTGCCCTTGTGATGGAGCCTTTGGCTGAAAAAATTAGGACCAATCCCCAAATTAGTGGCATTCGTCTGGGTAGAGAAGATCACACAATTACACTGTTTGCGGATGACGTGATTCTGTCGCTCTCCAATACGGCTCAATCCCTGCCAATAGTACACGAAATATTGGAACTATTTAATGCAGTGTCATATTACCAGGTGAATGCTACTAAGTCAAGCATATTGAGCTTAGGTGTCGATAGTAAAACAAAATCTCTTATACAAGACAAGCTACCATATCCCTGGGCGAAGGAAGGAATTCAATACCTAGGTATTACATTGACTCCCTCAATTTCCCAACTATATAACTCTAATTTTGAACCCCTGATAAGTAAATTTATGCAAGAAATGCTTAGATTCAAAAAATTCTATCTTACCTGGTCGGGTAGATTAGCAGCATACAAAATGATCTTACTTCCCAAACTGCTTTATTATTTTAGAGCTCTCCCGATTCAAATACCTAACTCATTTTATGCGGCTATGCAACGAGCCTTGTCTCAGTTCATTTGGGAGGGGAAAAGAGCCAGATGCTCTCATAACATTCTCATGAAACACAGAAAAGCGGGGGGGATGGGGGTCCCCAATATTAAGGACTACCATATGGCAGCGATTCTAGATCAGACCAAGTCGTGGTTCAATACTGCGGATCCAATTCATTGGTGTAGAGCAGAACAGGCACAAGTCAATCAAGGTGACCTCCAAAACCTATTGCTAGTTACACCCTTAGCAAAAATTTCAACATGTAAAATGATCCCAACTGTGGCGGCCACACTACTGGCATGGGAATATTTTTTAACGAATAAGAACCCCCATACTAAGCACAAAAAGATACCAATCCCAGTGACAGCACTCTCATTCCTCTCTCCAAATCTAGACACACGACATTGGGAGCGATATGATATCAAACATATACCAGATATGTTAAATCAAGGCCGTATCAAACCCTTCTCGGAACTACAGAGTAAACACTCTGTCCCTGAGAGGGAATTTATGACTTATGCTAGGATAACCAATATCATTTCTACCCTTAAGACACAACACATAGAAATCCCTGAAACCATTTACGAAGTATGGCACTCTTTTCCCAAGCCCAAAAAAGGTATAACGGAATTTTACAATCTCTTACACAGTAAACTCCATTTTGTAGTTCCAAAACAACTCCTGAAATGGGAAACGGATTTAGATATATCTGTTTCCCAGGCACAGTGGAAGCGAGCAGTTACAACAAACTATACTCATACTAAATGTTCAAACTACAGGGAAATAGCACAGAAGATACACTTGAGATGGTATAGAACCCCCTATATATTATCAAAATTTCAAGGACACCCGTCCAACCTATGCTGGAGGGAGTGTGGTCAGGTAGGCACCTTGGCTCATATGCTGTGGTTCTGTGTATCTCTACGTAGTTTCTGGGCTGCAATAGCTCGGCTGATAGCTAATTTAACAGGAATACTCAACAAATTGAGAGTGGAACAAGCTTTACTGAGTGTTAATATGGATATATACCCAACACCTTACCGATCATTAGTAATGCAAATACTATATGCTGCTAGGCTGGTGCTGGCCCGTAAATGGAAATCATCGGACCCTCCCACAGTAGGGGAAGTACTGAAATTAGTAGATGATTCCTATTCATACGAGAAATCCATTGCATTTAGAGAAGGGAAACTAACAGATTTCACGAATAACTGGCACATATGGGGAAGTTACAAGTCTGATAGATAATGCAAATCAAATAAGACTGCAGAGCTACGCTTAGTACCATGTAGGTACTTCTTACTTCTAATTTTCTATTTTCTTTTGAAAGACAGCAGAACAGAAACTGGTCAATGTTTATCAAAGTTAACAAATGTTTAATCAGAATATAATACCTCAGCTATATCTTAAAGAGGGACAGTTATATAACGTTTTTGAATACAATGTCACTTGATCGGCTACGTACAATACGATTAGTTTTGATCAACGGCATTGATTAAATCTGTAGTTGAAAACAGGAATAACTTTACTGATATGTCAATTGCATTACCATGTTTAACAATATGTTGAAACTGTACTCTATGGATCTGTACTTGATATATGTTTATAACCCAATAAAAATTATTTTCGAAAAAAAAAAGAATCAGCAGGCATACAAGAAAATGGTGTCGGCGCCGCCAAAATAGCGCCGCCGAGGCAGGGACTTCCCCCGGAGCAGAGTACCCCTCACAGAAAAATGGGCCCCGACACCCCACAGTCCCCAACTGGGACCCGGAGTCCCCCCACAGGTACGCCCCGGTCGCAGCGAGCCCCGCTAGATCAGAAGGGAAATTGTGACAGAGCAGGGAAAGGTAGGACAGGAGAACCCCTTAATCCCTGAAACACCCAGCTGTTCCCACCTGCCGAGGCAGGAGGAATAGTACTTACCCGTCCATGCGAGGACCCGCTGGTGCGTCTCTGACAGACCTACAACCGAGTTGGAGTAGCTGTCGGCCCGGTCCACTGTGAGTGAGACAGCAAGCAGCCCAGTCATATGTGGACCCCGGAGCATGTGCTCACCGGCCACCCCTGGAGCCATGGGGTACGTCGTGGCAGAACCAGCTCGTAGCTAAGGACTGGCACGCTCGATAGCCGGAACTGGGAAGACTACAAAGATCTATAATATCGAGCCTGTCGCCCAGCCGGCAGTTGATAGAAGAGATCACAAAAAAATAAAAATAAAATTCTTCAGGACTCTGGGCCCAAAGGGAGCCACGTCCTTCTCCTCTGCTAGGCAGAAAAAAAACGAGCCGCTGACTGCAGGGCGGATGGTTATGTCTGGAGGGACCGCCCCCTGGGCAGGGCTGTTCAACTCTGATTAATGTAACATGTGTTTAAATATCTAACAATGTTCTGCCTAGTCCTCTCCTATGAACAGGAACATAACCCATATGTCAAAAATTGAGAAGGCTGTGTCCGTCCATGGACGAAAAGAGAAAATACATTTAAGTTTTTGTTTGTGTAACGGGTGGTTACATTTAGGGGGAAGCATCTGAGTGGTAACTAGGCTCAGATGCACTAATTGTTAGGTCTCATTGACCATTTCTATCCCTGGGAGATGGTACTGGTGTGTAAGTTCCCTGGGGCCTATTGGTGGCGCTGTTGTCATGGGCCCGGGTTGAACCGCAGTACAAGGTTGTGTGCTTTTTTGTCCCCTCTCGGCAGCAGTACGGCGGGGCGGGGAACCTGCTGTGCCTGTCGGGAGAGGATATAAAATGGGGCGGCCATCTTCCAGAGGGTTCGGTTCCACGCTCAGATACCTTAGGCCTGGGTGCGTGTGTGTCGCCTCCGGGTGCCCTAGGCCCAGAGGCCTGGTCGGGTTGTCTCTGGGTGCCCTAGGCCCAGAGACGGAGCTGCTGTTCCATCTCAGACACCTTCAGTCTGGGGTGAGGTACTTTGGAAAGAGGCCCGGAGCCCAGCAGCCAATGGCTGGGATCCGCCGGGGATCGAGACTCCCAGGGATCTGCCTTGCGAGGGGACCCGTATCCAGGACGAGGAGGCCAGGGAGGTGACCCTTTCTGAAGACCAAGCGCAGAGTTGTGGTGACAGATGGGGCCTCTGGTAACTCTCCGGAGGGATGTTCTTGTCCTATAAGGGCTAGTTCACTAACGGGAGGAAGTGTGTGTTCTTTAAGTCACAGTGGCAGTGACACTACGCACCCAAGGTCAGTAGCAGTGACTTTCATTTTTTTCACCCGGTCAGTGGCAGTGACCAACCTCATGGTCTGTGGCAGAGACCATGCACCAAGCCTGTTCGTGCTGATCAGAGCAGGAGAAAACCCAATTCAAGTTTGTGCCTGGACCTCCTTCCACCTTATTTGACCTGTGTCTTGTCCCAACCTGTCTGCTCTCAAAGAGACTGTTTATTGTGCTAAAAGGAATAAATAAGTGTTGGACCTTTTCAGTTTGTGTGGACAGTTGCTTACTGGGGAGAACTAAAGACTTGTTTCTGACTACCGCAGAAACGAGGTCAGCACTGGAGGCTTTTTGACACTGGCTGCAAGCAGGCCCGAGAAACTAACACCGCTCAACCTCCCTATTCAGGAGGGTACGGTAGGGTGACCAGACGTGACCGTATTTGTCCCCGGATTTAGGGGGGTGCCCAAATCTATTGCTGACAGCCTAGCTAGCAAGAACTGCAGCAGCCAGTGTGCCCATGTATCCAGCGATCCAGTGATTGGGGGGTAAGCCAGGGGTGTATGGCTGCAGGGAGAGTGAGTGGAGCTGTCAGGATGAAGGTCTGATGTCGGGATGGGCGGGGCCGATTTTCAGAGCTCCTCCCCCTTTGTTAGACAACTCAGTGCATGGATTACACAGCCGAGTTTAGTGAGCGGGAAGAACAGGAAGTGAAGGGGCCCAGCAGCTGACAAGCATCTCTCTCCCTCTGCCTTTCTGCTACATTAGTAGCCAACCCCCAGCCTCCTGGTATTTTCTCCCTGCACTCAGTGCTGTGATGTCAGCTCTCCTTCCCTGCATGATCTTCTATTTACCTCGTAAGTTTGTTACTCCTCCCCCTTTTCAGATACTTGTCCTGCTCACATTCTCCATTCTTTGTCCCACTGATTGTGCCCAGCTCAGTCTTGATCCAGTCACTCCTGTACTCTCCTTCCCTGTCTCACATCACACACAGTGAGCAGTATGTACAGAAGAAGAGTGGGGAGGATATGACAGTGGGCAGTATGTACAGGAGAGAGGTGTGGAGGGTATGACAGTGGGCACTATGTATAGAAGGGAAGTGTAGAGGGTATGACAGTGGGCACTATGTATAGGAGAGAAGTGTGGAGGGTATGACAGTGAGCAGTATGTACAGGAGGAGTGTGGAGGGTATGATGGTGGGCACTATGTATAGGAGAGGAGCGTGGAGGGTATGACAGTGAGCAGTATGCACAGGATAGGAGTGTGGAGGGTATGACAGTGAGCAGTATGCACAGGAGAGGAGTGTGGAGGGTATGATGGTGGGCACTATGTATAGGAGAGAATATGACAGTGGGCACTATTTATAGGAGAGAAGTGTATGACAGCGGGCACTATGTATAGGAGAGAAGTGTGGAGGGTAAGACAGTGAGCAGTATGTACAGGAGAGAAGTGTGGAGAGTATGACAGCGGGCACTATGTACAGGTGAGGAGTATGAAGGAATCTGGGAAGGAAAAATGTAAAAGGTTTGTGGAAGGATGTTTAGGGACTGCGTAGTGGTTAAGAGCGGGCCATACATGGATTGAAACTACGCCAATTAAGCAGAGACCAGCCATAGTCGATCTATGTATGGGCTAGCTGGTTTTACACAAGTCAATCAATTATCTGACTTGAGTACAACCAGCCTGTCCGGTTTTTCCCAAAACAATCAGTGCTGCCAGCTATAGTTAGCAACACTGATCATTGTATTCACAGGCAGAACACAACACTGCAGGAGTGATTCCCCCATCCACAGGTCAGCAGGTGAGAGGGTGTGTGGGGACAGATACTAGTCAGTGGCTGGGTAAGCCCTGGCTAGTATCAGAGCCAGATACACACAGGTTACATACGACACGATCATTGGAGCGAGAGCAATAATTCTAGCACTAGACCTCCTCTGTAACTCTAAACATGTAACCTGTAAAAAAACTGAAAGCATCGCTTAATATACAAAAAAATTGTGCTAACTTTAGGGGTTTTTTTTTTTTTTTATGAATGAAACAGTTTCTTTCCAAAAATAACACGTTTGAAAAATTGCTGCGCAAATACCGTGTGTAGCGCACCAACCCCAGACATTACCTGCTTTTCTTCTGCTTGGCTCCTCCACAGGAAAATAATGAGGCACACCGCACCACAAGCCCGTACCCTCCTGAATAGGGAGGTTGAGTGGTGTTAGTTTCTGGGGCCTGCTTGCAGCCGGTGTCAAAAAGCCTCCAGTGCTGACCTCGTTTCTGCAGTAGTCAGAAACAAGTCTTTAATTCTCCCCAGTAAGCAACTGTCCACACCAACTGAAAGGTACAACACTTATTTATTCCTTCTTGCACAATAAACAGTCTCTTTAAGCGCAGACGGGTTGGGACAAACAGGTCAGATAAGGTGGGAGGAGGTCCAGGCACAAACTTGAATTTGTGTTTCTCCTGCTCTGATTAGCACGAACAGGCTTGGCGCACGGTCTCTGCCACAGACCATGAGGTTGGTCACTGCCACTGACCGGGTGAATAAATATGAAAGTCACTGCTACTGACCTTGGGTGTGTAGTATCACTGCCACTGTGATTTAAAGAACACGCACTTCTTCCCATTAGTGAACTAGCCCTTATAGGACAAGAACATCCCTCCGGAGAGTTACGAGAGGCCTCATCTGTCACCACGACTCTGCGCTGGGTCTTCAGAAAGGGTCACCTCCCTGGCCTCCTCGTCCTGGATACGGGTCCCCTCGCAAAGGCAGATCCCTGGGAGTCTCGGTCCCCGGCGGATCCAAGCTGAAGGCTGCTGGGCTCCGGGCCTTTCTCCAAAGTACCTCACCTCAGACTGAAGGTGTCTGAGATGGAACAGCAGCTCAGTCTCTGGGCCTAGGGCACCCAGAGACAACCCGACCAGGCTTCCGGGCCTAGGGCACCCGGAGGCGACACACACACACACGCACCCAGGCCCAAGGTGCCTGAGTGCGGAACAGACAACCCCTCTGGAAGATGGCGGCCCCCTTTTATATCCTCTCCCAACAGGCACAGCAGGTTCCCCGCCCCACCGTACTGCTGCCGAAAGGGGACAAAAAGGACACAACCTCGTACTGCAGTTCAACCCGGGCCCATGGCAACAGCGCCATCCATAGGCCCCAGTGAACTTACACACCAGTACTATCTCCCAGGGATAGAAATGGTCCATGAGACCTAACAATTCGTGCATCTGAGCCTAGTTTTACCACTCAGATGCTTCCCCCTAAATGTAACCACCTGCTACACATCCCCCTCACTTGTGAACACTGGTCCCCAGTGTCTGAAACCAATTTATGCCTCCTCAACCTGAGTCAACATAAGCCAGATCCAGAGACAAACTAAAAAAAATGACAATTTAAAATTTTGTTTGTTTGTGCCGGAACCTAACATGGGAAAGGAAAAAACACAGATGGGAATGAGGGTGTACATGTATATAAAACATTTTAAGATCACTCAAATTTTACAGTACAAATTTACAATTCCTTCCCGCAGAACTCACTAAGACCCACCCCATACTCAGCAGTCTTGCTTGTCGTTCACCTGCAGAAGAAGAAGAAAACACATAATCCAACAATATGTAATTTAGAATGAACAGGTTCCTCTCTAGAGAAAAACCTGCTCGCTCTAACAGTAAGTGCAATGTAAGGCCTTCAATGTAACCGTTGCGCAACACCGCCACCTAGTGGTAGTGTCGCGGTCAGAACACCTGTTCATGGCGAGGAAATTCTCTTCTCTGTGAACTGTGGCCCTCAACTATCTACAACCCCAAAGTCCTTGTTATCTTTGTGGTGGAAAGAGAAGGGAGAACAACAGCAATAGCTCCTGCTCCTCCAAAGAGTAAAATACCCTTTAACATGGGCAAAGTTCCTGAAGAGAAAAAAAAAGTTCAAGCGCAAACACAAGAGTCTGGTCTCTCACAAATAGTAGTGTGGATCGGGCAATACCAACGGCTTCCAATGTCTATCGAAGGTATCTATGTGATACTCCACATTGTCCTTATCCTTTCTGCAGATAAACACTTTGTCCGCATGAATGTGCCGACCCAACATCCAAGCAGCTTTGCAATCTTTGAACCGCAGAGTTGCGTCAGGCGAACACGAAAAGTACCTTCTGGCCTGGGGTACCTTAATGTGTGTCCACACAAACTCCGAGTACCACCGATCTCTACAGGCCTCAACCTCAAACAAAAGTTCTTTGGGTAGGTACGGGTACTCCCACCCATATTCACTGGCAACCTTTTGGTTAAAGAGTCTCTGTAAGCGGGACAACGGTGGCATAGTGGCGCGGTCACCTGCGCCAGGCAAAACAACAGCATCCAGGTGTCGAGGCACTTTAACTGCCTCTGGGCCAGTTGCAGGGGCCCGCAGTGACACCGGTCTAGCAGTAGTGGTAGTAGTGGAAGCAGGTGCTCCCGGCGGTGGAAGGGCAGGCAAGGGGACAGATCCCTCCTCAGGCTCAGTGGCCACCACCCGGGGTGTACTTTCCCCAGTAGACATGGGCGGGTTCCTAGGCCTACGGAACAAGGACAGGGGCATCTTATCCCATCCCTTTCTCTCAAACAGTTCGTCAATCGCGGCATCATCACCCGCATCTGAGACGGACTCTAGGTCAGAGGTATTGTACTCCTCCACAGGGAAATAATTCCTGGTGACGGACGATTCACCCCCTCTGGCCAACTCACTAACATGTGAATCCCCAGGGCTAGGGGCCTGTAACAAAGTCTCTCCCTCTGGCTTACCTCGGCTTGGAGAAGGACTCGGACGTCCGGGACTTTTCCCTTCAGAGACATCCGTTCCAGGTAAGCGCTGGGGCGTTGCTCCACCACGGCCGCGGGAAGCCTTCACAAGACCCATCTTCCTCTTGGGCGGTGGGAGAAAAGACTCTGTCGTTACCGAGGCAGCATCCTCTGGTTTCTCACTCGCTACAACGAGCTCCTCTGTGACTTCCTCCGAAGTCTCGTCAGTGCACGCAGGGGTGGCTGTACAAGCTTCGATTCCTCCTTCCAGAGTGGTGGCGCCCGTAAGGCAATTGAGGTGGAAGGCCCGAGGCCTCTCTGTAGGTTGCTCCGCTTCGAACAGAAACTCCTTACAGCTTTCGCATCGCCCGAATGGCTTCAGATGAACCACCAGTCCCGAGCAGCTGGGACAAATCACACCAAGGGCCTCCATGTCCTTGCACACATAGAGGGAAAATCTTCCCCGGGGCTTGAGCCGAATCCCTGTATCCGTAATCGAAGCAGCGAATGAAGTCATTTTCACGGTTCTAGAAGCTGGAACCCATGATTCATGAGAGGACATGCTGACCATCTGCTGCTCCATCGCGCACTGACCTTTTCGCGCCAAAGTCCCCACGTGTAACTCCATACATGGTCAGACTCCTCCCATCTCCTGCATCGCTCGCAGGCTTTTCTGAAACGCCCACGAACTACGCAGTCAGGGTTCTCCTCGTGGCGCAGTTCCAAACATGGCTGACCTCCACGGAACTTCACTGGACTCGAGCCCCCACATGTAGCGCACCAACCCCAGACTTTACCTGCTTTTCTTCTGCTTGGTGTCATGGATATGCAGTAGTGTTTGTCTGTCAGCTTACCTTCCTTCCCATGTGTTCATCTTAGAGGCCTGAGCCCTTTCACCTGGCTTCCTTTATAATCTCCTCCCAGCCTGACTCCACCCCAGGCCCTATCACAGAACACTATATTAACCTGTGCACTGCAAGCCTGCTTTGCTGATCAACGTGTTTGTTAGGCATTGTGTGTTTGGGTTCCTGCCTGCCGTGTGCTACGTCTGTCTCTCTGTTACGTTATTGGCTTGTCCCTGACCATCCCTGTCTGCTCGTGACCCTTGACCTTCGGCTCGTTCTTCGTTATCCTTGTCTGCTTGTGGCCCCTGACCTTCGGCTTGTTATTCGGTTCTCTCTATCGTGTGCTGCTGCTTCCCCTTATCCTACGGGGCGTGAGCTAGGAAACTCCAGGGGCCGCGACCTGGTCCCAGCCTGCAGCGTAACATCCTCACCACTAGAGGCCCTGGAGAAGACCAGCTGGGTCTTAGACTCCGCGCCCTGGGGAATCTTGGCTCTCGCTTCCGTTGGGATCCCGGTTGTGCTCCTCTGGTCCCGCTTTCCACAACCACCCAGTTTCCTATCCACAGAAGCCAGCCATAGGGTTCACTACCTCGCGGTGCACTCCTGTCCCCCTACGGTGTGCATCTGTCACCTGGCCACAGGTGACCCTGACAGTTTGATCAGCCATGAACCCGGCTGACATCCCGCTACCCGCGGATGATCCATTGCAGGGCATAGTTTGCAGACTTGAAACCCAGGAATCGAATCAGACTCAGGTGATGCGATTCCTCCAGGATCTGGCTTCTCGCTTCGAGCAGCTTCAGGCCTCCTTGGGAACCCTGAATCCGCAACCTCAAATACAATCAGCGGCTGCACCTATTGCACCAGTCGCAGCCACACACTCACTACAACTGCCAGCTCCGTCCCGTTTCTCTGGGGACTCCAAGGCCTGCAGGGGGTTCCTTAGCCAATGCACGATTCATTTTGAGCTCCAGCCCCAAAACTTCCTGTCTGATCGGGCTAAGGTAGCCTATATCATTTCCCTCCTCTCTGGTGAAGCTTTAGCCTGGGCAGCCCCTCTGTGGGAACTGAATGATCCAGTGGTTTCTAGCCTGTCTGGCTTCTTGAAACTTTTTCGGAATATCTTCGAAGAACCGGCTCGTGTCTCTTCAGCGGCCAGCGCCCTTTTACGTCTCCGCCAAGAGTCTGCTTCTGTGGGACAGTATGCCCTTCATTTCCGCATACTGTCGGCTGAGTTGAGCTGGAACAATGAGGCCTTAGTCGCAACCTTTTTGCATGGCCTGTCTGATAGAGTGAAGGATGAATTAGCAGGAAGAACCATCCCCACTGATCTGGCCGGCGTTATCTCCTTGTGTAACCAGATCGATATTCGCTTTCAGGAGAGGACCTTAGAAAAGCAACGCCAGCACTCCTTGGTTCTTAGTCAGCCTGAGCTCCCCTCTCTTCGACCCGTAGAGCATCTCCTACCAGCTGAGGAACCCATGCAGCCGGGTCGGACCAGGCTATCCCCCGAGGAACGTGCTAGGCGCAGAACTCTTGGTCTGTGTCTTTACTGTGGGGGCAAAGGTCATTTTCGTGACACTTGCTCTCTTTGTCCAGAAAAACGTTCGGGTCCACTTCATCTGGAAAGTGGAGTATTGGACCCAGAAATATCACCTTCCCCTTCTCGTCTTCTGCTTTCTGTGTTCCTTCATGTTGGTGCTTCTTCTCATTCGGTCTCAGCATATCTGGATTCCGGAGCCGCTGGTAATTTCATGGACTGGGAAATCGCATCGTCCATGAGACTTACTCTTTTGCCCCTCACCACGCCTTTGGTGGTCTTGGCGATTGATGGTACTGTTCTCCCAGGGGGACCTATCCGCTTCCAGACCCTCCCTGTTAAGATGTCGGTAGGGACACTCCACCAGGAGTGGATATCCTTCCTTATCTTACCCAAGGCCTCAACGCCTATAATTTTGGGTCTCCCATGGTTACAGCTCCATTCTCCTCATGTGGACTGGACTACTGGACAGATCCTGGCTTGGGGTCCCTCCTGTTCCTCGTCCTGCCTACCCAAGGTTGCCCCCTGTGAATCTGAGCCGGTCATTCATTCCAGGTTGCATAACCATTTACATTCCTCTGTCCCTAACCACCCTTGGACGCACAGCCAGGCTAGCTTGTCTACAAGTCCTGCAGTCGCTACGTCTTGCGATGCGATTCAGGTAGTCGCTACACCTGACTCAGCTATTCACTCTGCCTCTGTACTAGTTATGCCAGTCCAGCCCATGCCCAGTGAGCCTCCTACTTTTTCTTGTTCGGGACATTCTGCTTGTCCTTCAGCTATTCAGCTTGACTCCGGCGACATGTCACCTTCTAACCAACCTGACTTCAGGGTTCCACTGACATCTGCCCAGTCTGATGGTCCTGTGCAAGATGACCAGTTCCCCTTTAAGGGTCTAGGGGACCCTCCTCAGATTCCTGTTGATCCTCTCATGCCCTTGCTTATTCCTAAAGAGCCTTTGGTCCTCAATAGATCTTCTTGTCATCTCCCTACCTCGTTTTCGGTCTCTGAGGATAATCTTAAGTACGAGGTTAGACAAGTTCTGGATTCTCGGCTCTGCAGAGGCATTCTTCAGTACCTTGTGCATTGGAGAGGTTTTGGTCCTGAGGAGGCGTCTTGGATCGCTGCATCTGATGTCGCTGCACCTCATCTGTTGAGAAGGTTTCATCAGAGATTTCCCTTTAAGCCTGGGTCCAGGCGGGGGAGGGGCCATAAGAGGGAGGGTACTGTCATGGATATGCAGTAGTGTTTGTCTGTCAGCTTACCTTCCTTCCCATGTGTTCATCTTAGAGGCCTGAGCCCTTTCACCTGGCTTCCTTTATAATCTCCTCCCAGCCTGACTCCACCCCAGGCCCTATCACAGAACACTATATTAACCTGTGCACTGCAAGCCTGCTTTGCTGATCAACGTGTTTGTTAGGCATTGTGTGTTTGGGTTCCTGCCTGCCGTGTGCTACGTCTGTCTCTCTGTTACGTTATTGGCTTGTCCCTGACCATCCCTGTCTGCTCGTGACCCTTGACCTTCGGCTCGTTCTTCGTTATCCTTGTCTGCTTGTGGCCCCTGACCTTCGGCTTGTTATTCGGTTCTCTCTATCGTGTGCTGCTGCTTCCCCTTATCCTACGGGGCGTGAGCTAGGAAACTCCAGGGGCCGCGACCTGGTCCCAGCCTGCAGCGTAACATCCTCACCACTAGAGGCCCTGGAGAAGACCAGCTGGGTCTTAGACTCCGCGCCCTGGGGAATCTTGGCTCTCGCTTCCGTTGGGATCCCGGTTGTGCTCCTCTGGTCCCGCTTTCCACAACCACCCAGTTTCCTATCCACAGAAGCCAGCCATAGGGTTCACTACCTCGCGGTGCACTCCTGTCCCCCTACGGTGTGCATCTGTCACCTGGCCACAGGTGACCCTGACACTTGGCTCCTCCGCAGGAAAAGAATGAGGCACACCGCACCACAAGCCCGTACACTCCTGAATAGGGAGGTTGAGCGGTGTTAGTTTCTCGGACCTGCTTGCAGCCGGTGTCAAAAAGCCTCCAGTGCTGACCTCGTTTCTGCAGTAGTCAGAAACAAGTCTTTAATTCTCCCCAGTAAGCAACTGTCCACACCAACTGAAAGGTCCAACACTTATTTATTCCTTCTTGCACAATAAACAGTCTCTTTAAGAGCAGACGGGTTGGGACAAACACAGGTCAGATAAGGTGGGAGGAGGTCCAGGCACAAACTTGAATTTGGGTTTCTCCTGCTCTGATTAGCATGAACAGGCTTGGCGCACAGTCTCTGCCACAGACCATGAGGTTGGTAACTGCCACTGACCGGGTGAATAAATATGAAAGTCACGGCTACTGACCTTGGGTGCGTTGTATCACTGCCACTGTGATTTAAAGAACACGCACTTCCTCCCATTAGTGAACTAGCCCTTATAGGACAAGAACATCCCTCCGAAGAGTTACCAGAGGCCCCCATCTGTCACCTCGACTCTGCGCTGGGTCTTCAGAAAGGGTCACCTCCCTGGCCTCCTCGTCCTGGATACGGGTCCCCTCGCAAGGCAGATCCCTGGGAGTCTCGGTCCCCGGCGGATCCCAGCCGAAGGCTGCTGGGCTCCGGGCCTTTCTCCAAAGTACCACACCCCAGACTGAAGGTGTCTGAGATGGAACAGCAGCTTCGTCTCTGGGCCTAGGGCACCCAGAGACAACCCGACCAGGCCTCCGGGCCTAGGGCACCCGGAGGCCACACACGCACCCAGGCCTAAGGTGCCTGAGCGCGGAACCGACGACCCCTCTGGAAGATGGCCGCCCCCTTTTATATCCTCTCCCGACAGGCACAGCAGGTTCCCCGCCCCGCCGTACTGCTGCCGAAAGGGGACAAAAAGAACACAACCTCGTACTGCAGTTCAACCTGGGGCCATAGGCCCCAGTGAACTTACACACCAGTACTATCTCCCAGGGATAGAAATGGTCCATAAGACCTAAAAATTAGTGCATCTGAGCCTAGTTACCACTCAGATGCTTCCCCCTAAATGTAACCACCCGCTACACGTGTAACATAAAAAGTCTCAAAGACCACCATTTTATTCCATAGGGTGTCTGCTAAAATAATATATATAAAGTTTGGGGGTTCTGAGTAATTTTCTAGCAAAAAACAAATGATGATTTTTACATGTAGAAGAGAAGTGTCAGAATTGGCCTGGGTGGCAAGGGGTTAATTACTATAAGAACCCTTTCACACTGAGGGCGTTTTGCAGGTGCTATAGCGTTACAAAATAGCACCTGCAAACTGCCCTTAAACAGCTGCTCTATTCAGCGGTGCGCTGGCAGGGCATCAGAAAAAGTCCTGCCAGCAACTTCTTTGGAACGCAGCAGGAGCGGTGAACTCACCGCTCTTAATGTGCTCCTTCCCATTGAAATCAATAGGCAGCACACCACCCTATCGACGGCAATACGCCGCTGTAGCGGTGCATCGTGGGCGATTGTAACCCTTTTTTTGGCTGCTAGCGGGGGTTAAAAACAAATCTGACGGTAAAATAGCAGCGTTTTACCGCTATTTTACCGCCGACGCTCAGGCGGCATAGTGTGAAAGCAGTCTTAGTAATATACAAATAATTATTATAAGCACTGTGAGCTCATCCTCTCAGTCTGCTGCAGAGTGTATCAGCTTGTATTTAAACTGTCCGCTCTGTATATAGCTTCTGACAGGCTGCGCAAGCAGACCTGTATCTCCGGAACCATAAATGATAGCAAATGAGCTACAATCCTCAAAGTCTATCTTTTTTTTTATTTTAATTTTATTTTTATTTTTATTTTTTTGGACAAATGGGCCTATCTTGAGAAGGGGCCTGGAGCTGCAGCTTCAATAGCCCCTATGTTAATCCGGCCCTGGGCACAGGCAGTGATAAAACCTTGACAGAGGGTCCATCTTTTCCTCCCTCTATCTAAAACCAATTAAAAAAAAGCTTTTGCCTTGAGAGAAATTAATTCAAGTTTCTTTAACCGCTTGCAGACCGCGTCATGTAGATTTACGGTGGCAGAATGGCACGGCTGTGAAAAGTAACTTATATTTACGTTACATTGAATTTTGCGGCGTGCGTGCGCCCCTGCTGCGAGCTCCGTGACCGCGCCTGCGGGACCCGCTGACTCAATGTCCGCCGGTGTCCCACGATCGTGTCACGGAGCGGTAGATCGGGGAGAGGCCAGTAAACAAGGCATCTCCCTGTTCTGCCTAGTGACAGGACACTGATCGTCTGCTCCCTCTCATCGGAAGCACTGATCACTGCCGTGTCACAGTAAGCCCCGCCCCCACAGTTAGAATCACTCCCTAGGACACACTTAACCCCTTCCTAGCCCCCTAGTGGTTAACCCCTTCCCTGCCAGTCACATTTATACAGTAATCAGTGCATTTTTATAGCACTGATTGCTGTATAAATGTGAATGGTCCCAAAATAGCGTCAAAACTGTCTGATGTGTCCACCATAATGTCGCAGTCACGATAAAAATCGCTGATCGCCGCCATTACTAGTAAAAAATAAAATAAAAATTAAAATGCCATAAAACGATCCCCTATTTTGTAGACGCTATAACTTTGGCACAAACCAATTAATAAACGCTTATTGCGATTTTATTTACCAAAAATATATAGAATACGTATCGGCCTAAACAGAAAAAAATTGGGGATATTTATCATAGCAAAAAGTACAACAAATAACGCTTTTTTTCCAAAATTGTCTCCTATTTTTGTTTATAGCGCAAAAAATAAAAACCGCAGATGTGATCAAATGCCACCAAAAAGAAAGCTCTATTTGTGGGAAAAAAAGGCCGTCAATTTTGTTTGAAAGCAACGTCGCATGACTGCGCAATTGTGAGTTAAAGCGACGCAGTGCCGAATCGCAAAAAGTGGCCCAGTCATTTGGCAGCCGAATCCTCCGGGGCTGAAGAGGTTAAACGTAACCAGATTGGTCACAAGCTAGCCACTGATGCACAACCTGTCCCAATCACTACGGATTCCCTGGTGCCGACAGGGTCTTCTCTTCTGTTTCCTGTTCCTTCCCCCTTTCCATTGGCAAAAAATTGTATGCAACATACAAATTTAAAGAGGGCTCTTCGGGTATTGCATCTCTGCATCCCACTACCCTTAAAAACTATGACCAGCTTTATTGGCTCATTGAATACCTGCTAGGCTTGTAGTTCCTCCAATCACAACATGCCCAGGCTAATGGAGAACGTTCCATACTCGTGTGCATGAGTATCATGTACCTGTATCACTATTGTAGAACTGCTTAAAAGATGCAGGTTTTGTAGGAATTAAAAAAAAAATGGCTGTGACCTTGCTGCCCAGATGAAGCTGGAACCGACTCAGCCAAGCACCGATATCCATATCCTGTACCCATGAAGGGACAGGACTATGGCTAAACTAAGTCTATGCTGCAGAAGGACAAATAGAGGATACTGGCAGAGAAGAGCCATGTGCTCACAACAGGCAGTGTCATCTTCAGGTCCCTGAGATTCATTTCTGAAGTGCTCTTTACAGTGCCTGGAGTGTCTGCTAAAATGAGCTACACATTTTACATAGCAATCATCTGTGTGGTGTTTGGGACTTGCTGTACTGAAAGCAGTAAATGCCTCTGGGCCTCTGTTGCCATTTACTGTCTTGATTGAAAGCAACTCCGAATATTACACTCTTCTTGCTCTCTGTTAAGCTTTGTACAGTTGGACATTCCCTGTAATGTGGTGCACGTCAATACTGAATGACTGTGACAAATGAAGTGGTGAGGACAAGTCTGAGAAGACGCTTTATCACTCCTCTACTTCACATTTTCCCCTGAAACAAATACACACCTAAACTGATAAGTAGAGAAAATAAAATAGCATTATGCTGTTTTCAGCTTCAGATAAGAGAGGAATTTTCACTTATCTTTAAATTTTGTATCTTGGAGTACAGTATAGGCTGAGTACTCATAAATCCTAGTTAGAGGCTCATACCGTCAGGTGACTGGACACTAGTGATGAGCCGAACACCCCCGGGTTCGGTTCGCACCAGAACCCGCGAACGGACCGAAAGTTCGTACGAACATTAGAACCCTATTAAATACAATGGATGCGAACGTTCGAATTCTAAAGTGCTAATTATAACGACTATTATGCATGTTATTGTCCTAAAAAGGGTTTGGGAACCCGGGTTCTGCACCAGGGGACATGTATCAATGCAAAAAGAAGTTTTAAAAACGGTCGTTTTTCGGGAGCAGTCATTTTAATGATGCATAAAGTGAAAAAAAAAAAGTCAAATATTCCTTTAAATATTGTACCTGGGGGGTGTCTAAAGTATGCCTGTGAAGTGCCACGTGTTTCCCGTGTTTAGAACTGTCCCTGCACAAAATGACACTTCTAAAAGGAAAAAAAAGCCATTTAAAACTGCTTGCGGCTTTAATGTAATGTCTGGTCCTGGTAATATGGATGAAAATCTTTAAGAAAAATGGCATAGCTACCCCATGACCCCCCCCCCTACCCCAGCCCATTACCAGCCCCTTTGGGTCTTGTATGGATATTAAGGGGAACCCCGCACATAAAATAAAAAAGGCCCTATATACTCTGAACAGCCGTATACAGGCGGTGCATACAAGACAGGGACTGTAGGTTTGTTCTTATGTAGAATCTGTTTGTAATTTTGAACAGGTACATTGTTTAAGTGTAGCTCCAGCCCAAAAATCTATTTTTAAACTTTTTGGAAAACATAGGTAAGGGTTATCACCCCTGTAACATTTGTTTTGCTGTCTGTGCCCCTGTTCAGAACATTTCACCTCACTTTCCGTCCCAATGACAACTGTTTTTGAAATGTGGTGTTTTTCTTGAAACAAGGATTGGTGATAAAGCATCAGTACAGAGGAGACACCTTTCTCCCATATTAATTCTTACAGGAGAGAATTTTCCTTCCTAGGGGTAGATTTCCTCTCACTTCCTGTTGTCTTCTTGCGTTTGCAAGTAGGAGTCGTTTGTAAGTTGGATGTTTGAAAGTAGGGACCTGCCGTATATACGCTGCAGAAATAGGCCCCTTAGTTGTTGGTGTTGGCACAACACTGTAAGCACTCACAGTTACTCTTGGTTGGTGCTGGAACGCCCTGCTGTCAACTATTATATCAGGAATTGTAATTACATATAATTGTTGAACAGTGGTAGTAAAAATTGGGCCTTTGATGGTGGTGCTGGTGCCACAACACTGTAAGCCCTGACAGTTACTCTTGGTGGGTGCAGCAATGGGCCCTGCTGTGAATTATTAGATCAAGAATTGTAATTACATGCCCCTTTTGAACAGGGGCTGAAAAATTGGGCCTTTCGTGGTGGTGGTGGTGGTGGCGTTGCCACAACACTGTAAGCCCTCAGAGTTACTCTTGGTGGGTGCAGCAATGGGCCCTGCTGTGAATTATTAGATCAAGAATTGTAATTACATGCCCCTGTTGAACAGGGGCTGAAAAATTGGGCCTTAGGCACTGGTGGCACAACACTGCAACCCCTCACAGATACTGTACTTGGAACACAGCAATGAGCCCTGTTGCAAAGTATTGCTTCGAAAATTGTAATTACACGCCCCTGTTAAACAGGGGCTGAAAAATTGGGCGTTAGGCACTGGTGGCGGCACCCATAAACAAAAATGATCTTCCAAGCTATCATCATCAATCGTATCATTGAGGACTCGGAGGAGGAGGATAGCCAGTCAACATAACAGCACAGGCACTCAGCATCAGTCTTGAAGGGATGTGACATGTTAAAATCAATTAGTCTGTTATATCAGCATCAGGTGTGTGGTAGCTGGTGGTGATCCAAGACTGGTTCATCTTGATGAAAGTCAGTCGATCAACCGAGTCGGTGGACAGGCGCACCCTGTGATCCGTGACAAATCCTCCAGCAGCACTGAATGTGCGTTCCGAAAGAACGCTGGATGCAGGACAGGCCAGTAAAATCATCCCTAAAAGCCTCCTCCTCCTCCTCCTCCTCCTCCTCCTCCTCCCTCTCCTCCTCCCTCTCCTCCTCCCTCTCCTCCTCGTAAAGGGGGCCTTGAGAGGCAAGGAAGTCCTCCTCTTCCTGCCTCTGTTCTGCCTCAAGTGCCCTGTCCATTATTCCATGCAGCGTGTGCTCCAACAGGTGGACAAGAGGTACAGTGTCACTGATGCATGCACTGTCACTGCTCACCATCCTCGTGGCCTCCTCAAATGGTGCCAGGACAGTGCATGCATCCCTGATCATGCACCACTGGCGTGGAGAAAAAAAAACAAGCTCCCCTGACCCTGTCCTGGTGTCGTAGTCGCACAGGTACTCATTGATGGCCCTCTGCTGCGTGTGCAGCCGCTGCAGCATGGCCAACGTTGAGTTCCACCTGGTGGGCATGTCACATATAAGGCGGTTCTTGGGCAGGTTCAACTCCTTTTGCAGCTCAGCCAGGCGAGCACTGGCATTATAAGATCTGCGGAAATGCACACAGACTTTCATGGCCTGCCTCAGGACATCCTGTAAGCCCGAGTACCTGCCCAAGAACCGCTGCACCACCAGGTTAAGGACGTGAGCCACACAGGGCACATGGGTCAGTTGTCCCTGTCGGAGGGCGGAAAGGAGGTTGGTGCCATTGTCGCAAACCACCATTCCTGGCTTAAGCTGGCGTGGCGTCAACCACCTCTCGGCCTGGCCCTGCAGAGCAGACAGGACCTCTGCCCCAGTGTGGCTTCTGTCCCCCAAACACACCAGCGCAAGCACGGCATGGCATCTTTTTGCCTGCGTACTTGCGTAGCCCCTTGACCGGCTACGGAGCACCTCTGGTTCAGAGGACAAAGCACAGGAAGAGGCCATGGAGGAAGAAGAAGAGGAGGGGGTGGAGGAGAGAGGTGTGTCACAACCACTAGTAGCATTTTGTAGGCGTGGCGGTGGAACAACCTCCAACACTACTGCACCTTGTCCTGCATCCTTCCCAGCTGCCAAAAGAGTGACCCAATGGGCCGTGAAAGAAAGGTAACGTCCCTGTCCATGCCTGCTGGACCATGAGTCAGCGGTAATATGCACCTTACCGCTGACCGCCCTGTCCAGCGAGGCCAAGACATTGCCTTCCACATGCCGGTAGAGAGCCGGAATAGCCTTCCGTGAGAAAAAGTGGCGTTTGGGAACCTGCCACTGAGGAACCGCACATTGCACAAACTCACGGAAGGGGCCCGAGTCTACCAACTGAAAAGGCAGCAGTTGAAGCGCTAGCAATTTAGCCAAGCTAGCATTCAACCGCTGGGAATGTGGATGGCTGGGAGTGAACTTCTTTCGACGGTCCAGCAGCTGGGGCAGGGAAATTTGCCTGCTAGAATCGGACGTCGGTGTACTGCTAGCAGAGTGGCCGCAAGTACTTGGCTGTGACACACCTAATTCTACACCTTCATTCCTCTCAGTGCATGTTTTAGAGAGGACTGAAGTTATAGTGGGGTTGGAGATCCCAGCTGATGCGGTGCAAGGAGAGGTCCGCTTTGTTCTTTGGTGTGGGTCTTTGAGGTAGGCTTGCCAACGAGCTGCATGGCAGGTCAACATATGTCTGGTCAGGCATGTGGTACCCAAGCGGCTGATGTTTTGGCCACGCGATATACGCTTGAGACATATGTTGCAAACAGCAGCTGTGCGATCTGATGCACTAGCCTCAAAAAAGGCCCACACCAAAGAACTTTTTGAATGACGGGCAGAGGCAGCGCCCTGCACAGGCGGAGCTCTGCGGTGTGATTCCGTCGGTGTACTGCCCTTACGCTGGCCACCAAAGGGCATCCTGCCTCGTTGGAGATGTGCCTCCTCCTCATCCTCCTCCTCTCTCCTATTAGGCACCCACGTGGAGTCAGTGACCTCATCATCCCCTCCCTCCTCATCACTGGAGCCAATCTGGCAGTATGCTGCAGCTGCTGAAACATGACTGCCAGATTGGTGTCCTTCTTGAGCATTCCCTCTGTCTGCTCTCACGCTACTGCCTTCCTGTAGCTGGGTTTCATCATCAGACCCTTCGAAACGCTGGGCATCCTCCTGGAGCATGTACCCAACACTGTGCTCAAACAGTTCGGGGGACTCCTCAGGAGGAGGACATGGTGGGTCTAGGGAAGGAGTGACTGATGAGGAGTCTGACATTGATACCAGGGAAGAGGACGCTTTGGCAGCTGCTTTGCCAGTACCCTGAGCCTGGGTGAGAGAGGATGAGGAGGAGGAGGAGGGCTTGGTCATCCACTCTACCAAGTCTTCGGCATGATGTGGCTCAACATGTCCAGCTGCCGAAAAGAAGGACAAGCGTGTCACATGGCCATGTGCTGATGACAATGCACCGCGTCCACGACCAGCACTGTTGCCCCCAGACACAGAGCCTGCTTGCCCTCTTTTATTGCCTCCTGACTGTCTGCCTCTCCTTGTTTGCCTTCCAGACATTCTAATGGATGGCCTGCAGGGAGATGGGAAAAAAGCAATAAGGGCTACCTTCAGGTGTCCTTCTCTGTCCCTTTACTTAAGGATTTCTAAATATGGTTGAGGATGATTGCTTTCGCACAGAATAGCACAATGACAATTTCCCTGACTGTCCAAAAAACAAGGATTTCAAAGATGGTTGATGAGGAATGCTTTAGCACAGTATAGCACAAGGAGAATTTCCCTCACTGTCCTTCCCTGTCCCTAGAAATAAGGATTAGCACAGTGAAACACACTGACACTCTCCCTACCTATCCTTCTCTTTCCCTAAACTAAAGGAATCCAGGTTAAGCAAGAAAAAAAAATGTCACTGTCCCTGCCTATGCTTCTCTTTCCCTGCTCCGGAACACACTACACTAGGCCGCCGTGCTGGCGGCCTTTTATAGTGTGGGGCGTGTACTAAACACCCTCAGCAATAATTGGCCACAGGCATCCTGCCTGTGGCCAATCATTGCTCTCCTCGCTGCCGGCGCTGTGATTGGCCAAGCATGCGGGGTCACAGTGCATGCTTGGCCAATCACAGCGCCTGGATGACACTGCGATGGCGTAGTGCATTGTGGGCCGTTCGCGTCACTCGAATTAGGCGCGAACGGCCCAAATCGTTCGATCTTCGTCGAACGATCGAACAGCCGATGTTCGAGTCGAACGTATGTTCGACTCGAACACCGAGCTCATCCCTACTGGACACTGGCAAAGCTTTTTAGGACATGCCCACTGGGTACCTCCCCTATAACCCTAACCCACTCTGAGAGTCCACTGCTTTTTAGCAAGAAATGCAGAGAAACCAAGGAACAAAATGGGGAGTTACATAGTTAGTCAGGTTGAAAAAAGACAAGTCCACAACCAGTTCAACCAAAAAAAAAAAATACAATCCCATATACATGTAGCGGGGTCTCCTTTAAGACTCTCAGGACTACCTTACCCAGAACCCCATTCGGCACCCAGGATGCAATGTTTCCACTCCAGAGACTCATGGGTGGGGTTATATAAGGAGGAGGGAGGCGGCGCTCGGTCTCTTTGGGACACAAGACTTCAGTGGGGAGATCTTCCTGTGCGGATCCGCTGTGGTGCAAGGCCTGAAGCCTGGGCCTTGCGCTGTTACCCAAAAGAGCCTTCCACCCCCATTGCGAGCCTGGGTGGCATCTGACTCGGTCATCCTCAACCGCTGCTGAGCCGGAGACCAGACCGCTGCAGAGGCTGTGTGTGGAGACACAGCAGGTGGAAGTTCCCGGACTGGGATCGCGTCCGGAGGGGTGAGCGAGCACATGCTCAATCCATATACTGTATACTATTATTAGGCCTACAGACTGCCGTGGCCCACCTGTTCATATTTAAGTCCCCACTGGAGATCCATAGCAGAACTGAGTCAAACGGATCTCTAGTGGAGTGTTTTGTGTTGGCATTTTTTACCCTTTGGATTACAAATGTGTTCCTGAAATGTGCACCACCGTTTAAAGACTTGCATGCGAAGAATTCATCCCCTAGAGACTGAGTTATATGGTCAGGCCTGGCCATTCAGATCGTTTAATTAGTTGCTGCGCCATAGGGCGCATAGTGAAGTACTGTTACACGTGGCGCGTGTGCGCCATATCTTACTAGTTATAGTGTGGCTATTGCTGCAGGGCTCTGCAGATAGATTCATGTGATCTGTTACAACTGTTGATTTTATTGCCAGTAGAAAGTAAACTCGTTATTCTTCTATCCTTGCATTGGTGTCTGAATTTAACCATAGAGCATAAGATATATACATATTACCCTAGACTAACTGTGCCAGAGGGGGGTCGAGTGAATTGCCGGGGGTTGGCGGTGCTGTCTTCAGGGCCCAAACTAAATCTGCGGTCCTCTTAACTGAAGGTATCGCTACACGCGTGCAGCGGCCACCTCCACTCCCCTCTTTATCTCGTCTTGCCTTTCTCTTGTCTAGGGGTACCTTAGAGGGGAGGGAGCGGGGACACCACGCCTGGCTTCCACCACAGGTGTTAGTGCGGTATAAGCAACGGTTTTGTATTACCTTTGGGTCAGTGCTGTGCACCTGGATCCTCCCTCCAAGAGTCACCGTGAACCATGTCTGTTAGAAAATGAGCTCCACACCATTAAAGTTAGACACTCCTTTATTCTCCTTGTCTGAACACAAACAGTTGAACCCCCTTGATAGAACAGAAAAGGAGGTGTGGATGCGAACAGGCCCAGACACAATGTAAGCTGCCACTTCCCTTCCTAGAAGTGTGTCCTGGTCTCTGCACGAGGGTAGATTTCCTTCCAGGCCATCTCCGACGAGAGACTCACTTGTCACCGGCAATATGCTGCACCGGGTCTTCAAATGCGGAGCTCCCCCCGGTCCATTGCGCCTTCCGGATTCGGGTACCCAATCCCTGGGTACCCTAGGATCCCCTTCCCTCGCGGAACCCAGTGTTGGGCACTGAGCTCCGGACCTCCATCTAAGTACCTCACCCCAGGCTAAAGGTGCCTGGGATGGAACTCGACCTCCGCTGTCCTCTGGGCCTAAGCCACCCAGAGGAGCGACACGACCCACCGTCCGCAGGCTGAAGGTGCCTGGGACTTCGACCCCGTGACCAAGATGGCCGGCCCCCTTTATACCCTCTCCCAGCAAGCACGGCGGGTTCCCCGCCCCACCATACCGCTGCCGAGGGAGGACAAAAAGGAGGACGGCACACAGCGATAATCCAACCCAGGGCGACAGCGCCACCCAATGGGCCGCGGTGAATCACACATCACTGGTGTCACTTCCAAATTCAAATTTACACCCGGGAAAGTACATACCCGCTACATACACAATCCTTCACCCACAGTTGATCCAGAGTAAGGCAAAAACCCCCAGCAAAGCATGCTCCAATTTGCTACAGTAGGGAAAAAAATTATTTCCTGATCCCCCAGTAGTCAATCGGATTTCCCCTGGATCAACTTTACCTAAAAAATGTTATTACCCAGTTATATTATGTTAGGGTGACCAGACATCCCCAGTTTCAGGGGACAGTCCCCGGATTGAGGACACTGTCCACGGACCAAATCTTTCCCCGGTTTTGTCCCCGGATTGGATTTGAACAGGGGCTAGGGCAATTTCAACGACAGTCAGTGCAGAATTAAAAAAAAAAAAATATCTGAATTACACACCCATTAAAAAAAAAAAACTGAATTACACACCCCCGGTCTGCCGCTCCTACTAGCTTAGGGGGGTGTATTTTTTTCCATTATCTGTGCCCCTTTCTGATGATCATGTGCTGGTCGGAGCGGAGGGAATATTTCTTAAGTTTCGGGCGCATTCCCATTCAGCTCCGCTCGCATGTTCTTCTGCCTTGGCTCAAGTCCCGGCCAGCCGCCTGCCTGCTTATCTCCTTGCCTTCCCTGGCGGAGTGATCTTCCTCCTCTCCCCACCCAGTAGTAGCCGGGGCCCGGAGAGTAAGACTTGACAGGCTGTGAGGCGGGCGGCGGAGACGGGCAGAGAGTCGCTGATTACCACCATTACTAGTAAAAAAAAAAATATGTCCCAGGATTTCATTTTAAAAATCTGGTCACCTTATATTATGTACATTTAGTAAAGTATCCAGGCCTTTTTGAAAGCAATCTACTGATCTGGCCAGAACCACCTCTGCAGGGAGTCTATTGCACATTTACACAGATCTTACTGTGAAGAAACCTTTCTTTATTTGGAGATGAAATCTTTTTTCCTCTAGTAAAGAGTGCCCCCTTGTCCTCTGTGATGACCTTAAAGTAAATAACACCAAGTTCACTTAATGAAGGGCACAAGGATGGTAGTAATGAGTATGGTCTAACTGATGTGAAAGACTGATTCCACCTTGGGAAGAAAGGTTGGTTTTGGGCAAAAGACAACCTGGTCTTTGTGAAATATAAGGAACTGCTCCTTACAGGAGTGAGCCGCCAACTCGGACACATCTGACAGATGTGATAACAACCAAAAAAAGCTACTTTGCAGAAGAGGTCATCTAAAGGAATATCTCTAATGGGTTCAAGGGGTGGTTTTAACTTCCTGCAGTGCTATTCCTAATTCAGGCACTCTCCAGCTTCACTGCTGTTCAGACTACGTTGTGATATTGCCTAGCAAAGAAAATAGGGTGGCTTAATGGTCTAGGCTCAGAGTGACACTGAGATGCCGTGATACTTGTAATGTGTTGGGACTTGTTTTATCAGACTCTCCTCCCTCCACCAGAGTTTTTTTTTTTTCTGCTAACCGGTCAACTTGGAAGTGACACCCTGTACAGACACCAGACTGAGCTGTAATTTCAAGAACTCAGACATTAAGTTGTGCATTGGATTTGGACACTGATACATTTTAAGCAAGTGTAGCACTAAAGTGTTTGAATCTGGCAACTTGAGAGTGAATAAAGTGCAAACGGCTTGCAACACAAATATTTTTATAAATATTGATTGGTTATTTTGGTGAATTTTTCATTTTATTTTAGGCATACCTCCCTATTTTTGAATGAGGGACATTTGAGGTAAAAGATGACCCGCAGCACGCATAATGTGGGTGTGACCAAACTCAGTGGGAGGGGCTTAAAGGGCAGAGAGAGAGAGAGAGGGGGTGACAAAGACAGGTGAGAGAGGGGGACCTGGAAATGTGATCAGGCAGCGTAGTAGGAAAAGGTGACCGTAAAGTGCGATAGGAGAGGAGAACCTAGAAGTGTGACAGGACATGAGTACCCGAGCAATGTGAAAGGAGGGGGCATCTGGGCAATAAGGACACTTAACTAACTACTGTTGCGTGGCACCTGGGAATTATGACAGGAGGGCGGCAACTGGTCAGTGTGACAAGAGGGGAGAGTGACAGCAGAAGGAACCTGCGCACACATTTTATTTGCTTACACGCTGGGCAAAAATGTATTATTTTTTCCAGTGTTGGGGTTTTGGATTGGAGTCAGGAATCTGACAGTGGCAGAGAATGTACTGTATTTGTAGGTTACCGGTCAGGTGCAGTCCTCCTACATTACTGGGCGGGAGCAACCTGGGGCGTGAGTGGTCCTCCTAAATCCCCATCACCGGTTGGAACCAGCCTGGGGCAGAAGCGGTACTGACACATCACCAGACGGGAGCCCATACAGTCTTACCTTACATGACTGGAGCTGCCGTGGGAGAGGAATTGGGGGTGGACAGAGCTGCATAGTGGTAGTTTCCACCTGATGTGCACGCTGGTGGTCCTAGCAACCAATGCCTGCAATGCCTCCGTGACCTTGCTTTGATTCGCCGGGACTTACATCAAATCCCAGTATGATCCAGACAAATCTGGGATGTTTGGGAGGTATGTTTTGGGTAATTGTATTATATCATAGAAACTGACAAGGGAATTATTGAGTAGAGTGGTTAGGTGCTTTGCATAAAAAAAATAAAAAAAATAAAAAAAAAAAGCAAGGAGAGAGGCGCCTCTGAGTGTAGATGATTAAAAGCAATTTAATAAGGTATTATAATACAAGCAACTCACATTTTGCGAGAATAAAATCGGCATTGAATGATATCCAGGAGTGGAAGGGATCCTCAGGTCAGTCATGCAATCCTAGTCCTGCTGGGGCGCTGCTGGGAATCAACACAATACCGCTGTAAGATGGAGGAGAGCCGGTCGCGGTGGGGGAACTTCAGAGCGAGGCCTGGAACGCTGTTTGTCTGAGCAGGCGAGGGGTGATGACGTCACTGGTGACGCGTTTCGTGAGCTAGCGTACAGCGCATGACGTGGCAGTCGCGCTCCTTCGTCAAACTGATGGGTGAGGCTGTGGGGCTATGTTATTATAGGGAAGAAGGGAGGGAAGGGGCGTGGCCAGGGAAGTCAAGTTAATAGACAGGTCTAAGGTATACAGAGAACGGAACAGACATCCAGATGCCGTATAGATCTAATTCGAGCATCACTCCAGCTGCTAGAATCCACTCTAATGGGAGACTATCCGGGTGAGCTGAGCCTACTTGAAGATACAGGTAGTGAATCGTGTATTCGTTTGTGCCTGGGCCTACTCCAATACCTTTTGCTGTCCTGTTCTCCATCCACCCTTTCCTATCTAGTGAATGTGCATATGAGAAAATATACTCTACGTTGGAGTTGCAACTGGTGTGAACCTTGGAGTTATTGGGGGAAATAGAGACTTGCCTTTATTGCAGTGGAGATGAGAACCATTCTCTGGAGAACCTAGCCGTGGAGACCCAGTTACATTACACCGCTCAACCTCTTCACACAGGAGGGTACGGGCATGTGGCACAGTGTGCCCCTTTTCCTACAGGTGAGCCAAAGGTAGGGAAAAGGGGCCCGGTTGCTACATTACTATATATGTTCTTTACTGGCCTACCTACCCCATCTTATCAATTTTTACCCACATCATTCCCCATACCCGCCCACCATGGATATGATCTCCACTATAGAAAACCATAGATATATGGTCCTGGAACAGATATACTTTACACTATCCTCTGTCACCTTTTCCCAAGATGCCAAACTTGTAGGCAAAACACGCCACAGCCTTTGTGGCAAATTCAAACAATTAGAAATAATGATCCAGACCACAAACCAACAGTGGTGGGATAAATTCTTTCTATCACAGTATATAGACACTAAGGTTTCACCTAGAGGCTTACGTGTTATGAAAGACTGTCTTATGTTTCTGGACAATGACAGCTCCAAGGAATGGGCTAACATTGCTGAATTTTGCACAGCCAAATGGATGGGAATACTTATTTCCCACAGAAACAATAGGTTTGAAAAATTCCACTGTCAATTAAAAAGGATTATAGAAGAAATCTCCAACTATTCGGTACCTATCCCCTCCAGCTGGCTGGAAGTTCTGAAGAACACCACCAAAAAAGATGAGGACAATCTTGTAAATATGAAAATGGGTAAATTCAAGCGTGATCTTGATGACTACAATTCTGACAGGGTGTTTTCCTGGAACAAAAAAGCCCCTCATTATGGCACTACTGCACCATCCACACGTGCCACTCCTATTCCATCCCATCAGGATCACGTATACATATACCCCCTAATCCTCCACACCACCCATCCCCTCGGCCTCTAATGGACTTACAATTCCATCATGCCCCTGGTAGACATCAGAAGGAACTTCCGTTTACTCGTACCATCATGCCGCCTTTCTGGGTGAATTCCAACACCCCCAGACGGTACCAAGGTCAGAACAAGACCAAAACACACAATAAATATAACAAGAATGATGGACTTATCATGGCGCTGAATCAGTTCTATAACAGACCCTCCAGCTCACGATTGACTACAGTTTCCAACATACCACCCATCGTGAACAACAGTCCCTGCCCTGTGAATCGCCCAGGACCCCACATAGCAACCATTGCTACCTCTACCCATTCTCATATAGCAGGGGTGTCTGCTCTCCTCATCAATACGACTACCCGTTGCACACCATCGGTGCCCAGGGTACCAGTGGACCTCAACACTACATCTGCCAGTGTTTCTGCTCCCATACCCCCTTCTACTGATGCTCTTACACCATCTTTTTAGTGCCCAGTCCTCCTCCGGCCTCAGCTTCAAGAAAAAGAAAGCTCACAGTAGAGGCTGCAGAGGAGGATGAACAAAACAAAAAAAATCAGAAATACCAAAAACCTATAAAAATATTTAACCTTTCTTCTCATATTTTATCTATTGCGGACACTTCTCTCCTCAGCCATGGACTTAATTTTGCCCCTATAAAACAAACCTATTCCATTTCTCCTCTTTAAGGATCTCAACCATTATATACATAACCTTACCCTTAAGAGACACTATCCTTTTCTTGTTTGATATGATAAAAACAATATCACTATTAGCTCCCCCACCCAATCTACCTTTGAGCTCTTGGAACCTCATTCCGAGTCATTTGAACCCAATACCGTCTCTTCTGAGGAAGAATTTTGTGATGAAGATGACATCCTTGGACTCCTTACCCAACACTCTGCCACATCTCCCCCAATAATTCATTCATCTCTCAGGCCAAAATCCATTTTCTTTCCTATTCACTCCAATAGGCACATACCTCAAGAGTTTCTACAGAGTGGTCTATGCAGACCTAGTCAAAATGTGCAACTCCACGTCCAAACACAACAACCTCTTACCATCCGAAAATGACAGCACTAGACCAACTGTTAAAGACTGACAATATAGTTATCAAATCTGCCGATAAAGGAGGAGGGATCATTCGACAAAACAGACTATTTGAAAGAAGCCCACAGACTCCTTTCCGATGAAACCACCTACATGAAGCTTAAAAGGGATCCTACAACAGACTTCGCTAAAGAAGCAGAGATCCTGATCTCCAATGCACTCCAGGAAGGCATTATCACCAAAACTGAAAGCCAATTTCTACGGAAAAACTTATCAGATACCCTATTTTTACTACCTACCCCAAATTCTCAAAAATTCAGAGCATCCCCCAGGTAGGCCCATTGTAGCCGCTATGAACAGTGTAACCACAGGCTTCAGCCTTTACATAGATCAATTTCTGCAACCTATCGTACTCCAACTACCATCCTATATACGTGATGACACTCATTTACTTGAACTCCTATCCCCCTTTAGGTGGGAGTCAACTTACGTCTGCCTTTCACTTGACGTTTGTTCACTTTACACCTCCATTCTGAACACCTTTGGGTTAATGACACTGGAACAATTCCTGTTCATAGACCCAATGATTAACCCCCGCCAGGCAGACTTAATCATCCAAGCCACCAGGTTTTGCCTCACGCACAACTACTTTACTTTTGATGGAGACTTCTACCAGCAATTACAGGGTACGGCGATGGGGGCTAATTTTGCTCCCTCATACGCCTGCCTCGCCATGGGTTTCTGGGAGACTAACCATATACACACCAACAACCCCTTTGCAGCCAATATCTTCTTTTTTGGACGGTACATAGATGATCTCATCATCATCTGGGACGGTGCCCTCAACCTTATCCCACTCTTTGTTTAACACTGCAACAACACTTATGGGCTGTCATTCACATCTGTTTCCCACCCCTCTACTATGGCCTTTCTGGATCTTGAACTTGGACATGACGAGCAGATTATCTGCGCAAAGAACTATACTAATCCCACAGCAGGAAATTCTTACCTGCATTAAAAAAGTTGCCACCTCCCAAAATCGATAGATAATATTCCTAAGAGTCAATTTTGCCGTCTCAGGCAAAATTGTACCAAGGATTCTGACTACGTCGAACACAGTGCAAACCTGAAAAATACATTTATAGACAAAAAAGTACCCCGAGAGCCTGATAGACGAAGTACATAACTTTTATCTCCATGGAAAACCACTCAAGCCTGACAAAACTATGTATGACAGCTCCACCAGATTTGTGACCACCTTCCATTCCAAGCACAAGAATATGGAAAGAATTTTATCGAAACATTGGAATAATCTTCAGCAGGATCCCCATTTGAAATCTGCATTATCTACCCACCCTAGAGTTACTTACCGGAGGGCCCCCAATCTGAAGAATAAGATTGCCCCGAGCAAACTGAAGTCCACCATAAAATTATCTCCTGCACTTACCCTCATACCATTAGTAGGCATGTATCAATGGCGAAAACCTTTGTGCAAGACCTGTAAATGTGTCAAACGCGGTCAAAAATCATTTAGCACAAAAGGCAAAACGTATCAACTGAAGGAATTTTTTAATTGCTCATCTGATTTTGTAGTATACGGTCTGAGCTGCCCATGCGGCCTACCATATGACCCTTGCGACAAAGGTTTGGGGAACATAGAAGATACATAGAGGGTGGCACAGACCCTCACAGTGTTCCCAAACACTTATTCTTGGGGGTGGCGGGTGCCCGTAAGTATAGCCCCTAGACCCCCCCTACTCCCTTTTATTTTTTTTTCTCTCTCTCTCTCTCTATATACATATACTATTGTTATCATGTATGTACATATGTATATATTGTTGTTATACTGTTATGTATATATCATCCATGTATTGCTGTAATATTCTGGATTGGTTTTTTTTTCTAGTCCTCCCTATCATTGGTACCTGACCACCCATGTCACTCGTCCCAGTCAGTCATACTCCCCCCCCCCCCCTTTTTGTCACGTTCCACTAACCTTATATACCAATTCCCCCCCCCCTTCAAAAAAAACAAAAAACTCCCCTCCCCCTTAATTATCATTATCAGATACTGGTTGTCCTGCCAGTCCATCATACCAACTTATCTTCCTCCCTTTCCCCTTGCCTTAATTTACGTGTTCAATTTATTCCTCTTTCCATTCCACTCTGTTCCCTTTTATTACAACTCCCTCTTTGTACCGTCCGTCCCATTATTAGTGTCATCCACCTTCACCATATTTATATATATATATATATATATATATATATATATATATATATACACACACACACACATATACATATACACACACACACACACACACATATACACATATATATATATTTATATATTACACACATACATACACCTCCATTTCATCCTTCCTTCGCCCCCCCCTCCCCTATCATTAATAATCACCAATAACCAAATTCTCTCCATTATCTCATCATCAATTACAAACTCACCTTGTTACTGTTATTATTATATTAATTTTTATATCAACTTTATCCACATCCAGTGCCTGCTAATACATCCTGTCCCTGCCCCATATATATATTTCACCATGGTTCTTTTGCTCTCCTACGCCATAAACATTTCACACTATACAGCATCCGGATGTCCGTTCCGTTCTCTGTATACCTTAGACCTGTCCATTAACTTGATTTCCCCGCCCTGGCCACGCCCCTTCCCTCCCTTCTTCCCTATAACATAGCCCCACACCCTCACCCATCAGTTTGACGAAGGAGCGTGACTGCCACGTCATACGCAGTACGCTAGCTCACGAAAAACGTCACTTGCCAGTGACGTCATCACCTCTCGCCTGCTCAGATAAAAACAGCGCTCCAGGCCTCGCTCTGAAGTTCGCCCACCGTTGCCGGCTCTCCTCCATCTTACAGCGGTATTGTGTTGATTCCCAGCAGCGTAGCGCCCCAGCAGGACTAGGATTGCATGACTGACCTGAGGATCCCTTCCACTCCTGGATATCAATCAATGCCTATTTTAATCTCGCAAAATGTGAGTTGCTTGTATTATACCTTATTAAATTGCCTTTAAACATCTACACTCAGAGGCGCCTCTCTCCTTGCTTTTTCTACAGTACTGGAATATGGTTTCTGTTCCCACCTGATGGCAGCCCTGAACATGTATATGTGACATTTTAGAATATAATTCCTTCACGGCCCCTGGATCCAAAAACTCCCCCTTGTTCATTTCCAGAGCTTGGACTCTTTTCCCCTCATTGACTATGCACGTTTTAGTACACTGGTGATTTCATGCTGGGGAGATAATCAGCTGTTTTTGGTTTCTTGCACATTTTACTTGTATACTAGGTGCTTTGCATAGGTAGAACCTTCCCTCCAATGCCATTTTTTTTGAATTGGTCAATTGCAAACAAACAATCTCCTTGAAAAAGGGTAAATGTGTGAGGTATCTTTTACAGACCACTTTAGCTGTTCAGGTTTTTGGATACAAGATTCTGTGCATGCAAAAAGTTTAGGGCCATTCTGGAAATTTTCTTATGAGATGTTTTAGGGCATCCACACAAAAAAGTAGAGCAGAAGGTAATTTTTGCAACTACTCTCTTAAAACATGATCCTGAAAAATGGGATCAGTTGGTTGCTCATTGCCCTAGTCCAGTAAGCTGCAGTTTAACATACTGAAACAGTGAGACCATCTCAAACTTTCTAAATGCAGAATCTCTGAAAAATGGAACATCTTCAATAGGTACACTGAGATGTTTGTTTAAAATGGCAGAGATCGGCAAAGATTTTGAGAGTAAAAACCTTTGAATGATTGATTGCACACGATCTGTTCATGAACCAGGGGCGGATCCAGGGGGGGGGGGGGGGGGCAACAGGGCAATTGCCCCCCCCCGAGACCATCTCTCACACTCACTTGCCGGTTTTTATTTTTTTTGCGCCTGATCTCCCGGACTTTGGGGACCCGGTACTGGCCTCGGCTTATATTCGGGTTGGCTTATACTCGAGTATATACAGTACTTGTTCTGCAGCTGCCTCTCGGAGTCTCTCTCTGTTTCTCACATCAGCCGATCAGCGGCGCCGAGAGAGAGACTCGTCCAATGTAGTTACGCGGCGCACTGACACGATACCAGGAGCGGAGGAGGAGGTGGGTGGAGCCTCTTCCCTGCACTCGTTGCCAACGCCTGGGCCGCTTGGCGTCTAGCAACGAGGGACGTCAGTGAGTCACGTCGGGCTGCTCTGCGGGCAGGTGCGATAGCGTGCGACTCCACAGACGGGTAAAAAAACGGGCGGCTCTGCTTGCGGCGCGGTTTGTGGGCCATGGTGCCGGGATGATTGAAGCGCCGACACCAGCCATTTCCCCGATAAATTTCCCACAAAAAAATTTTTTTGGCAGTGCCCCTCCCGAGAAAAGACTCTGGATCCGCCCCTGTCAGGACAGGGAGGGTCTTACATTTTTTTTTATTTCTTAGTATCCAAAAGGGGCTTAATAAGATGATGGAGAACCAAGCTGCATAATGCGGGTAGCAGCAGTGAGTTTTTCCATGTTAAACATGTTGCATGAAGCTTCCATTTCAATATAGTGGCAACCTGGGGGAGAAAAATCTTCTGCAGCTTCCTCCAATACTGCCTTAATGCCATCTTCATTCCCTTCTGTGTCTGCCTTGGCCAGGACAGGCATATTGGGAATAGATTCTGGTAAAAAAATGGCAGTACGAGAAAAGGTGTGGCTTTTTTGAGCCCTGGACAAAGATGGCTGTATTAAAGCCATTTTGTAATTGTAATTGCCGTGGATCTGCATTGCTGAATGACATGATTGATGGTTGTTTTAATTAAAGGACTTGTCAGAAAGTATGCATGCGTGTTTGTTTACCATTGATGTTTTGATGAATGAGTAGGGATACAATGTACCTCTTACTCATTCACGTGGGGGGCAGTAACTGGATGCCCTCTTACATTTTATGGGGACTTGCAGATTGTGATATGTATGTGTTGTGCGCTGTAGAGGGGAAGCTGCAGGTAGGGAACATTAGGTGATAAAACGATAAGAGTTATATTAAGAAAGGATCAGTACATAACAGTAGTTATATGCATGTGAGAATGCACACAAGAGTTCAATGGAAAAAAGTCCATATTCACTGGTGTTGGTCACAATAGAAAGCACTGGGATGGAGGGGCAGTCAGCTGTCAAAGTTAGAAGCAGCTCTGTGGGTGCAGAGATAAACGAGCAGCGCCAATCCAAGGGCAGAATTGGATAAAAAGGAACACCCCTTTAATTAGGGTACACTCACATGGTAGACAGCTTAAAAGGGCTTCTAAAGATCAGTCACGCTGTGTGCCATAAGTCCAGGTGGAAGGCGGTAAAATGCGGCGTCCCACATTTCCAGCAGCTGCCCCACTGCCCTGGAGACCACCGTCACGCCCGACAATGTGGTTCGCCACGGATTACCGCCTTCCACCTGGACTTATGGAATCAGGGTGGTCCATGTATACACTTGTTCATGGTGGCTTCTCTTACTGATATCCACCTGACTGCAGCTGGCTTTAGACGCTGGTTAAAGTGGAATGCATCTCAGACATTAAACAGCTTGTACACCCGAGGACAATTAGTACAGATATCAGTGATATCTTACCTTTTACTAAAGCCGGTCATGGCTACTATATGGTAGCCACTCCCTAATCCCTTTCTACATGCAAGTAAATCTCCTAGAGGCACATAGCGAGTAGAAAGTCCTTAGAAAGCAAACTATTATGTATCAGATTAAAGTAAAATGTTTTAATTGCATAACATTGATACAATGTCAAATAATATACAAAAGGTGAAAAGGTATACAAGGTATGAATTGTTATTTACTAAAAAAATCGCTGAGGTAATGTTGTTCTATAGAGTCTGCTGCGTTCCGTATTTACAAATCTAAAAAGGCATTATTATTGGAAAAGTTCCCGCAATATGTGATTCATCCTGCACGTCACCGACAAACTAAGTGTAACATCTCCTCAGGATCCAAGATCTTCTCTCTAGGTTTTCCTACTTCCATGCCGCGGGCCGTCTCTACGGCATCTATCTTCTCCCAGTCAGAGAAAGACACAGGCTGGATACCTACATGGAGAGAGACAGTAGACAGTTCCTTGATAGCTCTTCTTTTAACTTTTTATAAAATAGTAAAAAAAAAAAAAAAAACACAATCAAGGGGTAAAAAAAAAAAAAAAAGTGTATAGCTTGGTATATTTTTATAGTAATTAAACATCAAGAAGATTCTGCTTATAAAAATAAGTTAACCAATTGAGCTCCAAAAGGGTTTTACCCCCTTCATGAACAGGCCATTTTTTGCTATTCAGCACTGTGCTACATTTAACTGGCAATTGCGCGGTTTACGCAAATGAAACTTTTTTTTCACAAATGGAGCTTTCTTGTGGTGGTATTTGATCACTTGTTTATTTTTTTTTTTTGCAATATACACAATAAGACCGAAAATTTACAAAAAAAACAATATTTTCTACTTTCAGTTATAAAATATATCCAATAGAATCACATTTCATCATACATTTAGGCCAAATTTTAATTTTGCTACATGTCTTTGGTAATAAAAAGTCCCAATAAGTGTATATTAACTGGTATGTGTGAAAGTTATAGTGTCTACAAAACTATGGTATATACAGTTGTGCTCATAAGTTTACATACCCTGGCAGAATTTATGATTTCTTGGCCATTTTCAGAGAATATGAATGACGCAAACTTTTTTTTCCATTCATGAGTAGTGTTTGGATGAAGCCATTTATTAGCAACACACTGTACTTACCCTTTTTAAATCATAACAGAAACTACCCAAATGACCCTGATCAAAAGTTTACATACCCTGGTGAATTTGGCCTGATAACACACAAGTTGACACAAAGGGGTTCTAATGGCTATCAAAGATAACCATCTTAACCTGTGATCTGTCTGATTGTAATGGTGTGTGTGTGTATAAAAGATGAATGAGTTTCTGGACTCCTGACAGACCCTTGCATCTTTCATCCAGTGCTGCACTGACGTTTCTGAATTCTGAGTCATGGGGAAAGCAAAAGAATTGTCAAAGGATCTGTGAGAAAAGGTAGTAGAACTGTATACAACAGGAAAAAGGGATAAAAAAAGATATCCAAGGAATTGAGAATGACAATTTAACAGTGTTCAAATTCTAATCAAGAAGTGGAAAATGAGGGGTTCTGTTGAAACCAAACCACGGTCAGGTAGACCAACTAAAATTTCAGCCACAACTGCCAGGAAAATTGTTCGGGATGCAAAGAAAAACCCACAAATAACTTCAGGTGAAATACAGGACTCCCCGCTGCCCCCCCTCCTGACGGAGTGGAACCTGATTGGAGGAGTCAGTCCTCCAGGAACAGCACCAGGCGTGGGAAGGGGACACGGCATACGCGAGGAGTGTCGGCTCGTCCCTCTGGCAGATACTGGACAGTCGGTGTGGCTGAGTGAGAACTTTGGTTTTTTTTGGGGAAGGGGTGGATTATTGGGGTGCCTCACTGTACCCTCTCTGCGGTGTGGATGCAGGAGGGATAAAGACTTAGAGGCTCAGGTGCTATAGTGGGTAGGGAGTGGAGTGATAACAGTCCTCCCTTACACCCCCCCCCTTTTTTCTTTTTTTTGCCCCCCTTCTTTCCCTTTGTTTGCAATGCCGGGGACATTGTCAGTAATGGCGAGGAAAGAGGGGGTATGTACGGGTACCGGGATACAGCAACAGGCACAGATACAGCCCTCGCGGGGGACAAAGGCGAACCAGGCTGCAGCCGCAGCGAGGTTGGAGAAATTTGCACATATCCCGGTGCACACAGCTGGTCAGACTCCTACAAGAGGATTGGGGGGGGGGGGGGTCACAGCCAAATACCCAGAGAAAAAGTCAAGGGCAAGGTCAGGCACCAGCATCAGCGCCAGCGACACCAGTAACCATTGCAAGCAACCAAGGGACAAAAATAAAATAAAAAAGGCACCGATAGAAATGGAGGCAACTATAGGAACAGCGGAGGAGGAGCCATCCATGAAAGCAATCTTCCAAGCAATTAACTGCAAGTCATCATTAACTGATATTTTCGGTCAGCTGAAAGATATTAAAGAGGCCATGTCTGCACTTAAACATGACGTACAGGGGATTGAGCCACACAGGGCACATGGGTCAGTTGTCCCTGTCGGAGGGCGGAGAGGAGGTTGGTGCCATTGTCGCAAACCACCATTCCTGGCTTAAGCTGGCGTGGCGTCAACCACCTCTCAGCCTGCTCCTGCAGAGCTGACAGAACCTCTTCCCCAGTGTGGCTCCTGTCCCCCAAACACACCAGCGCAAGCACGGCATGGCATCTTTTTGCCTGCGTACTTGCGCAGCCCCTTGAATGCCTACGGAGCACCGCTGGTTCCGAGGACAAAGCACAGGAAGAGGCCATGGAGGAAGAAGAAGAGGAGGGGGTGGAGGAGAGAGGTGTGTCACAACAACCAGTAGTAGCATTTTGGAGGCGTGGCGGCGGAACAACCTCCAACACTACTGCACCTTGTCCTGCATCCTTCCCAGCTGCCAAAAGAGTGACCCAATGGGCCGTGAAAGAAAGGTAACATCCCTGTCCATGCCTGCTGGACCATGAGTCAGCGGTAATATGCACCTTACCGCCCTGTCCAGCGAGGCATGGACATTGCCTTCCACATGCCGGTAGAGAGCCGGAATCGCATTCGGGCCACTGTGCTAGAGGAGAGACTTAGCCAGTTGAAGGATGAAGTCAGCCCAATGAAAAAAGAGATGAAAGTAATGAGAGATCAGCTGAACATGTGCGTCAGTAAAATTGACGATATGGAAAACGGATTACGTAGGAAGAACATAAGCGTACTAGGCCTCCCCGAGAAGGTAACCATCCTACTAAATTTATGGAAGACTGGCTCAAAAGTGTGGTTGGTGAGGACAGTTTATCAAAGTTCTTTTCAACCGAGGAAATGGTAAAGGAAATGGGATTGATCAAAGTGTATTTTTTTATGAATTTTTTTGGGGGATTTGCACAGAGATGGGGATATAAAAGAATGTATATTTTCACAAATGGTGGGAAGATTTGATAGGAAATGAGATTCTAAATACACTAAAGATGGGGTCAAAGGGGGAGAAGATAGAAAAGCACATCCCAAAGAGTAGTCACGGTCACTTAAGGATTCCCCAAAAAGGGTCCCAAAAAAGGGCAAAAAAGGGGGGAGAGTGGGTGGGAGTGTAAGGTATAGGAATGGGGGAGGAGGTGTGACTGGGGGGGAGGAGGGCTGGGGGAAGAATGTTGGGGAGGGGCACAAGCACATGAGGGGAAATCCACAAGTTGCATTCAATTTTTTTGAAGGGCAATATCAAAAACAAGGTATATGGATTTATGGAGGTACACTTTTATAACAACAGGGATATGAGGGGTAGATGACAGATAACGGAGAAAATAGGAGGAAAACCTCAAATCTAGCTAGAAGCATTAAGGTGTGCTCATGGAATGTTCGGGGGGTAAAAGATCCGGTCAAAAGACAAGCAAACGTTTCGATGCGCCCACAGAAATTTGGGGCCCATAGTGATGGAGACTTCCGCTTTCCGGGGGGAGTGGTAATGGCGCGATGGAGTGAGCTGGCGCGCGGAGAGAACTAGGCGCCTGAACGTGCACTCTCCAGGAGAACGACAGTGATTCCCCGGATACTTCCGAGAGCCGAGAGCCCCCAAAGGCTTGATAGCGGGGAGGTACCGCTCATGCTGAGGCGGGGGAAGAGCGAAGCCGTCCCGCATATCGCAATCCATAATTACCCAACCCGTTATAGGACGGCAAAGCAGGAGAGCAGACAGGACGGAGAAGGTGGGCACAGAGCCGCTCTGCTCCGCGAGCCCCTGCCGGAGATATCTACACCAGCAGCAGCAGCAATACCCACACCTCAGAAGGTACAGCAGCCGGGAGGATGAGAAGCTAAAACCCCTACAGCTATGCAGGTACCTAACTGTGGTAATGTACCGTATAATCTAACTCGGTCTAATGTCCAGGGACCCCAGGCAGGGAAACCTGCTGAACAGGACACCTCGATGCAGGAACAGGGGGGAGAGTCTGATATAAAACGATTGTTTCAGTTAATACAGGCACTGCCCACCAGAAAAGACATGCAGACCCTGATGGTCAGCGTAACAGGGGCACTAAGAGAGGAGATAGAGGAGGTGCGCACAAAGATGGAATGGATGGATGATAGACTTTGTAAGTGGGAGTCTAGACAAAGTGTGATGGATCCACGTATGGCTCAGTTGGAAGAAAGGGTGCACCAGCAATCTCGTCAATTAGCCATGTTACAGCTGCAGTCAGAGGAGAGCGAAAATAGGAGCAGGAGAAACAACATTCGCATTAAGGGGGTCCCTGAGAACATGGAGGGTCAGATATTAAAAGAGACTGTGTGACGAATATACTAAACCGCCTGCTAAAAAAGGCGCCAGAAACGGCGATTGAATTAGATCGAGTACATAAAAGGTACCCACTGATGCAAACCACATGCAGACTAGCCCACGAGATGTACTCTGTAGAATCCATTTTTATAGAATTAAGGAAGACATTCTTAGAGCCGCCTGGCAGGATGACTTGGAATATGAAGGAGGAAAGATACAAATATTCCCAGATATTTGCGAACAAACAAAAACCAGGCGGCGTATGTTAAAGCCTCTTCTGGATCATATATTAGCAAACGGAGGTACATATAGATGGGGACACCCACTGGCAGTGTATGTGAAGAAGGGGGGACGAAGCTTCAATCAGAGAACCAGACCAACTCCCGGAGCTATTTAAATTTTTGGGGGTCAAGGCATTGAGGTCCCTAACTGGTTAAGTTTACCAGTCTGGATGGAATCCGCACCAAACCTCACAACAATAAGACACAAATCATGAAGACAGCAGGCAAGGAACCGAGGCATGACAGACAATCTAATAGGATGGACCATTATACCCAAATAGTATACCCAAAGGGATTTATTTTTCTCTTCCCACGTGACCCGGACAGATAAGGAAGAAAGAAGGGGCCACCTCCCCCTTCATTTTCTCTTTTTTTTTCTTTTTCCTCCTCTTATCACTCGGAATGAGGATGGGGCGGTATGACATTTTTTGTTTCTCTTTTGCCTTTTTTTTTTTTTTTGGGGAGGGGGGGCCTGTCCCCTTTCTCCTCCCTCTGCTCCCCTCTTTCACTTGAATGGGGGGGGGGGACCGGGAGGAGAGATGGGAGGGAAATAGAAAATGACTATGTACATGACTGTGTAAATGTCTATGGATATCTATGGGTATATGAAAATGTATTCATGGGTAAACAAAATGGAAAATAATATGATATGATACGATAAAAGGGGAAGAGATGGGAAAAGATCAGTAGGGTAACGAAGTTACAGACTGCACGCGAAGGGGGGAACTTGATGTATTGGTTTTTGTGTTCACTCATTTTTGGGTGCTTTATCCTTTTTTTCCTCTTCCTCCCCCTGGGGAATTACCCGGGGAAGGAACTTAAGGGGGGGGGGGGGGTAATATACATATCACTATGATATGATGACACATGTTTGGGTTACACACATTATATATATATATATATATATATATATATATAGATAGAAGCATATCTTTTTTTTTTTTTTTAAGTACACAGGCAACACAGACAAAAGGGCACAGTTGTGGGGGGGGGGGGGTAAGGGAATGGACAAAGGAGGGTGAATGAGGGAGTAATATTATAGATAGGGGAAAGCTAAGTGGAGGACCAAGCATATATTAGGTGGGCGAAGGAGGCAGGGGCAAGAAGGATACCCACCCTTAAAAATGTGCATAAGAGCTACCCGAGTAAGATATAGTATAGATATAACATATATAGAAAGAGATAGGATAGAGGACTCTGGTCATGGTCCTGTGCGGGTTAATGTGGGAATATTTGAATGTATAATTCTGATGGGTATGTTTGATTTAAGTTAATTGAATTTGATCTAAGGTATATGTATTTGTATGGAGATATAGTGATTCTGACAGAGGCTTATAGGTATATAGATACAGCATTTACAAGTAATCATTATAGAGGGTATCAAAGGAATGCATAGTAAAGAAGATAAATATATGCCGCAGAGAATCGATGTGTTGGAAGGGGTAAGGATGGGAAGGACGGGGGGAAAAAAAAAAAAAGGGACGTTAAAACCTAAATAGGGAGAATTAAGGGACATTAGTATGAAGGGGAAATGCGTGCAGCAAAAAGAGGGTGCATGGGAAGGGAAGCCGCAAATCTTCATTGCTGCATAACTACCCCCCCCACTAGATACGCCTCTCCTCCAGTGGGAGGGAAGTCGGAGGTGTTTAACTATTTTTCTTTGCAGGGGGGGATCGCCCGCAGGAAGTGGGAAAGACCACAGGCGTTCGCTGTGCTTATTTTTCATCCAGGGGTCACAGGGATAATCCGGGCTCTAGGAGATAGGGAGTTGTGTTTTATTTATTTTTTGTTTTTTTTTAGTTGTCTCCCCTGCCATCACTCTCCATCCACCTCTCTCGATCTGACTCTTAGAATGTAAGATAAGAAGGGACTGGTTTAATAAAGAAAAAAAAAAAAAAGAGGAGAAAGAAGGGAAAGGGGAAAGAAAGAGAAAAGGAGTAAACATTAAGATGACTAGAATAACGTTTACATCCTATAATGTTAAGGGACTGAACTCCCCAGAGAAACGTAACATGCTGCTGGCGGAATTGTGGAGAATGAGGTCGCAGATTGTATTTCTACAGGAGACACATTTAAAAAAAAAAATTCCAAGACTAGGGAATTATAGATTCCCGAGGATATATCATAGTCCATCACAGACATCAAATGCGAAGGGTGTGTCGATTATTATATCGAAACAGATACCGTGGAAAGAAGTAAACATAATTAAAGATGAGGAAGGCCGCCCTTTGATTGTAAAGGGGCTTATATATGATCAAAAGGTTACTCTGGTAAATCTCTACCTGCCCAATGAGGGCCAGGTGGCGGCATTGGCAACATATACGACCTTAATATCCCAAAATAAAGAGGGGATCTTAGTGATGGGGGCAGATCTAAATATGGCGTTAGACCTGTCCAAGGGCACCTCTCATTTATCATATATTAAATTACGAAAAGCAAAAAGATTGCTTCAGGAACTGCAAATAAGGGATAGCTGGAGAACTTTACACGTACACGACAGGGACTATACTTTTTTTTCAGCTAAGCACAAAACATATTCTAGGATAGATTACGTGTTTATATCCCAAAATGCCCTGCAGTGTATAGCGGAAACTAATATCGGGACACGTACACTATCAGACCATGCCCCAACCAATTGCGTAGTAGAATGGGGAGAAGCAACAACTCGAGAATGGCAATGGAAATTAAATGAGACCTTGTTAAAAGAGACAGAGTGTGAGACTCAGATAGCCCAGGAATTAGAAACTTTCTTCTCATTAAATGAGTCTGAAGAAGTGACACCAACATGTCTATGGGAAACACACAAATGTTATATTAGAGGTATCCTGATATCATTAGGGGCACGTAGAAAACGTAGAATGGGAGCCAAGCTGGAATCCCTGCTCGGGGATATCCGTACCCTGGAAATGACACATAAGAAAACACAAACGATTCAGATTGAAGAAAAATTAACTCGACTACGCGAGGAACTAAATTCAATATTAACGGAGAAAGCCAAAGCGACAATGACTCGATACAGAAGAGCTTTCAATGAGTACGGAAATAAACCGAGCAGGCTTCTGGCAAATGTACTCAGAGAAACGAGAACACAAAACTATATTGAAAATATTAAAGCACAGGGAGATGTAATGGTTAATTCATCCCAGGAAATCGCAAGGGCATTCAGAGACTATTATAAGAGCCTATATGAGTTAGGGGATCAGAAACGGACACAAAAGATACTTAGTGGAGTGGAGGCTAAGAAGTATATAGAGGACTCGGGAATGCCCAGATTGCCGGATGAAGTAGCAGAAGACATAGATGGCCCAATTACTATGAAAGAATTTACAGATGCCCTTCAAACATTAAAACCAGGAAAGGCCCCGGGCCCAGACGGGTACACATTACTCTATTATAAAACTTTTGCCGATAAGCTGGCTCCAAGATTTCTGGAGGCCTTCAATTCGATACGAGAAGGGCAAATGATGCCTGCTGAAACATTGATGGCACACATAACCATAATACCTAAGGAGGGAAAAGATCTATCACAATGTGCGAGTTATCGCCCAATCTCCTTACTAAACGTAGATCTGAAGATTCTTACGAAAATATTGTCAAATAGACTATTGCCGTATATCCCGACCCTGATCCACCCAGATCAAGTGGGGTTTATACCGGAGAGAGAAGGAAGGGAAAACACGCAACGGGTCATAAGTGCGATACAATATGTGCAACACCATCAAAAACCACTAGGGCTTATTTCTGCTGACGCGGAAAAAGCATTTGACAGAGTGGAATGGAGCTTCTTGAAAGCTACAATGCAACATATAGGACTAAGGAGAGGGATGTTGAACTGGGTCATGAGCTTATACTCCTCTCCCAAAGCGAGAGTTAGGGTAAATGACATACTATCCAAACCCTTTTCAATATATAATGGAACACGGCAAGGCTGCCCATTATCACCTACCATCTTTATTTTGACCCTGGGACCATTCTTAAGAATAATAAGGGCGAACTCAGATATCGGTGGCATAGTAGTCAAGGGAGGGGAACATAAACTGGCTGCTTTTGCAGATCTTTTATTTTTCATAACCTCGCCAGCAATATCTATGCCCTCACTATTGAGGGAGATTGGTAAATATGGGAGACTGTCCAATTTTAAAGTCAACTATAACAAATCAGAAGCAATGGGAATTGAGCTAAATGCCACGCTGCAACATCAGTTAGTTACTTTTTTTTTTGTTTAGATGGACAGATTCACACATAGGATACCTGGGGACAAAAATACCAAAGAGATTAAATAGGATACTTGAACTTAACTTTATTCCACTTATAAGACAGATAAAACTGGATTTACAGCGATGGGATAAGGAAGTATTCACTTGGTTTGGCAGAATTAATATCATAAAAATGAACATAATGCCTAGACTGCTATACCTACTCCAGACCCTACCCATTAGGATTCCCACTGGATTTCTGAGAGACCTGAAAATAAAGTTTGGAAATTTCATTTCGGCTGGGAAACCAGCCAGAATTCGGAGAGATATTCTAACCCTACCAAAGGAACAAGGAGGGGTGGGATTTCCCGACCCAGTGGGGTATTATGAGGCGATGCATCTAACAAGGGTACTGGATTGGTGTATGTCTCAAAAAAAACTGTGGGTACAGATGGAGCAGGCAATGTCCGAGATACCCCTAGAGGGGTTGGCATGGCTTCCGTACACGATTATACCGAGGGCAGTAAAGCATCACATAACAGTGGGGGCCACGCTGAACTCGGTAAAAAAGACATTTAAAAAAACTAAAATGGATAGCCTTCTGAGTCCAATGACTCCGATCGTGGGCAACCCGGGATTTGTATTGGGTCTAAAAGATAAAAAATTCATAAAAATGAAGCAACAGGGAAGAGGTAGACTAATACATTTTTAAAAAAATAATCAAGTGATGTCGAGAGAGGAGATGGACCGAGAACTCTGAGGAACTAGATATATTCAGGCGGATGCAGCTGAATGCTTTTTTGCAGGCAATATCTAAGCAAATGAGAGAAATAACCACATTAACTAAGTTTGAGAAACTATGCCTCAAGGGGGTAGCAGTGAGACATGCGCTGTCGAAGTTATACGTAATGGTGAATGAGTTAAAGGCCCCATGGGAACTGGGCTTTATACAGGCTTGGGAAATAGATCTGGGGGTCACCTTCTCGGGGACTCAGAAAAACAAGATATTTAGATAAACGCACAAGTCCTCAATAGCAACTAGATACCAAGAAGGCGGTTATAAGATTTTGAGTAGGTGGTATAGAACTCCAGCAGTGCTGCATCAAATCTATCCACAGGTGTCTAACCTTTGCTGGAGATGGCAAGGAGCTGAGGGCACCTTGTTACATATCTTTTGGGAGTGCCCGGGAATAAAAGATTTTTGGAAGATGGTTGCTGAAACAATAAAAGAAGTTACCAATGTGTCCCTTGTAGAGATGCCAGCGACTTTTCTACTGTTTGATATTCCGTTATCAATAGGAAAATACAAAAAATCATTGGTGAGACATTTACTCACAACAGCGAAAGCATGTATTCCAGCTCTCTGGAAGAGCTCAGTCTCACCAACTAGAACACAATGGATCACTAAAATAACGGAAGTCCAACAAATGGAAAGTCTCACAATGAGTATGAGGGAACAGGACCACCAATATCGACAAACCTGGGCCCCTTACATCACTTTCAGAGAACAGGGGGGATAGGAGAGGAGAAGAGGTGGGGGAGAGGGTGACAACTAAGCCTATTCCGGGGCTCTAGATCCTCGGATATAGGTGGGAAGGGGGAGGTCTAGGGAGGGGGAGGGGAAATAATGGAGGTTTGCAGTAGTACACTACAGAAATGGTTAAATAAGACCAATAAGAACGAAAAAGAAAGATGAATTTAAAAATGCGAGGTGGTAGGTCAAAAAAGAGTGACCAATGTGAATATTACGTAGAGATGACAGAGAAAGGAACTAAGATTGATGTATAAGATGTATTGTACTAAATGCTATATCTCTGTATGTGTGAAGGAAAAGACTAAGAAATAAAGAATTTATAAAAAAAAAAAAAAACACAAGCAATCTTTTCAACGGTGGAAACGGGTGATATTAAGAGGCTGTGCCTGCAGGAAACGTATCTGGACAGGGACACGATTAGTATATTAAAGCATAGGAGATACCAGGTACAATACCACTCCACCTACACCTCCTATTCAAGGGCGGTAAGTGTATTGGTGGACTCTGGACTGGTGTTTTCCTGCAGGCAGAGTAAGGTGGACCCGAAGGGGCGGTATATATTCATTTTTTGCTAGAGACAAAGGATTATGTGGTGGCCAATATTTATACCCCTCCCCCGTTCAGTACAGAAATACTCTGGGGGTTAATGTAATTTGTTATGGACAAGACGTGTATACTTGTGATGGTGGCAGGGGATTTCAATATGACGATGAATAAAAATATGGATAGATTCCCGGCCGGGACCTTCGCCGTCCGCACGCCAGCCCCCTTCTTCAATTTTGTGGGGAGACGAGGCTGGTGGATGTGTGGAGGAGAAGACACCCGGGGGAAAGACAGTTCTCCTGCCACTCAAAGACGTATGCGACATTGTCCAGGATAGATCTTGTACTTTGCAACGAAGAAGCCCTGGGGGAGGTGGGTGGGGTGGAATATGAACCCAGAAGTATCTTGGATCATTCATCAGTGCCCTTTGAAATTAAGATAGGCAGCGGCCAAAGCAAAAGGGGACTGGAAGATAAATCCATTCTGGCTGGAAGTAATTAAAGAGCCGGGGGCGATAACTGCCAGTATAAAAGTTTATAACTTTGAACAAAGGCTCAGCCTCGGGGGGGGGGGGGGGTTATATGGGATACCCTGAAAGCATTCCTGAGAGGAGTTTTAATTCAGAAAATCTCACTCATTAAAAAACAATCACGCGCCAAGGAGGTTGCAGTAAGGGAAAAAGGGCAGAGGTTAGCTATGTGGAAAATCCAACCTTGGAGAGACAAAGAATGGCTGGGTGGACAGGAAGAGTATAAAAAGCTGCTGTTGGTTAAGGCAGAAAATAAAAGGCTATTCCAAAAGCAGACTTTTTTGGGGAGGATGAGAGAGTGGGTAGAATTTTGTCCCTAATAACTAGGGCCAATGCTCCCCTATCTGTCATCCCAGCAATCTATGATGAGAACGGGGAAATTAAGAGTGGAACCCCGGAAATAACAGAGGTTTTCAGAAAGTATTACCAACAGTTGTATAGTAGCACACAGCACAGCAGTGTAGAAGGAGAAATGGGTACCAGTTTGGATTTATCCCAGGCAGATCCACAAGCACCAACATAAGAACTTATTTAAATATACAGCTGCCAAAAGAGGAAGAGGGGTCTAGAGCGGTTCTGTCTTTAGACGCAAGGCGTTTGACAGTGTGGAGTGGCACTACTTGTGGAGGGCATTGGCAGGATTCCAGTTTGGTCCTAAATTTATCCAATGGATAAAAAATTTGTATGAAAGCCCTAGGGCGAAGGCAAGGATAAATGGCGAGTGCTCGGAGTGGTTCCGGTTGGAGAGGGGGACAAGGCAGGGGTGCCCGTTGTCGCCCCTGCTTTTCGCTCTCGCATTGGAGCCACTGGCTATCGCCATAAGGGCATCCTCGGAAGTACAGGGTTTCAGGAGGAGATTGGGGGGGAGGAGAAGATTGCAATGTATGCGGATGACATTTTACTTTTTCTAGGGGACACGCAGACCTCACTGGAGACAGCGATTGGCATAATAGGGGCTTTTGGCAAATTTTCGGGGCCGACAATTAATTGGGATAAATCTGCACTTCTGCCAATAGACCCATTGTCACGGCAGATAGCACAAGTGAAAGTCGTGAACCAAATGAAATATTTGGGAATAACTGTCACAAGAGACCCAGGGCAGTATATAGAGGGAAACTTAGTACCTCTACTGACAAAGCTGAGACAGAAGTGCAGAGTTTGGAATTGGCTTTCACTCTCCGTGGCAGGCCGGTGTAACCTGGTGAAGATGGTTTGGATGCCGCAAATCCTGTATATTTTGCACAACTCTCCAGTTTGGATTCCCAAACACTGGTTTAAAAAACTGGATAGTTTATTCAGGGAACTGATATGGGGGGGGGGGGGGTTAGGGGGGAACAGCTAGGATCCGCCTCCGAATCTTACAGCAACCAAAAGAAAAGGGGGGAGTGGCACTTCCAAATCCAAGACATTACTTCCTGGCTGCACAAATGCAGCATATGCAGGGTAGTAATTTATTTATCAACAGGTAGAGAAGCTGTAAAAGGGTCAATCCTGAGTGACACTAGCCATGATACAGTGGTTGAGGCAGTGGAGGCAGACTCCTTTTGTTCTAGGTGCCCCACGGCTCAACTAATGGTAAGATGCTGGGAAACCACTAAAAGGATTTTCCCCTATATGGGATAATAATAATCTAACAGAATTTAAAGTCATGGGGAAAATTGAGGAATGGGATGGAGGTGGAATACACCCATCACATATCTTCAAAGCAGGGAGAATAAAATAATTTCAAGAGATAAGGGAAGAATACGCAGTCCCAAACAGATCCTTTTACAGATACCTGCAAGTTAGACATGCGGCGAATGCACAATTTGGACAGGGGCCACCAGCATGGAATGATATGCCTATTCTCCGCAAGCTGGTAAATGCAGAGGACTCCAGAGGGATGATCTCAGAGTTGTATAGGCAAATAGAAGAGGCGGACCAGGGAGTGGAATTGGACACCAAAAACAAGGATAAATGGGTGAGGGACGCGGGCCTGCCATTATTGGAACAGTGGAAACGCATATTAGAAGCAGGACCCAGAGTGTCATTGTCCTCCTCCCAGATAGCGTCCCACCTTTTTCTGATACACAGAGCATATTATACACCTCAAAGAATGTTCCAGTTTGGTAGGAGACAGGACGCAAAATGTCAGATGTAGGGACGACAGGGGAGACCTAATACACATGTTCTGGAGGTGCCCCAAGCTATATCAGTATTGGAAAGAGATCGTAGAAAAAATAAACGTGGTATTTGGGACCGCTTTGCAGCCGGATGCTAAGACGTGTATTGGGCCTCTTGGAAGAAGGGGGTAACAGGAGATAGAAATACGGCAATTTCAAGGCGTTTGTTCCAGGGAAGGAAACTCATTGCGCAGAAGTGGCAATCGCTAAACCCCCCCACAGTGTTAGAATGGAGGAATGTGATAAAGGATATGATTAGTAAAGAAGAATTTATATACACTAAAAGGGGAAATAATAAGAAATTCAAAAACATGTGGAAACAATGGATGGAAGTGGAAGCACGTTAAGGGTGGGAGTTTGAAAGAGAAGTCGGTGAAGGGCAGAGGGGAAAGGGGGAATGTAAGGGTGGAATGGAAGAGGAAATTGTGGAATTTTTTAGCTTTGTGATATTTGATGTATACAATGCTATATTTAAAGGATGATGGTTGTATGGTTTACAGTGGGTACGGAAAGTATTCAGACCAAATTAATGTACACACAGCACCCCATATTGACAGAAAAACACAGAATTGTTGACATTTTTGCAGATTTATTAAAAAAGAAAAACTGAAATATCACATGGTCCTAAGTATTCAGACCCTTTGCTCAGTATTTAGTAGAAGCACCCTTTTGATCTAATACAGCCATGAGTCTTTTTGGAAAAGATGCAACAAGTTTTTCACACCTGGATTTGGGGATCCTCTGCCATTTCTCCTTGCAGATCCTCTCCAGTTCTGTCAGGTTGGATGGTAAACGTTGGTGGACAGCCATTTTTAGGTCTCTCCAGAGATGCTCAATTGGGTTTAAGTCAGGGCTCTGGCTGGGCCATTCAAGAACAGTCACGGAGTTGTTGTGAAGCCACTCCTTCGTTATTTTAGCTGTGTGCTTAGGGTCATTGTCTTGTTGGAAGGTAAACTTTTGGCCCAGTCTGAGGTCCTGAGCACTCTGGAGAAGGTTTTCGTCCAGGATATCCCCTGTACTTGGCCGCATTCATCTTTCCCTCGATTGCAACCAGTCGCCCTGTCCCTGCAGCTGAAAAACACCCCCACAGCATGATGCTGCCACCACCATGCTTCACTGTTGGGACTGTATTGGACAGGTGATGAGCAGTGCCTGGTTTTCTCCACACATACCACTTAGAATTAAGGCCTAAAAGTTCTATCTTGGTCTCATCAGACCAGAGAATCTTATTTCTCACCATCTTGGAGTCCTTCAGGTGTTTTTTTTTAGCAAACTCCATGCAGGCTTTCATGTGTATAGCACTGAGGAGAGGCTTCCGTTGGGCCACTCTGCCATAAAGCCCCAACTGGTGGAGGGCCGCAGTGATGGTTGACTTTCTACAACTTCCTCCCATCTCCCGACTGCATCTCTGGAGCTCAGCCACGGTGATCTTTGGGTTGTTCTTTACCTCTCTCACCAAGGCTCTTCTCCCATGATCGCTCAGTTTGGCCGGACGGCCAGCTCTAGGAAGGGATCTGGTCGTCCCAAACGTCTTCCATTTAGGGATAATGAAGGCCACTGTGCTCTTAGGAACCTTAAGTGCAGCAGAATTTTTTTTGTAACCTTGGCCAGATCTGTGCCTTGCCACAATTCTGTCTCTGAGCTCTTCAGGCAGTTCCTTTGATCTCATGATTCTCATTTGCTCTGACATGCACTGTGAGCTGTAAGGTCTTATATAGACAGGTGTGTGGCTTTCCTGACCAAGTTCCAATCAGTATAATCAAACACAGCTGGACTCAAATGAAGGTGTAGAATCATTTCAAGGATGATCAGAAGAAATGGACAGCACCTGAGTTAAATATATGAGTGTCACAGCAAAGGGTCTGAATACTTAGGATCATGTGATATTTCAGTTTTTCTTTTTTAATAAATCTGCAAAAATGTCAACAATTTTGTGTTTTTCTGTCAATATGGGGTGCTGTGTGTACATTGAGGAAAAAAATGAACTTAAATGATTATAGCAAATGGCTGCAATATAACAAAGAGTGAAAAATTGAAGGGGGTCTGAATACTTTCCGTACTGTTAGATAAATTTAAAATTATACTTTATCTGTCAACTATCAAGATGCATATTAATCTTCTAAAGTTAAAATGTTTGTTTTAGAACTCTATTATACATAAATATGCTGAATAGCTCTAATAGTCCTAATTACTGGAATAAGTCATATGACCATATTCTATTTGTGCAAAAAATGTGCTGACTTATAGTAAAACTGTAATTTGCTTACACCTGCCAAACATGGGCTGTGAACCATGAAATAATTTATGTTTCCATTGTATGAGATAATTTATGTATCCATTGTATGAAATATCCTGTCATAAGGTGTAGGCTGAAAAAGGATATTTCCCTCTTTCCTGCTAACGTCAGAATAAAGGTTGAAATTATACACATGATCAGGACGTTACGAGCAGGAAAGGGGAAGGTTTAAGGGTTATAAAAGCAGAATGTGAATCTATGACAGGCAGAAAATGGATCTCTGAAGCCGCAAATATACTTTAACCATTTTCTCTGCATATGCAATAAAACATCTTGACTTGTAACGAGAGACGGTCCGAAATTTCCTTTGACATTTTGGTCCTTCGAGCCGGAAATCCAAATTCCTGGAAAGCACTAGCCAACAACCCAGTGAACCGATGTCCGTACGGCAAAAAACTGTAAGTCCTCCGTCTTAAATTTGACGTTAACAGAGGCCGGCTCACTGAACTAGTGCCTCCCGGGCAGCGACTTACCGGATCAGCACAAGAGACCGCTCTCGGGGCAAGGTAAGATATTTTCATTTATTATATTATACCTTTAGGCCTAAATGTGATTAGGGATTTAATGAATTAAGGGATTTTTGTTAAATACATATAATATAGAGATGAATTGAATGTTTATCTGTTGTGTATATGTTTTGCTTTATCCGAGTTGAGGGAATATAAGTAGATACGTCCGTAGTTTAAATCCCTTTGATATAGGAGTATGGTCCCATTCTAATACCCGGGTGCAGATAAAGGAAATTTGTCGACAAAGGACCTAGGTCCTGACAGCCTTGTAAACTGCAGGAATTCCCGTGGGGGACACATAAATATTCCTACATCAAAAACATGAACCCCTGTTAATACAAAGGTATGGCCTGATAGATTTCCAGGTAACAAATAGAGGTAATTTGACGAGCCCTTGCGCTCAGCCAGCCTCGTATGTTGTGTAAAAAACCTGTACAGGCATTTATAAATACCGTTGAATTAACAAATATTAATGTTTTGATAAAGTGTGGGAACAACAGTCGAGAGAAATTAAGTCTCTTTTGTAATTCTGTTCATGCTCCCTACAGTTTACTGAAATATTAATGTTTTGATCAGGGGGGGTTGACCAGTCAGGTGAATTTACGTTCGCCTTGTAATTCTGTTCATGCTCCCTACAGTTTACTGAAATATTAATGTTTTGATCAGGGGGGGTTGACCAGTCAGGTGAATTTATGTTCGCCTTGTAATTCTGTTCATTCTCCCTATAAATGAATAAAACATTAAGTAAGAAGACAAGACACCAGTATTATAGCAGCACACAAGATCAATAATCTAGAAGTGATATGTCACGACTAGAAAGTTTGTGAGTAGCTGCAGAAGTGATAAGATACTGTGTGCAGGTATTGTGTCAGTGTGAGAAGACCTTACAAAAAAAAAAAAAAAAAAAAAACTCTGTGTGCACGTTAAAATGGGTGTGATCCATGGAAAATCTGTTGGTTTGAATGAAGATGCTAAGTATATGTGCAGTCTAGACAAAGAGAATGTGAAATTTCTTAAGATGTGGGAAACAAAAAAGGGATTTTTATAACAGCTTACCTGTAAAATCCTTTTCTTGGAGTACATCACGGGACACAGAGCGACTTAGTCATTACTAATGGGTTATATAGATTACCTTCAGGTGCTGGCACTGGCCACTTCCAAACCGGAAGTACCCTCCCCTATATAAGCCCCTCCCATCCGGGAGCACCTCAGTTTTGTAGCAAAGCAATAAGTGTCCCAAAAAGAGGGGTGGGAGCTCTGTGTCCCGTGATGTACTCCAAGAAAAGGATTTTACAGGTAAGCTGTTATAAAAATCCCTTTTTCTTTTTCGTACATCACGGGACACAGAGCGACTTAGTCATTACTAATGGGACGTCCCAAAGCAATGCCAAATGAGGGGAGGGATACACTATACATAAGCTGGGCGCCATCAGGCATGAGGCTCTTTTGCGGCCTGCAACACACTGCGCCCAAAGGCGACATCCTCCTGACTTCTACCTGGTAGAATCTAGTAAACGTGTGTACTAAGGACCATGTTGTGGCCTTACAGACTTGAGCCAGGGAGGCTTGGTGATGCACTGCCCATGAAGTTCCAACTGCTCTTGTGGAGTGCGCCCTAACTTTGAACGGAGGCGGTCTCCTTTTCAAGCCATAGGCTTGTATTATGACCTGTCGAATCCACTTGGCTAAAGTAGATTTTTGATGCTGCCTGACCCTTTCTGGGGCCTTCCAGCAGAACAAACAAAGTATCCGTTCTACGAATCTGAGCAGTGGCTTTAAGATAAGCTTTAACTGCTCTTACTACATCCAAAGAATGCAATAACTTTTCCCCTACCGAACTAGGTTTGGGGAAAAAGGAAGGAAGAACCACATCTTGGTTCAAATGGAACCTCGATACCACCTTAGGGAGAAGGCTGGATGAGGACGTAATACTACTCTGTCCTTATGGATAACCAGATATGGCTCCTTACAGGACAAGGCGGCTAATTCCGATACTCTTTTAGCCGAACAAATGGCTACTAAGAAAATCAATTTTCTGGTGAAAAGAACCAAGGAAATGTGCCGCAATGGTTCAAATGGTTGTTTCTGTAGAACCGACAGAACCAGGTTTAAGTCCCATGGACATATGGGAATACTAACCGGAGGGCTAATACGCATCACTCCTTGTATGAAAGCTTTGACTAATGAATGCAAAGCCAAGGGCCTTTGAAAAAAATATTGACAAGGCCGTCTGACCCTTGATAGTACTCAAGGCAAGCTTCCTATGTACAGCCCACTGTAGGAAGTCCAGAATCCTACCTATTACGTACTTACGTGGATGCCATTTCCTGGCCTCACACCACGTGATGTACGCCTTCTAGATCCTATAATAGATCTGCCTGGATACCGGTTTCCTGGCATTGATCATGGTAGATACCACAGGATTAGAGAGCCCTCTCTTTTTTAGAATGTGGGCTTCAATAGCCAGGCCGTCAAACCTAGGGCTGGTAAGGAAGGGTAGTATATCGGTCCTTGCGAAAGCAGGTCCGGACGATGTGGGAGGGTCCAAGGACTTCCCACTGACATTTTTACAATCTCCGCGTACCATGCCCTTCGGGGGCACGCTGGAGCCACCAGAATCACTGGTTTCTTTTCTACCCTGATTCTGCGAATTAATCGCGGTGGGAATGCATACATCAGCTTGAACTGATCCCAAGGGAACACTAGGGCATCCGAACCGCAAGCTAGGGGATCCTTTGTGCGAGACACAAATCTGTCCACCTTTGCGTTGAATCTGGATGCTAGCAGATCTACATCCGGTGTTCCCCACCGCTGGCATATTGCCTGGAAAACCTCGGGGTGAAGAGACCATTCCCCCGGGCATAATTGCTGGCGACTTAAAAAGTCCGCTCTCCAATTTTCCACTCCTAGGATGAAAACCGCGGATATGGCTGTGACATACCTTTCTGCCCATTCCAGGATGCAATTCGCTTCCCTCTGGGCTGCACGACCCTTGGAGTTTGGATGTCCATGCTACTAGGGCATACCGGGCTGCTCGTATCTCTCAGAGATTGGTGGGCAGGGCCTTCTCTGCTTCTGACCACTTGCCCTGGAGAGACCATTGCTCCAGTACTGCCCCCCAGCCTATGAGGCTGGCATCTGTAGTGACCACCTTCCAAGAAACCGGACTGAAGGGTTTCCCTTTTTCCAGATTCTGGGGCACCAACCACCAATGGAGGCTCTTGCGAACGGAAGGGGACAGGGACATTGGTAAGTCTAAAGCCTGAACTTTTTTGTTCCAGGCTGACAGTATGGCCCTCTGCAAGTTCCTTGAATGGAATTGACCGTAGGGTACTGCTTCGAATGAAGCCACCATTTTTCCCAGCAGCCTTATACACAGGCGTATGGATGGTTTTCTTTTTTGTACCCACTAAGTGGGTCAAATCTTTCAAAGACGACACCTTCGCTGGAGGTAAGAAAATCTTTCTCTGATTTGAATCCAGTCTTAGCCCCCAAGTATTCCAGACTTTTGACTGGTTTTAGGGCTGACTTGTCTCAGTTGATAATGCAACCATGAGATTCCAGATACTTGATTATCTTGTGAACGACCACTTCTATTTTTTTTTCACTGAGTGGTCTATCAGCAACAAGTCGTCTAGATATGCCATTATCGTTACACCTTGTGTTCCTAGTTTGGCCAATCGTAGGGCCAGAATTTTTGTGAACACTCGTGGTGCTGTGGCCAGACCGAAAGGTAAGGCTCTGAACTGAAAATGGCGCCCTTCTACTGCAAAGCGTAGAAATTTCTGGTGGGCCGGACAGATGGGAATATGCAAATAAGCATCCCTTATGTCGATCGAGGCTAACCATTCCTGCCCTTGTAGGGCGGTGGCCACCGATCGGATCGACTCCATCCGAAAAAGTCCTGATATGTAGGAACTTGTTTAGCCCTTTTATATTTAATATGGGCCTCATGTCCCCATTTGGTTTGGGGACTGTGACAAGGTTCGAGTAAAACCCGAACCCGTTTTCTTCCAAGGGAACCTTCATGATTACCCTTCGGGCAATAGTTGCTCTAGTGCCAGAAGGAGGGATCCACTCTTCTGGGGATCGCTTGGCACGTTTGACCTTATAAAATGGGCAGGAGGAATGTCTTTTAACTCCAGCCTGTATCCCAGACTTACTGCGGAGATCACCCATCTCTGATGGTGTCCCGCCAGGTCTCTGTGAACAACTGAAGTCTTCCCCTCACCCGATTGAGTGGGGGCAACCCTTCATGACTTAGGGGGAGGTTTTGTACCTCTCTTGAAATCTCTTGGGGGGAGTAAATATTTTACAGGATGCTCCCAATCCTGGTAAATAAACCCTTCCAATAAAGGGTGGATTGGGAAGGAACAGACAGTCTGGGGAGCTTTCAGCGACCCCAGCGAGGAGACAGTAGTGGTTGATGGTTCCGCCAGAGGCATTTAAAATGCTGCTCGGACCATGTTAGTCAGAGACTGAACCCATAATCTTTCAGCCTGAAGAAAGGTTCTTCCACTGTTGATTCCTCTATAACTTTATCAACCTCACCTGATCCCCTTCAGGTAGGTCGATCTCTGGGACTGTTCCTCCACTAACAGGCACTCTGCAGGAGGAGACGGAGATCGGACGCGCTTTTCCTGTGACAGGGAAGCAGCGATCAATGCTGTTAATCTCTCTTCCAATCCTCCCAGAGTTGAGGATAAAACCTCCTCTGTTATATATACAGGAGCAGGTGGACTGGGGACAGCTGCAGTACCAGGTACACCTGCGGGGTTCCTACGGCTACTGACCTCTGAAATTTCAGGGGAGATTGGCGCAGTACAGCATGCCCAAAATCCTCAGAGCCCGACGGAGACCCCTTTCGCTTCTTGGAAGATCTATTTCCAGAGCGTCTGGACGACATATCCTATAAGCACAAAGCTGAGGTATTCCCGTCGTCATACACCAATTTTGCTGGTAATAGTCTAACACAGTTGCTGCTATATACCCGCTGGTGTCCACTAAAGTGCCTTTCTATGGGGATGCCTGCATCAACCGCCTCTGTGTGCCACTGTTTGTTGCTAGCTCTGTTTGCATCCAGCTGACACTTGTACTGTGTCTTTATACAAGCTGGGACGCCTGCACATGCGCAGAAGCGCCGTGGCGTGCATCGAGCGTCATCCACCCGCCCCGCCCCTTTTTTTCATAGGAGGCGCCCGCGCGCGCGCCCGTGCGCCATTGGCGCCCTTTTCGAAAATCAAACAGGGACTAGGAGCCAGGGCCCTTTTTGCCGGAGGGCCTGTGCGGTGGATGAGCGCAGCAACAGGGCAGAGGAAGTGGATTCCCACAGAGAAACTTACCAACTGCCTGGATCTTTTGACTTGAGAAAACCAAAGATCCACATGACAAGAAAAATGGACCACAGCGGCCTCTAGTGGTTTAACACAGGTACCGCGGTCCTTTTTTTTTTTTTTTTTTCTTGACTACTATTAAAATTTTACATTTTCAGTAGTTACAGGCATACACAGATATTAGCGGGAATACCGTTAGGTAACAGACAGAAAGACAAATTAGGCGTGGGGGTCCCCCAATAGAACCAAGTTCCTGGGGGCCCCCACTTACCTGATCCCCGCCGCAGGACTTTGTTTGGTCCACAGAAGCCCAAACTTCACCTATCACGGCAGGCATTGTAATTAAACCTTCAGGGACCGGGTTCCCAAGGATTCCACTCCCCTGGACAGACAACATCTTGGTCGTGGGTATGACCAGAGCTCTGGATCCCAGGGTCCAGCCCTCCTAAGAGAGGCATTACAGGCAAAACCTTGCTCTTCTGCTGCAAGGCCCGGGTACCGACCGTTTAGCTATGAAGCTTTTTTGGTGGGATCCGGAACAGCTTACTAAGGCCCAAAAGAACCTGTACGCAAGCCCAGTGAAAACACATGTTACTCTTTGGCCAACACCTTAGACACTGGCAAAAAACTGAGGTGCTCCCGGATGGGAGGGGCTTATATAGGGGAGGGTACTTCCGGTTTGGAAGTGGCCAGTGCCAGCACCTGAAGGTAATCTATATAACCCATTAGTAATGACTAAGTCACTCTGTGTCCCGTGATGTACGAAAAAGAAATATGATTTTGATACTTCCTTAAATAAGGATGGTTGTGTAATGCTGTGTAGAAAGCTTACAAATAAGGCCGGCCCAAAAAAAAGGAAACAGAAGAAATTAGGTCTTCCCCAGGCAAAAAAATGGCTTGAGGAGGCTAATCGTAGGGTAAATTCAAAAAACCATAAAAAAAAAAACTATTTTTTTAGACAAAGAGGAGGACAATAATATGACCGTCCTCCGAAGCTTAGTTCAGCAAGTATTGACTGAACAAAACAACATATCAAATGCACCCAACAGCCCCCACACACCCTTTAGAAGATACCCCAAACCCACTGACAGTTGCCGCTCCCCCTTTAACCACAACTCCCACTCCCAAATCCCTATACCCTATTGCAGACTTACATTCCCCACCACCATATGGGACAGAGGCATGCAATAGGCCACCTCGACTGACCCCCCCGACTATCGGCAAACAACCCTTTTTCCATGCAATGTGACCCCCCACTGTTTGCTGTCCCTTCGTGGTCACCTGGGTCACCCCCAGATGCAACCGTTTCTCCTACGGCTGCAGCAAAACCCCCTCTCAAAATGACCCTTGCTGTCCAGAGAAGTCCACAAGGGACCCCCCCTTACAGCAACGGTTACAAAACTCGTCGGCCACCTGCTCAATAAATTAATATCCCCCGCAGCTGGGGAACAAACAGAATTTGGGGAGGAAGAGTTCCCATTAATTGAAGTTCCCAACCCTAGGGCAGGACAAGATGTAGGAGGTGTACCAGCCCCCAACACTATGATGGTCCATCGCCCCTGGACCCCCGAGGATGTTAAGAAAGCTATTGAAGGGATACCACATCCCAAAGTTAACATAGCTCAATTCAGGGATGGTATCATGGGAATGATTGCTAGCTATCATCTCAATGGGAGGAAAATAGAGCAGGTCATCCGACAGGTACTGGGACCTGACTGGCATCATGTAGTGGGAGATTGGAGTGGATTAAACAACCAGGGAAGGGTGTTGCCTCATGATGATGCAGCACTCAAAGTCAGGAGAAATGCTCTTATAGCAAGGATAGAAAATAGATGGGTACGTCGGGCCGACTGGTCCATTATAAATCAGTGTATGCAAGGAGAAGAGGAAACAGTGGATAATTTCATTGTTAGGATGAGGGAGAGTTTCAATAACCACTCTGGGATAGAAATCCCAGCAGACCAAGTGAACGATAGCCCATATGAGCAACAGCTAAAGAATGCAATCCTGAAGGGGCTGATAGCCCCTATATCAAGTTTTGTTACCAAACACATGATTAAACATAGGATTTGCAGACTTCAGGAGCTAATTGAGTATGCAAGGCATGCTGAAAGGCACTTCCAATCAAAAAAGAAAGTAAAAAAAGGGAAGGTGTTTATGATGGGTGAAAGTAATGATGTGTATGTTGTTGAGAATCGGAACAAAAGATTGGGGAACACTCGAACAAGGCCCGCATTCAGGATTATGAGGGGAAAAAGAAGAGGGGGGAGTGTTTCCTGTGTGGTAAAAGAGGTCACTTAGCGAGAGCATGTGAGTCAAACAGAGAGGAAGAAGCATGACTAGAAAATGTTGGTATGTCCACAGAGAGAGATACAGAGGGAAATGAGGAGAAAGAGTCTGAGATCTTGGATGTGTGTAATGTTGAAGCTTGTTTGCATGCTGAAGTCAAGCCAGAAATAACATTGATTGTAAAGGGTAGTTGGGTAACATTTCTCTGTGACACCGGGGCTTGCAGAACCCTAATACACCCACTGGATATGCCACCAGGGGTAAAGAAAACAGGTGTAGTATATGTAAAGTCTGCAAATGGGTTAATGCACCAGGAGGCCGTGTCTGAAGGCCTTACTGTGGAAGATCGACAGGTAAAAAGGCTCAGTGTAAAATTGTAATTTCAACTAAATGTCCTGTTAATTTGTTGGGTAGAGACATGTTGCATGCTCTCGATATTTCTGTCATACCAGTGGAGGGGGGCCTCAAAGCCCATCGGCTGTGTGAAAAACGAATCACAGCCGTGGATAATGAGCCCCGATACTGGTATAGCTTGGATTTGCAAACTGAGGGGTTAAAGATGCCCAAAACCCTGACAGAAATAGTTGAAGAAGAGCCTGTGAGGAGCGGGTACAAGGTCCAGACGAACCTCCATTGCACTATGTACTACAAAAAGACCTCAGGGCCTGATAAGTCTTATGAGAAACAGTTAATGAGTCTCACTAACACTGAAGTGCTCTTAAGATACCTGCACTGTGATAAGGAAGGAAATAGTGAGGCTACTTGTCTCCTACCACAACCAATTCTGCAAATATACAGGCAGGATACTGTACCTCATGTTTCGGTCACCCGGAACCCTGGGGTATCATGGTATGAGCTGGGAGAACTTATCACAGACTGGGTTCTACTAACAGATGAGGAACTAGAATCCAAAGGGATTCGGAGGTGCAGATTAGCATGGTTTGTTGAATGTACACCCAGAATCCACATGATTGAAGTTTGTGACAAAAGACAGTGACTGACACTTTTGACCCAAGAAGAAGAGGATGCCTTAAAAGACGTCCCCGATTTCTTGTGGTCAAAAGGAAAAACAGACGTTGGACTAATTAAAACAGCCAGTGAGGTCCAAATAACCCCTAAAAGTACAATGATGCATTTCCTCGCAGAACAAGGTCACAAGGTCAGCAAGCATAAACTACAACTATGGAAAGAAAAGGTGACATACTTGGGTTATATTTTGTCTCAAGAAGGCAGACATCTGGATGAGATCCGAAAAGAGGCCATCCTTCAAGTCCCCAAACCACGCACCAAAAAAGAAATGTCATTTCTTGGTATGGCAAATTTTTGTAGAGCATGGATAGCTAATTATGCTACGGAGGTGGCGCCTCTTTCTGATCTCATCTATGGTACACAAATGTCTGCAAAAGATTGCATCCAGTGGAATGTACAAGCAGAGGATGCATTTACAAAAGTGAAGCACCTCATTGTGGGTTCCTCTGTGCTCAGCTTACCCAATTACAGTAAAATATTTTATCAGACTGTAGACTGTAAAGAGGGGTACATGACTTCTGTTCTCACTCAGGTTTATGGGGACAAACACAAACCAATTGCATTTTACTCAACTAAATTAGATCCAGTGGCACAGAGTTTGCCCCACTGTGTACAAGCTGTAGTAGCAGCCTCATTGGCCATACGGTCCTCTGCATTGATAGTATTGTTCCATCCCCTGGTACTTAAGGTCCCACATGCCATCTCAGTGATCTTACTACAAGACAAGATCTCCTATTTATCTCCAGCCAGACATTTATCATGCATGACTACACTTCTGGGACAGCCACACCTTACAATTGAGAGGTGCACTACATTGAATCCCGCTACACTAATGCCAACACCTGGTGACGGGGATCCACATGATTGTATAGCTCAAATTGATGAACGGGTACTCCCTAGAAAGGATCTCACTGATGTTCCCTTTCTAGATGCTGACATTACCTTCTTTGTTGATGGGTCGTGTAGAAAAACCGATAAAGGGATAAATCAAACAGCTTATGCTATAGTGACACATGACCAGGTCATTGAAGCCAGATCCCTTCCCAATTCCTATTCTGCACAACAAGCTGAAATTATAGCCCTGTCTAGGGCTTGCAGTCTAGGGGAAGGGAAAAAAATAAATATTTATACTGACAGCCAATACGCTTTCTCCACTATACACATATTTGCCCAGCAATGGAAAAATAGGGGTATGATTACGTCCACAGGTAAACCGATCACACAGAGATCTCATTCTTGCCCTTCTAGAAAATGTACAAAAACCAGCACAAGTGGCTATTTGTAAATGTGCAGCACATAGAAAGGGAACAGATCCAATTACCCTAGGGAATGCACTAGCAGACAAGACAGCAAAAGCAGCTGCTGAAGGACAGCAAATAACGTACATATGTTATACAAATCTCCAAGTAAATGGTGAGGTACGGAAAGCTATTGATGAAACATGGTTATCAGAAATGCAGAAGGCATCACCGGAAGGTGAAAAACAAAAGTGGTTATCAAAAATAGGATTTTTATAACAGCTTACCTGTAAAATCCTTTTCTTGGAGTACATCACGGGACACAGAGCGACATAGTCATTACTAATGGGTTATATAGTTACCGTCAGGTGCTGGCACTGGCAACTTCCAAAACCGGAAGTACCCTCCCCTATATAAGCCCCTCCCATCCGGGAGCACCTCAGTTTTGTAGCAAAGCAATAAGTGTCCCCAAAAGAGGGGTGGGAGCTCTGTGTCCCGTGATGTACTCCAAGAAAAGGATTTTACAGGTAAGCTGTTATAAAAATCCTATTTTCTTTTTCGTACATCACGGGACACAGAGCGACATAGTCATTACTAATGGGATGTCCTAAAGCAATGCCAAATGAGGGGGGGGGATACACCATATATAAGCTGAGCGCTATCAGACATGAGGATCTTTTGCGGCCTGCAACACACTGCGCCCAAAGGCGACATCCTCCTGACTTCTAACGTCCACCTGGTAGAACCTAGTAAACGTGTGTACCGAAGACCATGTTGCGGCCTTACAGATTTGAGCCAGGGAGGCCTGGTGATGCACTGCCCATGAAGTTCCAACTGCTCTCGTGGAGTGCGCCCTAACTTTGAACGGAGGCGGTCTCCTTCTCAAGCTATAGGCTTGTATTATGACCTGTCGAATCCACTTGGCTAAAGTAGATTTTGACGCTGCCTGACCCTTTCTGGGGCCTTCCGGCAGAATAAACAAAGTATCCGTTCTGCGAATCTGAGCAGTGGCTTTTAGATAAGGTTTAACTGCTCCTACTACATCCAAAGAATGCAATAACTTTTCCTCTACCGAAGTAGGCTTGGGGAAAAAAGAAGGAAGAACCACATCTTGGTTCAAATGAAAACTCGATACCACCTTAGGAAGAAAGGCTGGATGAGGACGTAACACTACTCTGTCCTTATGGATAACCAGATATGGCTCCTTACAGGACATAGCTGCTAATTCCGATACTCTTTTAGCCGAACAAATGGCTACTAGAAAAATCAATTTCCTGGTGAGAAGCACCAAGGAAATATGCTGTAATGGTTCAAATGGTTGTTTCTGTAGAACCGACAGAACCAAGTTTAGATCCCATGGACATATGGGAATATTAACCGGAGGACTAATACGCATCACTCCTTGTATAAAGGCTTTGACTAGTGAATGCGAAGCCAAGGGCCTTTGAAAAAATATTGACAAGGCCGAAATCTGACCCTTGATAGTACTCAAGGCAAGCTTCCTATCTACAGCCCACTGTAGGAAGTCCAGAATCCTACCTATTACGTACTTATGTGGATGCCATTTCTTGGCCTCACACCACGCGATGTACGCCTTCCAGATTCTATAGTAGATCTGCCTGGATACCGGCTTCCTGGCATTGATCATGGTAGATACCACAGCATTAGAGAGCCCTCTCTTTTTTAGAATGTGGGCTTCAATAGCCAGGCCGTCAAACCTAGGGCTGGTAAGGAAGGGTGGTATATCGGTCCTTGCGAAAGCCGGACGACGTGGGAGAGTCCAAGGACTCCCCACTGAAATTTTACAATCTCCGCGTACCACGCTCTTCGGGGCCACGCTGGAGCCACCGGAATCACTGGTTTCTTTTCTACCCTGATTCTGCGGAGTAATCGAGGTAACCATTGTGGCGGTGTGAATGCATATATCAGCTTAAACTGATCCCCAGGGAACACTAGGGCATCCGAGCCGCAAGCTAGGGGATCCCTTGTCCGAGAGACAAACCTATCCCCCTTTGCGTTGAATCTGGATGCTAGAAGATCTACATCCGATGTTCCCCACCGCTGACATATTGTCCAGAAAACCTCGGGGTGAAGGGACCCTTCCTCTGGGCCTAATTGCTGGCGACTTAGAAAGTCCGCCTTCCAATTCTCCACTCCTGGAATGAATACCGCAGATATGGCTGGGACATATTTTTCCTGCCCATTTCAGGATGTAATTTACTTCCCTCTGGGCTGCACGACTCCTGGTGCCCCCCTGATGATTGAATTCTGACAGGGGACCCTTGGAGTTTGGATGTCCATGCTACTAGGGCATACCGGGCTGCTCGTATCTCTAAGAGATTGATGGGCAGGGCCTTTTCTGCATCCGACCATCTGCCCTGGAGAGACTATTGCTCCAGTACTGCTCCCCAGCCTATAAGGCTGGCATCTGTAGTGACCACCTTCCAAGAAATCGGACTGAAGGATTTCCTTTTTTCCAGATTCTGGGGAACCCACCACCAACGGAGGCTCTTGCGAACGGAAGGGGACAAGGACATTGTAAGTCTAGGGCCTGAACTTTTTTGTTCCAGGCTGACAGTATGGCCCCTTGCAAATTCCTTGAATGGAATTGACCGTAGGGTACTGCTTCGAATGATGCCACCATTTTTCCCAGCAGCCTCATATACAGGCGTATGGACGGCTGTCTTTTTTGTACCCACTAAGTGGATCAAATCTTTCAAAGACAACACCTTTCCTCGAGGCAAGAATATTTTTCTCTGGCCTGAATCCAACCTTAGCCCCAAGTATTCCAGACTTTTGACTGGTTTTTAGGGCTGACTTGTCTCGGTTGATAATCCAACCGTGAGATTCCAGATACTTGATCGTCTTGTGAACGACCACGTCTAGTTTTTTCACTGAGTGGTCTATCAGCAACAAGTCATCCAGATATGCCATTATCATTACACCTTGTGTTCTTAGATTGGCCAATAAAGGGCCAGAATTTTTGTAAACACTCGTGGTGCTGTGGCCAAACCGAAGGGTAAGGCTCTGAACTGAAAATGGCGCCCTTCTACTGCAAAGCGTAGAAATTTTTGGTGGACTGGAAAGATGGGAATGTGCAAATAAGCATCTTTGATGTCGATCGTGGCTAACCAATCCTCCCCTTGTAGGGCAGTGGCCACCGATCGGATCGACTCCATCGGAAAGTCCTGATATACAGGAATTTGTATAGCCCTTTTTGAATTAATATGGGCCTCCCGTCCGCGTTTGCTTCGGGACTGTAAAGAGGTTTGAGTAAAACCCGAACCCTCATTCTTCCAGGGGAACTTCCATAATTACTCCTTGGAGCAATAGTTGTTCTAGTGCCAACAGGAGGGACTCTCTCTTCCGGGGATCCCTTGGCACGTTTGACCTTAAAAATGGGAAGGAGGAGAGTCTTTTAACTCCAAACTGTATCCCAAACCTACTGCGGAGAGCACCTATCTGTCTTGATCGTGTCCCGCCAGGTCTCCTTGCGAACAACTGGAGTCCTCCCCCCCACCCGACTGAGTGGGGGCTTCAATGAATTTAACTTTGGGGGAGGTTTTGTACCTCCCCTGACCCAGGGTTTCTCATTACCCTGCTACTGTCCCTGTTTTTTACCCCCGGGATTTGACCGAGGAGGCCGTCGGAACTGTTACACAGCCGATGCCCCAGGGACTGGAGAAGCAGGCCCCTTAAAGAGGGACCTCTAACTCTGCTTTTAACCGGCAAGAGCGTATTTTTACCGCTGGAAATTTTCTGGATATATTTGTCCAGGTTTTCCCTGAATAAGCGTTCACCATGAAATGGGACGCTAACCAGCCATTCTTTACAGGGAGCTTCAGCAGACCAGTTTCTGAGCCATAGGAGCCTACGCATATGTCTATAGACAGCGTAAGGCGGGAGGCCTGATGGACTGAATCCTCTATGGCGTCAACCGCAAAGCCTAAGGCTCTAGGTAGATCAGCTAGGGCAAAGCCTGCTGATCTGTCAAGTCCCTCAAGACCTGTTTCAACTGATCCTTCACTGCTTAGCAGACCCCAATAGCTGCTACTGCTGGTTGTATCACCAAGCAGATTTTCATAAGGACTCCAATCTTTTATCTATTGGGTTCTTGAACATTTGTACATACAAGAGATGGCTGCGTCCACTGTAGGGACCTTCCATTTTTTTTTTTTTTTTTTTTGATGAACTTATCCTCCATGGGATAGACCACCGGAAATCTCTTGGGGGAATAAATATTTTCTCAGGACGTTCCCAATCCTGGTAAATGAGCCCTTTCAGTAAAGGGTGAAGTGGAAAAGAACAAACAGTCTGGGGGCTTCTAGCGACCCCAACGAGGATACAGTAGTGGTTGATGGTTCCGCAAGGTGCATTTTTAAATGCTGATCGGACCATGTTAGTCAGAGACTGAACCCATAATCTTTCAGCTTGAGATGCTGAGAAAAGGTTCCCCTACTGTTGATTCCTCTATAACAGAATCAACCTCATCCTGATCCCCTTCAGGCAGGTCGATCCCTGTATGGGACTGTTGCTCTGCTAACAGGCACTCTGAAGGAGGAGACGGAGATCGGGCGTGCTTTCCCTGACAGGGAGGCAGCGATAAATTTTGACAATCTCTCTCTAATCCTCCCAGAGCTGAGGAAAAAACCTCCTCTGTTACATACACAGGAGCAGGTGAACTGAGGACAGCCACAGTACCAAGTACCCCTGCGGGGTCTCTACGGTCACTTACCTCTGAACTTCAGGGGAGACTGGTGCAGCAGGAGTATGCCCAAGATCCTCAGAGCCCGATGAGACCCCCTTCGCTTCCTGGAAGATTCAGTTCCGGAGCTACTGGACGGCATATTCCTAAGCCTAAAGCTGAGGTATTCCAGCCGTAATACACCACTTTTACTGAGAATAGTCTAGCACAATTGCTGCTATATCACAGTTGGTGTCTACTAATGTGCCTTTCTAGGGGATGCCTGTATCAACCGCTTGCTGTATGCCTTTAAATGTTGCCAGCTCTGTCTCTGTACTTCATAGCCAGCTTACTGCAATAATGTGGCTTTTTAAAAACCTGCTGGGACGCCCGCACATGCGCAGAAGCGCTGCGGCGCGCACAGAGCGTCATCCCCCAGGCCCCGCCCCTTTTTCCGGCCACCTCTATATATAGAGGCGCGTGCACGCGCGCGGCCACGTGCGCCTCGGCGCTAATTTTCAAACATGGAAACCAGGGACAGGAGCCAGGGCCCCCTTTGCCGCAGGCCGGGGGATAGACGAACACTGCAACATGGCAGAGGAAACAGTTTCCTGTAGGAGAACTCACTAGCTGCCTGGACTTTGCTCTCTGAGAAGAAACTAGTCCATATGACAAGAAAAACATTCCACAGCGGCCTCTAGTGGACAAACACAGGTACCGCAGTTTAATATACTAAACATATATAAAAAAACATTCTTTTTTTTTTTTTTTTCTTGACCACCATTAAAAATTATTACATTTTTTTAGTAGTTACAGGCATGCACAGATATTAGCGGGAATACCGTTAGGTAACAGACAGAAAGACAAATTAGGCTTGGGGGTCCCCCAATAGAACCAAGTTCCTGGGGGCCCCCACTTACCTGTTCCCCGCCGCAGGACTTTGTTTGGTCCACAAAAGCCCAAACTTCACCTATCACGGCAGGCATTGTAATCAAACCTTCAGGGACCGGGTTCCCAAGGATTCCACTCCCCTGGACCTGTATAGCACCCTGCACAGAAAACATCTTGGTCGTGGGTATGACCAGAGCTCTGGATCCCAGGGTCCAGCTCTCCTAAGAGAAGCATTACAGGCAGAACCTTGCTCTTCTCTGCAAGGCCCGGGTACCGACCGTTTAGCTATGAAGCTTTTTTGGTCGGATCCGGAATAGCTTACTGAGGCCCAAAAGAACCTGTACGCAAGCTCAGTGAAAAACACATGTTTCTTCTTGGCCAACACCTTAGACACTGGCAAAAAACTGAGGTGCTCCCGGATGGGAGGGGCTTATATAGGGGAGGGTACTTCCGGTTTTGGAAGTTGCCAGTGCCAGCACCTGACGGTAACTATATAACCCATTAGTAATGACTATGTCGCTCTGTGTCCCGTGATGTACGAAAAAGAAAGGGGCAACACTGGTCAATGATGTATATACAAGTACAGACGGTAAACCCATCTTACCTACATCATTATTTAGGTATGCTGCATTATTGAGCCATGGGCAAGCCCATACCTCAAAAGGAGAGATGGTACAGGTGATCAACAAGGTATTCACAACATATGGATTTACGAACTACTCAAAAAAAATTTGTCTCACATGTCCGATTTGTAACAGATACCATGCACAAGGTGCCCTACGACCCTTACGAGGACATTTCCCACAACCCCCTTATCCCTTTCACACAGTACTTTTTATTCTCACATTTGTTCAATTCAATAAAATCCATGCATATTGTCTGGTTATTGTTGATATGTTTATAAAGTGGGTGGAAGCTTTTCCTATGACACACCCGGATGGGCAGTCAGTAGCCAAAGTACTAATCAAAGAGGTGATTCCACGACAAGGGATCCCCTCGGTAATTTACAGTGACAATGGCTCCCATTTTGTGAACCGAACAATACAACAGATTGGTAAATGGTATAATATTGACCCGAAAAACCACTGTGTCTACCACCCACAATCTGCAGGCACAGTGGAAAGACATAATGGTACCTTAAAGAGTAAACTAAGAAAATTGATGGAGGAAACAGGAAAAAACTGGGTTCAGTGTTTGCCAATGGCATTGTTAAGTACAAGAATTACCCCTACTGCTAAGGGCCTAACACCGTATGAAATGTTGTATGGTAAACCTTATTATATTCCTCTCCCTGAAGAGGAAACAGATTTAGCTTGCATAATAAGACTGTTTTCAGAAAATATTACTGGGTCTGAATGTGCAAATAAGAAAAAGAGATACCCTAAAACTAAAATGCGAAGTATACCCCCTTCAGTACAAGCATTACCAGGAAATTTTTCTTGTTTCTCTAACATAGACAAGGATGGTTCAAAGGTTGGCACCCTATCTCCTGAATACTGTGCGACCACAACATCAACTACAGACATTAAGTACCAACTAAAATGGTTTCAGGAACAGAAACGGCAACTGGCTGATGTTTGGTGGCTGTGTGGGGACATGAAACTAAGACCTAGACTGCCACCTAGATGGGAGGGTAGTTGTGCCCTTACCTGCCTGTTGCTTCCCTTTTATATTGTTCCTATGACTAACAAATTGATAAAACTACCAGGTAAACACTATTTTAAACGGTTTAAGCGAGAAACACCCCAAGGATCCTTTGACAACCGGGTTTATATAGACTCAATAGGTGTTCCACGAGGAGTTCCGGATTAATTTAAAGCACAGAATCAAGTAACAGCAGGACTCACCTCACTCTTCCTATGGGTACAGCCCAATAAGAATGTCGACTGGATAAACTACATTTATTACAACCAGCAGAGGTTTGTGAATTACACCAGAGATGCTATCAAAGGTATAGCAGCACAATTGGACGCCACCTCTTTGACAGCGTGGCAGAACCGTATAGCATTGGATATGTTGCTGGCAGAAAGGGGCGGGGTATGCGAAATGTTCGGCACCTTCTGCTGCACTTTTATTCCAAATAATACGGCACCTGATGGAAGTATCACCAAGGCTTTGCAAGGCCTACAAATGTTATCCCAGGAACTAACTGAGAACTCTGGTGTAGAGAACCCCTTAACAGGACTCTTTGAAAAATGGTTTGGTAAATGGGGTGATCTTGCAAAAGGTTTGCTCATCTCTGTTGTCATGGCAGCCACGGTCCTTACGCTGTGTGGATGTTGCTGCATTCCTTGTATTAGAGGAATTCTTCAAAGACTGATTGACACATCACTAACAAAGACTATGTTTTTCCAGAACAACACTGAACTATACCCGGAACCTGATGAAGATGAACTTACAGTCCTTTCAAAAGACCTATTTGTCTAAATGATAATACCTGGTAAAATAAAGAACCGGGATATTTGAAGTATTGACATTATAAGTATAATGAGGAGGGAATGTTAGATAAATTTAAAATTATACTTTATCTGTCAACTATCAAGATGCATATTAATCTTCTAAAGTTAAAATGTTTGTTTTATAACTCTATTATACATAAATATGCTGAATAGCTCTAATAGTCCTAATTACTGGAATAAGTCATATGACCATATTCTATTTGTGCAAAAAATGTGCTGACTTATAGTAAAACTGTAATTTGCTTACACCTGCCAAACATGGGCTGTGAACCATGAAATAATTTATGTTTCCATTGTATGAGATAATTTATGTATCCATTGTATGAAATATCCTGTCATAAGGTGTAGGCTGAAAAAGGATATTTCCCTCTTTCCTGCTAACGTCAGAATGAAGGTTGAAATTATACACATGATCAGGACGTTACGAGCAGGAAAGGGGAAGGTTTAAGGGTTATAAAAGCAGAATGTGAATCTATGACAGGCAGAAAATGGATCTCTGAGGCCGCAAATATACTTTAACCATTTTCTCTGCATATGCAATAAAACATCTTGACTTGTAACGAGAGTCGGTCCGAAATTTCCTTTGACAGTACCCACTGTATATGCGGTGTAAAACAAGAATAAAAAAATAAAAAGATTTGATTAAAAAAATAAAAATAAATACAGGACTCTGAAAACATGTGGTGTGGATGTTTCAAGATGCACAATAAGGAGGCACTTGAAGAAAGATGGGCTGTATGGTCGAGTTAGAGTTGCCAGAAGAAAGCCATTACTACGCAAATGCCACAAAGTATCCCACTTACAATACGCCAAACAGCAGAGAGACAAGCCTCAAACCTTCTGGCACAAAGTCATTTGTAGTCATGAGACCAAAATTTAGCTTTTTGGCCACAACCATAAAACTACATTTGCAGAGTCAACAAGGCCTACGATGAAAGGTACAGAGGTGGGTCGCTGATGTTTTAGGGATGTATGAGCTACAATGGCACAGGAAATTTGGTCATAATTGATGGCAAGATGAATACAGTATGTTATCAAAAAATACTGGAGGAACATTTGCATTCATCAGCCAGGAAGCTGTGCATGGGACGTACTTGGACATTCCAACAGTGATCCAAAACACAAGTCAAAGTAAAACCTGTCATTGGCTACAGCAGAATAAAGTGAAGGTTCTGGAATGGCCATCTCAGTCTCCTGATCTCAATATCATTGAGCCACTCTGGGGAGATCTCAAACGTGCCGTTCATGCAAGACAGCCCAAGAATTTACAGGAATTGGAGGCTATTTTCAAGAGGAATGGGCAGCTTTACCATCTGAGAAGATAAAGAGCATCATCCACAAATACCACAAAAGACTTCAAGCTGTCATTGATGTTAAAAGGGGGCAATACACGGTATCAAGAACTGGGGTATGTAAACTTTTGATCAGGGTCATTTGGGTAGTTTCTGTTGTCATTATGATTTAAAAAGTGTAAACACAGTTGATTGATAATAAATGGCTTCAGTCAAACACTAACAATGAGTGAAAGAAAAGTTTGTGTTATCATTCATATTCTCTGAAAAATGGGCAAGAAATCAAAATTCTGCCAGGGTATGTAAACTTATGAACACAACTGTATATATAACCACTTAACGACCGCCCACTGTAAATATACGTTGACAGAATGGCACGGACAGGCACAATCACGTACCTGTACGTGCCTGCCTTCGTATGGGTGGGGGGGTCCAATCGGACCCCCCTCCGGTACAGTGAGCGGCCGGGATCGCTTCGGGAGCGTTCCGTGATGAGGGGGCCGCCATTCGATTCTGGCCACCCCCTCGCGATCGCCCCCGGCGAATCAAATGCTTCCTCTGCCTGTGTAATGTTTACACAGGCAGGAGGAAGTGATGTCATCTCTCATGCGGCGCTCACATATACGGAGCGCCGCATGAGAGAAGACACAGAGGTTAGTGCACAAACACTACACTAACACCAGCACACATAGGCACATGATCGCCCCCCCAGACCAACCCCCAGATCACCCTCCAGCCCCCAGTCACAGTGTCACTGATTGCAGTGACCATTTATTTACTGATCACTGCAATCAGTGACATTTGTGACTGTAAAAGTGTCAGCACAGTTAGTTTTAGGTCCAGTGTAGCCCCCTAACCCCCCCTAATAAAGGTTTAACCCCTTGATCGCCCCCCAGGTAACCCTTTCACCCCCTAGCATCGCCGTCACTAAGCGATCGTTTTTCTGATCACTGTTTTAGTGTCGGTGATGCCGATAGGTAGCCAGTTATTTTTTTTAGCTTCGCCGCAGGTATTTATAGCGTCGGGTACCCCCATATATTACCTAATAAAGGTTTAACCCCTTGACCCCTTGATCGCCCCCCAGGTAACCCTTTCACCCCCTAGCACCGCTGTCACTAAGCAATCGTTTTTCTGATCGCTGTTTTAGTGTCGGTGATGCCGATAGGTAGCCAGTTATTTTTTTAGCTTCGCCGCAGGTATTTATAGCGTCGGGTACCCCCATATATTACCTAATAAAGGTTTAACCCCTTGATCGCCCCCCAGGTAATCCTTTCACCCCCTAGCACCGCTGTCACTAAGCAATCGTTTTTCTGATCGCTGTTTTAGTGTCGGTGATGCCGATAGGTAGCCAGTTATTTTTTTTAGGTTCACCGCAGGTTTTTATAGCGTCGGGTACCCCCATATATTACCTAATAAAGGTTTAACCCCCTAATTGCCCCTAGTTAACCCTTTCACCAGTGATCACCATATAAGTGTTACGGGTGACGCTGGTTAGTTAGTTTGCTTTTTATAGCATCAGGGCACCCACCGTATATAACCCAATAAAGGTTTAATCCCCTGATTGCCCGGTGGGTGATATCAATTAGGTTTTAGTGTCAGAGAGGGTCTGCGTCGCCCCAGGCAGCGTCAGGTTAGTGCCAGTAACGCTAACACCCACGCGTGAAGCATACACCTCCCTTAGTGGTATAGTATCTGAACAGATCAATATCTGATCTGATCAGATCTATACTAGCGTCCCTAGCAATTTAGGGTTCCCAAAAACGCAGTGTTAGCGGGATCAGCCCAGATACCTGCTAGCACCTGCATTTTGCCCCTCCGTCCAGCCCAGGCCACCCAAGTGCAGTATCGATCGATCACTGTCACTTACAAAAACACAACACACATAACTGCAGCGTTCGCAGAGACAGGCCTGATCCCTGCGACTCCAGTGCTGTAGGCGGTGATTTCACCACCACAGTTAAAAAAAAAAAGCATATATGGCGAAGCATTGGGGCAGCAGGGGCGGAGGAGCGATTTTTCTCCTAATGCCGCGTACATACCGTCGAAATTCCAACGGAGGCTTGCCCGTGGAAAAGTCCGACCAGGTGTGTGCGGCATAACTTTTGCGAAGGATGCCCCATGCTTCGGCATATATAAATGATGCATGTATGCCCATCATTAGAAGTGGGTGAATGAAGGGAGGTATACTAATGGTGGGCATACCCACCGATCAATCTCTTTTTTCGTTCAGCCAACAGGCTGCATGAAAAAAATAGGATTTTTATAACAGCTTACCTGTAAAATCCTTTTCTTGGAGTACATCACGGGACACAGAGCGGCATAGTCATTACTATGTGGGTTATATAGTTCACCTTCAGGTGCTGGCACTGGCAACTTCCAAACCGGAAGTACCCTCCCCTATATAAGCCCCTCCCATCCGGGAGCACCTCAGTTTTGTAGCAAAGCAATAAGTGTCCCCAAAAGAGGGGTGGGAGCTCTGTGTCCCGTGATGTACTCCAAGAAAAGGATTTTACAGGTAAGCTGTTATAAAAATCCTATTTTCTTTCTCGTACATCACGGGACACAGAGCGGCATAGTCATTACTATGTGGGATGTCCTAAAGCAATGCCCAATGAGGGGGGGGGGGGTACACCATACATAAGCTGAGCGCTATCAGACATGAGGATCTTTTGCGGCCTGCAACACACTGCGCCCAAAGGCGACATCCTCCTGACTTTTAATGTCCACCTGGTAGAACCTAGTAAACGTGTGTACTGAAGACCATGTTGCGGCCTTACAGATTTGAGCCAGGGAGGCCTGGTGATGCACTGCCCATGAAGTTCCAACTGCTCTCGTGGAGTGCGCCCTAACTTTGAACGGAGGCGGTCTCCTTCTCAAGCCATAGGCTTGCATAATGACCTGTCAAATCCACCTGGCTAAAGTAGATTTTGACGCTGCCTGACCCTTTCTGGGGCCTTCCGGCAGAATAAACAAAGTATCCGTTCTGCGAATCTGAGCAGTGGCTTTTAGATAAGCTTTGACTGCTCTTACTACATCCAAAGAATGAAATAACTTTTCCTCTACCGAGCTAGGTTTGGGGAAAAAAGAAGGAAGAACCACATCTTGGTTCAAATGAAACCTCGATACCACCTTAGGAAGAAAGGCTGGATGAGGACGTAACACTACTCTGTCCTTATGGATAACCAGATATGGCTCCCTACAGGACATAGCGGCTAATTCCGACACTTTTAGCCGAACAAATGGCTACTAGAAAAATCAATTTCCTGGTGAGAAGAACCAGGGAAATATGCTGTAATGGTTCAAATGGTTGTTTCTGTAGAACCGACAGAACCAGGTTTAAGTCCCATGGACATATGGGAATATTAACCGGAGGGCTAATACGCATCACTCCTTGTATAAAGGCTTTGACTAGTGAATGCGAAGCCAAGGGCCTCTGAAAAAATATTGACAAGGCCGAAATCTGACCCTTGATAGTACTCAAGGCAAGCTTCCTATCTACAGCCCACTGTAGGAAGTCCAGAATCCTACCTATTACGTACTTTCGTGGATGCCATTTCTTGGCCTCACACCAGGCGATGTACGCCTTCCAGATTCTATAGTAGATCTGCCTGGATACCGGCTTCCTGGCATTGATCATGGTAGATACCACAGGATTAGAGAGACCTCTCTTTTTTAGAATGTGGGCTTCAATAGCCAGGCCGTCAAACCTAGGGCTGGTAAGGAAGGGTGGTATATCGGTCCTTGCGAAAGCAGGTCCGGACGATGTGGGAGGGTCCAAGGACTCCCCACAGACATTTTTACAATCTCCGCGTACCATGCTCTTCGGGGCCACGCTGGAGCCACCAGAATCACTGGTTTCTTTTCTACCCTGATTCTGCGGAGTAATCGAGGTAACAATTGTGGCGGTGGGAATGCATATATCAGCTTGAACTGATCCCAAGGGAACACTAGGGCATCCGAGCCGCAAGCTAGGGGATCCCTTGTCCAAGAGACAAACCTGTCCACCTTTGCGTTGAATCTGGATGCTAGCAGATCTACATCCGGTGTTCCCCACCGCTGACATATTGTCCGAAAAACCTCGGGGTGAAGGGACCATTCCCCTGGGCATAATTGTTGGCGACTTAGAAAGTCCGCCTTCCAATTCTCCACTCCTGGAATGAATACCGCGGATATGGCTGGGACATATCTTTCTGCCCATTTCAGGATGCAATTTACTTCCCTCTGGGCTGCACGACTCCTGGTGCCACCCTGATGATCGATATATGCCACTGCCGTGGCATTGTCCGATTGAATTCTGACAGGGGACCCTTGGAGTTTGGATGTCCATGCTACTAGGGCATACCGGGCTGCTCGTATCTCTAAGAGATTGATGGGCAGGGCCTTTTCTGCATCCGACCATCTGCCCTGGAGAGACCATTGCTCCAGTACTGCTCCCCAGCCTATAAGGCTGGCATCTGTAGTGACCACCTTCCAAGAAATCGGACTGAAGGATTTCCCTTTTTCCAGATTCTGGGGAACCAACCACCAACGGAGGCTCTTGCGAACGGAAGGGGACAAGGACATTGGTAAGTCTAGGGCCTGAACTTTCTTGTTCCAGGCTGACAGTATGGCCCTTTGCAAATTCCTTGAATGGAATTGACCGTAGGGTACTGCTTCGAATGATGCCACCATTTTTCCCAGCAGCCTCATGCACAGGCGTATGGATGGCTGTCTTTTTGTACCCACTAGGTGGATCAAATGTCTCAAAGACGACACCTTTTCTTGAGGCAAGAACATTTTTCTCTGGTCTGAATCCAGCCTTAGCCCCAAGTATTCCAGACTTATGACTGGTTTTAGGGCTGACTTGTCTCGGTTGATAATCCAACCGTGATATTCCAGATACTCGATTGTCTCGTGAACAACCACTTCTAGTTTTTCCACTGAGTGGTCTATCAGCAACAAGTCGTCTAGATATGCCATTATCGTTACACCTCGTGTTCTTAGATTGGCCAATAATGGGGCCAGAATTTTTGTGAACACTCGTGGTGCTGTGGCCAGACCGAAGGGTAAGGCTCTGAACTGAAAATGGCGCCCTTCTACCGCAAAGCGTAGAAATTTTTGGTGGACTGGAAAGATGGGAATGTGCAAATAAGCATCTTTGATGTCGATCGAGGCTAACCATTCCTCCCCTTGTAGGGCAGTGGCCACCGATCGGATCGACTCCATCCGGAAAGTCCTGATATGTAGGAATTTGTTTAGCCCTTTTAGATTTAATATGGGCCTCACGTCCCCGTTTGGCTTCGGGACTGTAAAGAGGTTTGAGTAAAACCCGAACCCCCATTCTTCCAGGGGAACCTCTATAATTACTGCTTGGAGAAATAATTGTTCTAGTGCCAACAGGAGGGATCCTCTCTTCTGGGGATCCCTTGGCACGTTTGACCTTATAAAATGGGAAGGAGGGGAGTCTTTTAACTCCAATTTGTATCCCAGACTTACTGCGGAGAGCACCCATCTGTCTCTGATCGTGTCCCGCCAGGTCTCTGCGAACAACTGAATTTTTCCCCCACCCGATTGAGTGGGGGCAACCCTTCATGCATTTGACTTTGGGGGAGGTTTTGTACCTCTCCTGATCCAGGGTTTCTTGTTACCCTGCAATTGTCCCTGATTTTTACCCCCGGGATTTGACCGAGGAGGCCGTCGGAACTGTTTCACAGCCGATGTCCTAGGGACTGGAGAAGCAGGCCTCTTAACCACTTAAGCCCCGGACCATTTGGTAGCTAGAGGACCAGAGGTGAATTCAGAATTTTGCACTGCGCTGCTTTAACTGTAAATTGTGCGGACATGCAATGTTGTACCCAAACGAAATTTGCGTCCTTTTCTTCCCACAAATAGAGCTTTCTTTTAATGGTATTTGATTGCCTCTGCGATTTTTATTTTTTGCGATATAAACGGAAAAAGACCGAAAATTTTGAAAAAAAATGATATTTTCTACTTTTTGTTATAAGAAAAATCGAATAAACTCAATTGTAGTCATACATTTAGGCCAAAATGTATTCAGCCACATGTTTTTAGTAAAAAAAATGTCAATAAGCGTATATTTATTGGTTTGCGCAAAAGTTATAGAGTTTACAAACTAGGGTACATTTTCTGAAATTTACACAGCTTTAAATTTATGACTGCCTATCTCATTTCTTGAGGTGTTAAAATGACAGGGCAGTACAAAACCCCCCCAAATGACCCCATTTTGGAATATAGACACCCCAAGCTATTTGCTGAGAGGAATGGCGAGTATTTTACAGCTCTCATTTGTTTTTGAAAATGAAGAAAGAAAATATATATATATATATATATATATATATATATATATATATATATATATATATATATTTTTTTCAATTTTCAAAACTTTGTGACAAAAAGCGAGATCTGCAAAATACTCACAATACCTCTCAGCAAATAGCTTGGGGTGTCTACTTTCCAAAATGGGGTCATTTGGGGGGGTTTTGTGCTATCTGGGCATTCCATGGCCTCCGAAACTGTGATAGGCAGTGAGAAGTGAAATCAAAAATTTACACCCTTAGAAAGCCTGAAGGCGGTGCTTGGTTTTTGGGGTCCCGTACGTGGCTAGGCTCCCAAAAAGTCTCACACATGTGGTATCCCCGTACTCAGGAGAAGCAACAGAATGCATTTTGGGGTGTAATTCCACATATGCCCATGGCATGTTTGAGCAATATATCATTTAGTGACAACTTTGTGCAAAAAAAAAAAAAAAAGTAGTTTTTCCGCAACTTGTGTCAACATATAAAATATTCCATGGACTCGACATGCCTCTCAGTATATAGCTTGGGGTGTCTACTTTCCAAAATGGGGTCATTTGGGGGGGGGTTTGAACTGTTCTGGCATTTTATACACAACATTAGGAAGCTTACATCCACTCTAACCACTTGAAGACAAAGCCCTTTTTGACACTTTTTGTTTACATGAAAGCATTATTTTTTTTGCAAGAAAATTATGTTGAACCCCCAAACATTATATATATTTTTAAAGCAAAGGCCCTACAGATTAAAATGGTGGGTGTTGCATTTTTTTTTTCTACACAGTATTTGCGCAGCGATTTTTCAAACGCATTTTTTGGGTTAAAAAATACACTTTTTTAAATTTTAATGCACTAAAACACACTATATTGCCCAAATGTTTGATGAAATAAAAAAGATGATCTTAGGCCGAGTACATAGATACCAAACACGACATGCTTTAAAATTTCGCACAAACGCGCATTGGCGACAAACTACATACATTTTTAAAAGCCTTTAAAAGCCTTTACAGGTTACCCCAGTAGATTTACAGAGGTGGTCTACTGCTAAAATGATTGCCCTCGATCTGACCTTCGCGGTGATACCTCACATGCATGGTGCAATTGCTGTTTACATATGACGCCAGACCGACGCTTGCGTTCGCCATTGGGCAAGAGCAGGGCAGGACAGGGGTGCTTTTTTTTTTTTTCCTTTTTTTTTCTTATTAATTTTGCTTTTTTATTTTATTTTTAAATTGTTCCCTCCAAGTATTTTTTTTTTTTATCATTTTTATTGTTATCTCAGGGAATGTAAATATCCCCTATGATAGCAATAGGTAGTGACAGGTACTCTTTTTTTGAAAAAAATAGGATTTTTGTACTCACCGTAAAATCCGTTTCTCTGACGTCCATGGACCGACGCAGCTCTCATACTGATTACATGTGGGTATATGTCCCTGCTCGCAGGAGAAGACCTAGGCAGAATGTTAGAGGTTAAAACATTCTAGAACAAGCCAGAGCTGAACAGCCCCGCCCAGGGGGGCGGTCCCTCCGGACATTACCCTTCCACCTGCAGCTAATCAGCCTCAGTTCGTAACAAAGCAGTACAAACTTAAAAGGAAGGGTGGGTGCTGCGTCGGTCCATGGACGTCAGAGAAACTGATTTTACGGTGAGTACAAAAATCCTATTTTCTCTTATCGTCCATGGACAGACGCAGCTCTCATACTGATTACATGTGGGACGTCCCAAAGCAGTATAAGAAAAGGGTGGGAGCAAAAAAAGTAAGGAACAACCAAAACTTCACTCCAAACCAGCAGAGCCCCTCAACGGAGGAGTTGCAACATTAGACAGCGGCCTGCAACACTTTGCGGCCGAAGGAAGCATCCGAAGATGCAGCCACATCAAGCTTGTAGAACTTTGAAAAGGTATGAACGGACGACCAGGTCGTCGCCTTGCACACTTGTGCAACCGACGCTTGATGTCGGAAGGCCCGGGAAGCACCAATTGCCTTGGTGGAATGGGCCGCAACCGGAAAGGGAGGCGCCCGCCCCTTAAGGGCAAAGGCCTGTATGACGGTCTGCCTGATCCACCTAAAGACGGTGGCAGACGACACCGCTCGGCCCTGTTTTGGACCAGACACAGATTTCCGAAATGGAAACAGTAGCAGACAGGTACACTCGTAAGGCTTGTACCCATCTTAATGTATGAAGCGCAAACTCTCAGGGATGCGATGGGTGAGGACACAAGGACGGAAGAACAATGTCCTTCTTAAGGTCAAAGGCCAAGACCATCCTTAGAAAAGAAGGATGGTCGTGGGCGCAACACCAACATATCCTTATGGAGGACCAAGTAAGGTGACTTGCCAGACAAGGCTGCCAACTCAGACACCCGTCTAACCGAAGCAATGGCCAATAAGGCCAACTTCCGGGACAAGGTCAAGAGAGGAATCCCTCGGATATTCTCAAAGGGATGTTCTTGGAGAACCGAGATGCATCAAAATCAGATCCCAAGTAGGGAGAGGAGGCTTGACAGGGGGGACCACATGGCGAACCCCCTGCCCAAAAGGTGCTAATCAAGGAATGGCCCGGCAGCGGTTGTTGAAAAAGACAGTCCGGGCCAAAATCCGACCCTCAAAAAAAAAAAAAAATAAAAAAAAAAAAAAGGTATGCAAGGCCAGCTTTTGGGTCACACCACGCTGTAAGAACAGCAAAATCCTGGGAACGGAAAACATCCGAGGATGCCACTCAAGTTCCTCGCACATAGCGATGTAAGCCTTCCAGGTACGGTGAGATATCTTTCTGGAGGAAGATTCCCGTCTCAACAACATAGAAGAGATGACCGAATATGAGAGAACTCGGTCCTTTAGCACCTGGCTTTAAACAGCCATGCCATTAAAGCCAAGGACTGTAAAGCAGAATGAAGTATGCTCTGCGAAGCCGGCGAGGCAACAACAGCAGCAGAGGGTAAGCATATATCAGGCGATACTGCCCCCACGGGCTTCCAACGCGTCTAACGCATCCGCCCAGGGGTCCCTGGACCTGACCACGATCTTGCCACCTTGCGAGTGAGTCGAGAGGCCACAAGGTCCACTTCCGGTGCCCCACCTCCGGTAAAGAAGGTGGAAACACCTCCGGATGCAAGGACCCTTCACCTGAAATGCACACGGCCGACAGGACCGTCTTGCAGCGAGACGTATGAAAATCCCAAAGAGACTCCGCAATGTATCGGAGAAGGGAGGCCCCAGTGTACAGGGTGCCTCAAATGTTGGCCAATAAAGGCAACTTGACGGAACTTCCCTAGAAACTCGGTCAGAGGACTAGTACCTCAGCCTCCACAGGTGGCGCAAACCCACCCTGGGCACAGAGACCCTAAAGGCTAAAGCAGTTGTAGTGCACCTGCTAGACGACTGATGGATGAAGCAGAGGCTTTTGCCCAGTCATTGAGCTACAAAAATTGCCAGAGACGCAGCCACTAACGGGCGCAACGCCAACCCCAGCCTGGCGAACACAGTCCAAGCCAGCGCTTCTGATCACCACTGAAAGCAGGTGGAAAGTGATACCCCTGAAACCAGGGATCCTTGTGACAATGCTCCATCCAGCAGCTACCCATGGATAGGTGCTGATTGTGCAAACACATAGTTTATACTATGTATTGCGTCAAACGCACAAATGGAGAGTGTGGGAGGAAACCCACCCAGCCACAAAGAGCATAATACCACCACATACGGCGTATGTAGTTTAGTATTTGTGGATAAACCTATTAAACGCGTATATACGGTGCCAGCGACGAAGGCGTGCACATCATCGGGGCCTGGACGTAAACCAGCCACGCAGATTGCGTACACAACCGTGTAGGTATGTTAGCCTGCGAATAAACAAATTGCACATGTTTATACTGTGCATAGCGCTGAGAATGCGCACACCATTGGAACGCAGGGGAGAAACCTGAGCACCCGGATGAAACACATGCAGACTGCATACGCATACCGTGTATGGTATTATAGTATGTGTGCTAAACATTTTGCACAAGCCCATGTGTGCATAGCACCGAAGGCGCGCACACTGTTGGCGCGTGGGAGGAACCGAAGTACCCCACGCATACTCAGAGAATGCAATACCTACAGCTACTGTAAATGTATTTAGTGTAGTGTATAGACATAATGTGTATGTTTACACCGTGTATTGCACCAAAGGCATGCATGTCATGTAGCATGGGCAGAAGCCCACGCAGACTGCATACGCATACCGTGTAGGTATTATAGTGTGTGTGCTAAACCTTTTGCACAAGCTCATGTGTGCATAGCACCGAAGGCGCGCACACCGTTGGCGCGTGGGAGGAACCGAAGTACCCCACGCATACTCAGAGAATGCAATACCTACAACTACTGTGAATGTATTTAGTGTAGTGTATAAACATAATGTGTATGTTTACATCGTGTATTGCACCAAAGGCATGCATGTCATGTAGCGTGGACGTAAACCCACGCAGACTGCAAAGACATACCGGGTAGGTCCAATCGCACAAATTTAGACTGTGCATAGCGCCGAAGCGCCCACTCGGAAGAACTCCACGCAGACAGCACACAGATACCGTGTAGGAATGATAGCATGTGAATCAACATAATATTGCACATGTTTATGCTGTGCATTTCCATTGGAGCGTGGGGGGAAACCGGAGTACCCGGAGGAACCCCACGCAAACAGTATACCCATACTGTAAACATGTATAATATGTGCAATAAACATATTGAACATGTCTATACTGTGCAGAGAGCCGAAGCGCACATACCATGAGAGTGCGGGAGGACACCGGAGCCCCCGCCAGCCCAGAGAGTATGATACATACATATACTGTGAATGTATCTGGAGTCGTGCATAGACATATTTTGTACGTTTATATCATGTATGGCACTGAAACACAGCATTGGAACGTGGGGACAGCCACGCAGACACAGAGACCAATAACACATACATACACTGTGAATGTATGCAGTGTAGAGGTATAGGATGAGTTTAAATTATGGCGCAGAGGCGCATAATCTTCTCTGTATCATTCCAACCTGCTTGACTATGCTGCTGAAGCAGCATACAGGTAACAGTTAACCTCTGATCCTCAGACCGTGTGTCTGTCAGAGCTCAAATCATTCCCCAGGAAATGGCGGGAAATGTTACCTCAGGTATCACACACAAAGCTCACAGGGATTAGAGACATAAATGAATAAAGTCCTCCCTCATCCATGCTGCTCTTGAGGCAGCGTGTGAGGAAAACAGTGAGGAAACTGTGTAAAAGAAAAGCTTGTCACAGCAATTTCAGCCTGAGTGTGATTCTCACATCATCAATGAGATCACTTACAAGCGCCCTGTCATTCACTGACACAGAACTGGAGTCTTCCTCACAAGGGAATGTCCTGTTCATAAACATTAAATATTCAGAGGTAGGGTCCTGAGCCCAATAGCTAGGCCCATATCTGACTCAGAGCACTCCTTCACTAAAGATTTTTGTGGGGGGAGGGGGCTTATAGCTCCTTTTGCTCGCACACCGCTTCCTTTCTGACAGGAATGATTCCAGGACTGCTGACAACTGGTCCATAAGGACCGCAGGTGCAGGAAACATATGAACATGTTTAACTGTGCAGCACTGCCAGTTGCCCCAGGCAATGTGGAGAGCAGGTGTATCAGACTCCATAAACGCCATCCTCTGAGACCTTATACACTATACAGTGAATATACAGTCCACCCACTGGCTACGCTGAGGAGGGGATACCCGGGAGGACCCACCAACCCTTAAGGACAGCTCAGTCTGTGAGGAGATTGTGAGGGGATTCGCGCGGCCGCCAGAAATAAAAGCGCGGCGGCCACAGGAAAATGGCCGCCGGCCGCAGCTATAACTGCGCCACTGAACGCCAAGCGCAAAATTCAAAGCTCTAATGCACGCCAATGGCGCACGCAATAACCACCTCAAACAGCACCAATGGCGCATGCAATAATCACCTCACACACCAGAAAAAACTGCAGACATGAGCGCCCAACCAGGCCAGAGTGACCCCCAAGCACCCCACAGCACAGCACCAGTACAGGGTGCAGAGAGCAGCATAACAGGGGGGGGGGGGGACAGGGAGAAACCCCCACACACAGAAACACAGCCAGCATGTACTCACCTGCAGTAGGAGGGACTACTTACCCGTCCCTTTCAGGGACCCACTGGCTTGTTTCAGACAGACCTATCACAGAGTCGTACTGCGTAGCTGTCGGCCCGGTCCACCGCGAGAGATACAGTCAGTCAGGTACTGTTCAATCTTGAGAGGACCGCGGGAGCATGAAAGCAACCCGGTCACCCCTGGAGCCATGGGGTATGTCGTGAACTGAGTCTCACGCACGCAAGGCGAGGATCAGCACGTTTGATGGTCGGACAGGGAAGACTACGAAGATACTAGTGTACCCAACCTGTTGCCCAGCCGACAGTTGATTGAAGGTCTCAAAAATAAAATAATAAAATTCCCAAAGGAATAAAAATCAAAAGTAAAATCTTCCAGGAGACTGGCTCCTGAGAGAGCCATGTCTTCTCCTTCTGCTAGGCAGAAAAAAACTGAGGCTGATTAGCTGCAGGTGGAAGGGTAATGTCCGGAGGGACCGCCCCCTGGGCGGGGCTGTTCAGCTCTGGCTTGTTCTAGAATGTTTTAACCTCTAACATTCTGCCTAGGTCTTCTCCTGCGAGCAGGGACATATACCCACATGTAATCAGTATGAGAGCTGCGTCGGTCCATGGACGATAAGAGAAACTGGGGTCTTCTAGACCCTAGATTTTTCCTCTGCCCTCAAAGCATCTGACCACACCAAGATCGGTGTGATAAAATGCTTTCCCAATGGCGCTTTTTATATCCGGGGGGGGGGCATTCCCTCCCACTGCTTGTGAAAGCAGTCCAGAGGCTAATTAGCCGCTAGGATTGCTTTTACATGAAAGCCGGCCGCAGGCTGAAAAGAATGATACCAAGATGATACCTAAACCCGCAGGCATCATTCTGGTATAAACATTCAAAGTCCAGCAACATACCAGTACGTTGCTGGTCCTTGTTGGACATGTATTGTAATCTTTTTATTTCATGCAGCCAGTTGGCTGAACGAAAAAAGAGATTGATCGGTGGGTATGCCCACCATTAGAATACCGCCCTTCATCCACCCACTTCCAATGATGGGCATACACGCACCATTTATATATGCCGAAGCATGGGGGCATCCTCCCGCAAAAAAGTTATGCCGCACACACATGGTCGGACTTTTCCACGGGCAAGCCTCAGTCGGAATTTCGACCGTATGTACGCGGCATTAGGAGCAAAATCGCTCCTCCGCCCCTGCTGCCCCAATGCTTCGGCATATTTGCTTTTTTTTTTTTTAACTGTGGTGGTGAAATCACCTCCTACAGCACTGGAGTCGCAGGGATCAGGCCTGTCTCTGCGAACGCTGCAGTTATGTGTGTTTTTGTTTTGTAAGTGACAGTGATCGATCGATACTGCACTTGGGTGGCCTGGGCTGGACGGAGGGGCAAAACGCAGGTGCCAGCAGGTATCTGGGCTGATCCCGCTAACACTGCGTTTTTGGGAACCCTAAACTGCTGGGGACGCTAGTATAGATCTGATCAGATATTGATCTGTTCAGATACTATACCACTAAGGGGGGTGTATGCTTCACGCGTGGGTGTTAGCGTTACTGGCACTAACCTGACGCTGCCTGGGGTGTGACTCAGACCCTCTTTGACGCTAAAACCTAATTGATATCACCCGCCGGGCGATCAGGGGGTTAAACCTTTATTGGGTTATATACACGGCGGGTGCCCTGACACTATAAAAAGCAAACTAACTAACCAGCGTCACCCGTAACACTTATATGGTGATCACTGGTGAAAGGGTTAACTAGGGGCAATCAGGGGGTTAAAACCTTTATTAGATAATATATGGGGGTACCTGACGCTATAAAAACCTGCGGCGAACCTAAAAAAAATTACCAGCTACCGATCTGCATCACCGACACTAAGACAGCGTTTAGAAAAACGATTGCTTAGCGACAGTGGTGATGGGGGTGAAAGGGTTACCTGGGGGGGCGATCAAGGGGGTTAAACCTTTATTAGATAATATATTGGGGTACCTGACGCTATAAAAACATGCGGCGAACCTAAAAAAAATTACTGGCTACGATCTGCATCACCGACACTAAGACAGCGTTTAGAAAAACAATTGCTTAGCGACAGTGGTGATAGGGGGTGAAAGGGTTACCTGGGGGGCGATCAAGGGGGTTAAACCTTTATTAGATAATATATTGGGGTACCTGACGCTATAAAAACCTGCGGCGAACCTAAAAAAAATTACTGGCTACGATCTGCATCACCGACACTAAGACAGCGTTTAGAAAAACAATTGCTTAGCGACAGTGGTGATAGGGGGTGAAAGGGTTACCTGGGGGGCGATCAAGGGGGTTAAACCTTTATTAGATAATATATTGGGGTACCTGACGCTATAAAAACCTGCGGCGAACCTAAAAAAAATTACTGGCTGCCGATCGGCATCACTGACTCTAAGACAGCGATCAGAAAAATGATCGCTAAGCGACAGTGGTGATAGGCGGTGAAAGGGTTATCTGGGGGGTGATCAGGGGGTTAAACCTTTATTAGGGGGGGTTAGGGGGCTACACTGGACCTAAGACTAAACTTTGGTGACACTTTTACAGTCACAAATGTCACTGATTGCAGTGATCACTAAATAAATGGTCACTGCAATCAGTGACACTGTGACTGGGGGCTGGGGGGGTGATCTGGGGGGGCGATTTATGTCCCTATGTGTCCTGGTGTCAGTGTAGTGTTGTGTGCACTGACCTGATATCTTCTCTTGTACGGCGCTCGGTATATGTGAGTGCCGCACCAGAGATGACATCACTTCCTCCTGCTCCCTCTGTCTGACACAGACAGAGGGGGCATTTCCATTCGCCGGAAGCGATCGCGAGGGGGTGGCCAGAAACGAATGGCTGCCCCCTCATCCCGGAACGCTCCCGGACACTTAGCCACCGCTCACTGTATAGGAGGGGGGTCCAATTGGACCCCCCAACTGTACAAAGGCAATCACGTATGCTCTACGTGATTGTGCCTGTCGGTGCCATTCTGCCGACGTATATATACAGTGAGCGGTCGTTAAGTGGTTAAAAGAGGGACCTCTAACTCTGTTTTAACCGGCAAAAGTGTACTTTTACCGCTGGAAATTTTCTGGATATATTTGTCCAGGTCTTCCCCGAATAAGCGTTCACCATGACATGGGAAGCTGACCAGCAATTTTTTACAGGGAGCTTCAGCAGACCAGTTTTTGAGCCATAGAAGCCTGCGCATATGTACTACAGACAGCGTAAGGCGGGAGGCCTGATGGATTGAATCCTTTATAGCGTCCACCGCAAAGCATAAGGCTCTAGATAGATCAGCTAGGGCAAGAGCCTGCTGATCTGGCAAGTCCCTTAAGACCTGTTTCAACTGATCCTTCACTGCTTGGCAGACCCCAATAGCTGCCACTGCTGGTTGTGTCACCAAGCCTGCTGTAGCAAAAGCAGATTTTAATAAGGACTCAAATTTTTTATCTATTGGGTCCTTGAACATTTGGACATTATCCACTGGACATGTCAGTGATTTATTCACACAAGAGATGGCTGCGTCCACTGTAGGGACCCTCCATTTTTTGACGAACTTATCCTCCATGGGATAGATCACCTGAAATCTCTTGGGAGGAGTAAATATTTTATCAGGATGCTCCCAATCCTGGTAAATGAGCCCTTCCAGTAAAGGATGGATCGGAAAGGAACAAACAGTCTGGGGAGCTTTTAGCGACCCCAACGAGGAGACAGAAGTGGATGATGGCTCCGCCAGGGGCATTTTAAATGCTGATCGGACCATGTTAGTCAGGGACTGAACCCATAATCTTTCAGCATGTGATGCTGAGAATGGCTCTTCCACTGTTGATTCCTCTACAACAGAATCGACCTCATCCTGATCCCCCTTAGGTAGGTCGATCCCTGTATGGGACTGTTGCTCCGCTAACAGGCACTCTGAGGGAGGAGACGGAGATCGAGCGCTTTTTTCCTGTGACAGGGAAGCAGCGATCAATGCTGACAATCTCTCTTCCAGCCCTCCCAGAGCTGAGGAAAAAACCTCCTCTGTTACATACACAGGAGCAGGTGAACTGAGGACAGCCACAGTACCAGGTACTCCTGAGGGTGCTCTACGGTCACTAACCTCTGATTCTTCAGGGGAGATTGGTGCAGCCGAAGCATGCCCAAGATCCTCAGAGCCCGATGGAGACCCCCTATGCTTCCTGGGATTTTTAGTCCCGGAGTTTTTAGACGGCATATTCCTAAGCCCAAAGCTGAGGTATTCCAGCCGAAATACACCACTTACTGACAATAGTCTAGCACAAATGCTGCTATAAAAACAGTTGGTGTCTACTAATGTGCCTTTCTATGGGGATGCCTGCATCAACCGCTTGCTGTATGCCTTTTTTAAATGTTGCCAGCTCTGTCTCTGCACTCCATAGCCAGCTCACAACACATAATTGTGTTTTTTAACATGCTGGGACGCCCGCACATGCGCAGAAGCGCTGCGGCGCGCACAGAGCGGCATCCCCCAAGCTCCGCCCCCTTTCCCAGCTCACCTCTATATATAGTGGCGCGTGCACGCGCACGCGCGTGGCCACGTGCGCCTTCGGCGCTCTTTTTTGAAAAGGAAACTAGGGACAAAAGCCAGGGCCCCTTTTGCCGCAGGCCGGGGGATGGACGAGCATTGCAACATGGCAGAGGAAGCAGTTTCCCACAAGAGAACTCACCATCTGCCTGGACTTGCTCTGATGAAAAGAAACTAGTCCACATGACAAGAAACGTTCCACAGCGGCCTCTAGTGGATTAACACAGGTACCGCAGTCTATATATTTTTTTTTTTCTTGACCACTATTAAAATTATTACATTTTTTAGTAGTTACAGGCATGCATAAATATTTAGCGGGAATACCGTTAGGTAACAGGCAGAAAGACATATTGGGCTTGGGGGTCCCCTCAATAGAACCAAGTTCCTGAGGGGCCCCCACTTACCTTTTCCCCACCGCAGGACTCTGTTTGGTCCACAGAAGCCCAAACTTCACCTATCACGGCAGGCATTGTAATTAAACCTTCAGGGACCGGGTTCCCAAGGATTCCACTCCCCTGGACCTGTATAGCACCCTGCACAGAAAACATCTTGGTCGTGGGTATGACCAGAGCTCTGGATCCCAGGGTCCAGCTCTCCTAAGAGAAGCATTACAGGCAAAACCTTGCTCTTCTCTGCAAGGCCCGGGTACCGACAGTTTAGCTATGAAGCTTTTTTGGTCGGATCCGGAATAGCTTACTGAGGCCCAAAAGAACCTGTACGCAAGCTCAGTGAAAAACACATGTTACTTCTTGGCCAACACCTTAGACACTGGCAAAAAACTGAGGTGCTCCCGGATGGGAGGGGCTTATATAGGGGAGGGTACTTCCGGTTTGGAAGTCGCCAGTGCCAGCACCTGAAGGTAAACTATATAACCCACATAGTAATGACTATGCCGCTCTGTGTCCCGTGATGTACGAGAAAGAAAAAGATTACAATACATGTCCAACAAGGACCAGCAACGTACTGGTATGTTGCTGGACTTTGAATGGTTATACCAGATTGATGCCTGCGGGTTTAGGTATCATCTTGGTATCATTCTTTTCAGCCAGCGGCCGGATTTCATGTAAAAGCAATCCTAGTGGCTAATTAGCCTCTCGACTGCTTTTACAAGCAGTGGGAGGGAATGTCCCCCCTCCCCCCCGGATACAAAAAGCGCCATTGGGAAATTGGGAAAGCATTTTATCACACCGATCTTGGTGTGGTCAGATGCTTTGAGGGCAGAGGAAAGATCTAGGGTCCAATAGACCCCAGTTTTTTCAAAAAAAAAAAAAGAGTACCTGTCACTACCTATTGCTATCATAGGGGATATTTACATTCCCTGAGATAACAATAAAAATGATAAAAAATAAATGGAAGGAACAGTTTAAAAATAAAATAAAAAAGCAAAATTAATAATAATAAAAAAAAAAAAAGAAAAAAAAGCACCCCTGTCCTGCCCTGCTCTTGCGCAATGGCGAACGCAAGCGTCGGTCTGGCGTCATATGTAAACAGCAATTGCACCATGCATGTGAGGTATCACCGCAAAGGTCAGATTGAGGGCAGTCATTTTAGCAGTAGACCTCCTCTGTAAATCTAACGTGGTAACCTGTAAAGGCTTTAAAAATGTATGTAGTTTGTCGCCAATGCGCATTTGTGCGAAATTTTAAAGCATGTCGTGTTTGGTATCTATGTACTCGACCCAAGATCATATTTTTTATTTCATCAAACGTTTGGGCAATATAGTGTGTTTTAGTGCATTAAAATAAAAAAAGTGTATTTTTTCCCCAAAAAATGCGTTTGAAAAATCGCTGCGCAAATACTGTGTAGAAAAAAAAAATGCAACACCCACCATTTTAATCTGTAGGGCCTTTGCTTTAAAAAATATATATAATGTTTGGGGGTTCAACATAATTTTCTTGCAAAAAAAAAAAAATAGGATTTTTGTACTCACCGTAAAATCCGTTTCTCTGACGTCCATGGACCGACGCAGCTCTCATACTGATTACATGTATGGGTATATGTCCCTGCTCGCAGGAGAAGACCTAGACAGAATGTTAGAGGTTAAAACATTCTAGAACAAGCCAGAGCTAAACAGCCCCGCCCAGGGGGGCGGTCCCTCCGGACATTACCCTCCCACCTGCAGCTAGCAGCCTCAGTTCGTAACAAAGCAGTACAAACTTAAGAGGAAGGGTGGGTGCTGCGTCGGTCCATGGACGTCAGAGAAATGGATTTTACGGTGAGTACAAAAATCCTATTTTCTGTTATCGTCCATGGACCGACGCAGCTCTCATACTGATTACATGTGGGACGTCCCAAAGCAGTATAAGAAAAGGGTGGGAGCAAAAAAAGTAAGGAACAACCAAAACTTCACTCCAAACCAGCAGAGCCCCTCAACGGAGGAGTTGCAACATTAGACAGCGGCCTGCAACACTTTGCAGCCGAAGGAAGCATCCGAAGATGCAGCCACATCAACCTTGTAGAACTTTGAAAAGGTATGAACGGACGACCAGGTCGTCGCCTTGCACACTTGTGCAACCAACGCTTGATGTCGGAAGGCCCGGGAAGCACCAATTGCCGTGATGGAATGCGCCGCAACCGGAAAGGGAGGCGCCCGCCCCTTAAGGGCATAGGCCTGTATGACGGTCTGCCTGATCCACCTAAAGAGGGTGGCAGACGACACCGCTCGGCCCTATTTTGGACCAGACACAGATTTCCGAATGGAAACAGTAGCAGACAGGTACACTCGTAAGGCTTGTACCCATCTTAATGTATGAAGCGCAAACTCTCAGGGATGCGATGGGTGAGGACACAAGGACGGAAGAACAATGTCCTTCTTAAGGTGAAAGGCCAAGACCATCCTTAGAAAAGAAGGATGGTCGTGGGCGCAACACCAACATATCCTTGTGGAGGACCAAGTAAGGCGAGTTGCCGGACAAGGCCGCCAACTCAGACACCCGTCTAACCGAAGCAATGGCCACTAAGGCCAACTTCCGGGACAAGGTCAAGAGAGGAATCCCTCTGATATTCTCAAAGGGATGTTCTTGGAGAACCGAGATGCATCAAAATCAGATCCCAAGTAGGGAGAGGAGGCTTGACAGGGGGGATCACATGGCGAACCCCCTGCACAAAAGGTGCCAATCAAGGAATGGCCCGGTAGTGGTCGTTGAAAAAGACAGCCCGGGCCGAAATCCGACCCTCAAAAAAGGTATGCAAGGCCAGCTTTTGGGTCAAACCACGCTGTAAGAACAGCAAAATCCTGGGAACGGAATACATCCGAGGATGCCACTCAAGTTCCTCGCACATAGCGATGTAAGCCTTCCAGGTACGGTGAGATATCTTCCTGGAGGAAGATTCCCGTGTCAACAACATAGAAGAGATGACCGAATACGAGAGAACTCGGCCCTTCAGCACCTGGCTTTAAACAGCCATGCCATTAAAGCAAAGGACTGTAAAGCAGGATGAAGTATGCTCTGCGAAGCCTGCGAGGCAACAACAGTAGCAGGAGGGTAAGCATATATCAGGCGATACTGCTCCCACGGGCTTCCAATGCGTCTGACGCATCCGCCCAGGGGTCCCTGGACCTGACCACGATCTTGCCACCTTGTGAGTGAGTCGAGAGGCCACAAAGTCCACTTCCGGTGCCCCACCTCCGGTAAAGAAGGTGGAAACACCTCCGGATGCAAGGACCCTTCGCCTGCAATGCACACGGCCGACAGGACCGTCTTGCAGCGAGATGTATGAAAATCCCAAAGAGACTCCGCAATGTATCGGAGAAGGGAGGCCCCAGTGTACAGGGTGCCTCAAATGTTGGCCAATAAAGGCAACTTGACGGAACTTCCCTAGAAACTTGGTCAGAGGACTAGTACCTTAGCCTCCACAGGTGACGCAAACCCACCCTGGGCACAGAGACCCTAAAGGCTAAAGCAGTTGTAGTGCACCTGCTAGACGACTGATGGATGAAGCAGAGGCTTTTGCCCAGTCATTGAGCTACAAAAAATGCCAGAGACGCAGCCACTAACGGGCGGAACGCTAACCCCAGCCTGGCGAACACAGTCCAAGCCAGCGCTTCTGATCACCACTGAAAGCAGGTGGAAAGTGATACCCCTGAAACCAGGGATCCTTGTGACAATGCTCCATCCAGCAGCTACCCATGGATAGGTGCTGATTGTGCAAACACATAGTTTATACTATGTATTGCGTCAAACGCACAAATGGAGAGTGTGGGAGGAAACCCACCCAGCCACAAAGAGCATAATACCACCACATATGGCGTATGTAGTTTAGTATTTGTGGATAAACCTATTAAACACGTATATACTGTGCCAGCGACGAAGGCACGCACATCATCTGGGCTTGGACGTAAACCAGCCACGCAGATTGCGTACACAACCGTGTAGGTATGTTAGCCTGCGAATAAACAAAATTGCACATGTTTATACTGTGCATAGCACTGAGAATGCGCACACCATTGGAACGCAGGGGAGAAACCTGAGCACCGAAGTACCCCACGCATACTCCGAGAATGCAATACCTACAGCTACTGTAAATGTATTTAGTGTAGTGTATAGACATAATGTGTATGTTTACACCGTGTATTGCACCAAAGGCATGCATGTCATGTAGCATGGGCAGAAACCCATGCAGACTGCATACGCATACCGTGTATGGTATTATAGTATGTGTGCTAAACATTTTGCACAAGCCCATGTGTGCATAGCACCGAAGGCGCGCAGACTGTTGGCGCGTGGGAGGAACCGAAGTACCCCACGCATACTCCGAGAATGCAATACCTACAGATACTGTAAATGTATTTAGTGTAGTGTATAGACATAATGTGTATGTTTACACCGTGTATTGCACCAAAGGCATGCATGTCATGTAGCATGGGCAGAAACCCACGCAGACTGCATACGCATACCGTGTAGGTATTATAGTGTGTGTGCTAAACCTTTTGCACAAGCTCATGTGTGCATAGCACCGAAGGCGCGCACACCGTTGGCGCGTGGGAGGAACCGAAGTACCCCACGCATACTCCGAGAATGCAATACCTACAACTACTGTGAATGTATTTAGTGTAGTGTATAAAACATAATGTGTATGTTTACATCGTGTATTGCACCAAAGGCATGCATGTCATGTAGCGTGGGCGGAAACCCACGCAGACTGCAAAGACATACCGGGTAGGTATGTTAGTATGTGGATATCCAATCGCACAAATTTAGACTATGCATAGCGCCGAAGCGCCCATACCAATGGAGTGTGGGAGGGAACCGGAGTACCCGGAGGAAAACCACACAGACTGCCTACACATACCGTGTAGGTATTATAGCATGCGTGATAAACATTGAACATGTTTAACTGTGCAGAAGGCCAAAGGCACACATACCGTCAGCGCGTGGGAGGAAACCGAAACACTCGGAAGAACTCCACGCAGACAGCACACAGATACTGTGTAGGAATGATATAGCATGTGAATCAACATATTGCACATGTTTATGCTGTGCATTTCCATTGGAGCGTGGGGGGAATCCGGAGTACCCGGAGGAACCCCACGCAAACAGTATACCCATACTGTAAACATGTATAATATGTGCAATAAACATATTGAACATGTCTATACTGTGCAGAGAGCCGAAGCGCACATACAATGAGAGTGCGGGAGGACACCGGAGCCCCCGCCAACCCAGAGAGTATAATACATACATATACTGTAAATGTATCTGGAGTCGTGCATAAACATATTTTGTACGTTTATATCATGTATGGCACTGAAAAACAGCATTGGAACGTGGGGACACAGAGACCAATAACACATACATACAATGTGAATGTATGCAGTGTAGAGGTATAGGATGAGTTTAAATTATGGCGCAGAGGCGCATAATCTTCTCTGTATCATTCCAACCTGCTTGACTGTGCTGCTGAAGCAGCATGCAGGTAACAGGTAACCTCTGATCCTCAGACCGTGTGTCTGTCAGAGCTCAAATCATTCCCCAGGAAATGGCGGGAAATGTTACCTCAGGTATCACACAGAAGGCTCACAGGGATTAGAGACATAAATGAATAAAGTCCTCCCTCATCCATGCTGCTCTTGAGGCAGCGTGTGAGGAAAACAGTGAGGAAACTGTGTAAAAGAAAAGCTTGTCACAGCAATTCCAGCCTGAGAGTGTTTCTCACATCATCAATGAGATCACTTACAAGCGCCCTGTCATTCACTGACACAGAACTGGAGTCTTCCTCACAAGGGAATGTCCTGTTCATAAACATTAAATATTCAGAGGTAGGGTCCTGAGCATAGTAGCTAGGCCCACATCTGACTCAGAGCACTCCTTCACTAAAGATTTTTGTAGGGGGGAAGGGGGCTTATAGCTTCTTTTGCTCGCACACCGCTTCCATTCTGACAGGAATGATTCCAGGACTGCTGACACGTGGTCCATACGGACCGCAGGTGCAGGAAACATATGAACATGTTTAACTGTGCAGCACTGCCAGTTGCCCCAGGCAAGTGTGGAGAGCAGGTGTATCAGACTCCATAACGCCACCCTCTGAGACCTTATACACTATACAGTGAATATACAGTCCACCCACTGGCTACGCTGAGGCTGAGGAGGGGATACCCGGAGGACCCACCAACCCTTAAGGACAGCTCAGTCTGTGAGGAGATTCGCGCTGCCGCCAGAAATAAATGCGCGGCGGCCACAAGAAAATGGCCGCCGGCCGCAGCTATAACTGCGCCACTGAACGTCAAGATGGCCGCCGAGCGCAAACTTCAAAGCTCTAATGCGCGCCAATGGCGCACGCAATAACCACCTCAAACAGCACCAATGGCGCACGCAATAATCACCTCACACACCAGAAAAAACTGCAGACATGAGCGCCCAGCCAGGCCAGAGTGACCCCCAAGCACCCCACAGCACAGCACCAGTACAGGGTGCAGAGAGCAGCATAACAGGGGGGAGACAGGGAGAAACCCCCACACACAGAAACACAGCCAGCATGTACTCACCTGCAGTAGGAGAGACTACTTACCCGTCCCTTTCAGGGACCCACTGGCTTGTTTCAGACAGACCTATCACAGAGTCGTACTGCGTAGCTGTCGGCCCGGTCCACCGCGAGAGATACAGTCAGTCAAGTACTGTTCAATCTTGAGAGGACCGCGGGAGCATGAAAGCAACCCGGCCACCCCTGGAGCCATGGGGTATGTCGTGAACTGAGTTTCACGCACGCAAGGCGAGGATCAGCACGCTTGATGGTCGGACAGGGAAGACTACGAGGATACTAGTGTACCCAACCTGTTGCCCAGCCGACATTTGAAGGTCTCATTAATAAAATTATAAAATTCCCAAAGGAATAAAAATCAAAAGTAAAATCTTCCAGGAGACTGGCTCCTGAGAGCCACGTCTTCTTCTGCTAGGCAGAAAAAAACTGAGGCTGCTAGCTGCAGGTGGGAGGGTAATGTCCGGAGGGACCGCCCCCCTGGGCGGGGCTGTTCAGCTCTGGCTTGTTCTAGAATGTTTTAACCTCTAACATTCTGCCTAGGTCTTCTTCTGCAAGTAGGGACATATACCCACACATGTAATCAGTATGAGAGCTGCGTCGGTCCATGGACGATAAGTGGTTAAAAGAGTGGATGCAAGCTTCCTAATGTGTATAAAATGCCAGGACAGTTCAAACCCCCCCCAAATGACCCCATTTTGGAAAGTAGACACCCCAAGCTATATACTGAGAGGCATGTCGAGTCCATTGAATATTTTATATGTTGACACAAGTTGCGGAAAAAATAATTTATTTTTTATTGAAAAATTTTTTTTGCACAAAGTTGTCACTAAATGATATATTGCTCAAACATGCCATGGGCATATGTGGAATTACACCCCAAAATACAATCTGTTGCTTCTCCTGAGTACGGGGATACGACATGTGTGAGACTTTTTGGGAGCCTAGCCGCGACCCCAAAAACCAAGCACCGCCTTCAGGCTTTCTAAGGGTGTAAATTTTTGATTTCATTCCTTACTGCCTATCACAGTTTCGGAGGCCATGGAATGCCCAGATGGCACAAAACCCCCCCAAATGACCCCATTTTGGAAAGTAGACACCCCAAGCTATTTGCTGAGAGGTATGGTGAGTATTTTGCAGATCTCGCTTTTTGTCACAAAGTCTTGAAAATTGAAAAAAAAAATTCTTTTATTTTCAAAAACAAATGAGAGCTGTAAAATACTCACCATGCCTCTCAGCAAATAGCTTGGGGTGTCTACTTTCCAAAATGGGGTCATTTGGGGGGGGGTTTGTGCTATTTTGGCATTTTATGGCCTTCGAAACTGATAGGTAGTGAGGAGTGAAATTAAAAATTTGTGCCCTTAGAAATCCTGAAGGCGGTGCTTGGTTTTCGGGGTCCTGTACGCGGCTAGGCTCCTAAAAAGTCCCACAAATGTGGTATCCCCGTACTCAGGAGAAGCAGCAAAATTTATTTTGGGGTGCAATTTCACATATAACCATGGCATGTGTGAGCAATATATCATTTAGTGACTTTTTGTAATTTTTTTTTTTTTTTTTTAGTCATTATTCAATCACTTGAGACAAAAAAAAATAAAAATATTCAATGGGCTCAACATGCCTCTCAGCAATTTCCCTGGGATGTCTACTTTCCAAAATGGGGTCATTTGGAGGGGGGGGGTTGTACTGCCCTGCCATTTTACCACCTCAAGAAATTAGATTCCAGAAAATGTACCCTAGTTTGTAGACGCTATAACTTTTGCGCAAACGAATAAATATACGCTTATTGCCATTTTTTTTACTAAAGACATGTGGCTGAATACATTTTGGCCTAAATGTATGACTAAAATTGAGTTTATTCGATTTTTCTTCTAACAAAAAGTAGAAAATATCATTTTTTTCAAAATTTTCAGTCTTTTTCCGTTTATATCGCAAAAAATAAAAATCGCAGAGGCAATCAAATACCATTAAAAGAAAGCTCTATTTGTGGGAAGAAAAGGATGCAAATTTCGTTTGGGTACAACATTGCATGTCCGCACAATTTCCAGTTAAAGCAGCGCAGTGCCAAATTCTGAAAACACCTCTGGTCCTTTAGCTACAAAATGGTCCGGGGCTTAAGTGGATAATCAGGGATACTGACTGGTGACAGCATGTTAAAAATAAAAATGTATTACATTTTTTAACTTTAGTTTCCCTTTTTTTTTTTTTTTTTTAACATACTTTTATCAGAGTAGTTTAGTGTCACCATAGTAACACTATAATGCTCTGGGGGGTGATCAGGAATATATATATTTTACACTTTGTTTGCTGGGGGGGCATGCAGTGCACTCCTAAACCTGGAGGAGAAGGCACCTGATGGGGCATGCACGTGTCAGCAAGTGGTTAATTTGGTCAGCTTACCATCAACGTAAACTATTTATTTTAACCAAGGCAAACTTGTGTTCTGTTCATGCAGGGAAAGTAAAACAAATTCCACCTTAAAATTACCTCCTCTTTTTGGATGCCCCCCAGCACTCCTGGCTCCTCCTCCTTAGCCAGTGCCCCCAACAGCAAGCCGTTTGGTCTGGGGGCAAGGGTGCGTGCTTGCTCTCCAGCCCTGCTCTATTCATCCATAAGACACAGAGCCGCAGCATGGCTCTACGCCCCGTTCTCTCCTCATTGGCTCACTAGCTGGGATTGACAGCAGCAGGAGCCAATGGCTCCCCCTCTGCTGTCCCAGCCAATGAGAGAAACGGGAGAAGCTCAGCTTACGTGCACAATGCTGGATGGAGAGGGAGCTCAGGTAAGTATTGGGGGGCGCTGCTGCAAACATCGCTGGACTGTGGGACAGGTGAGTGTGTTTATTAAAAGTCAGCAGCTACACTTTTTGTAGCTGCTGACTTTTAAATGGGTGGAACTCCACTTTAAGCATTGAAAGGACGGGGCTGCACACTGAAGGTTTTTTACCATCATGCTTTGAATACATAAAGGTAAAAAACCTTCATCCTTTACAACCACTTTAAAGCACATATGTCTTGAGTGATCATAAGTGTTAAAAGAGACAAAACATAGGAAAGTGTGCATGTACTGGAGAGTCGTACTGAAGGTTTTTTTATTTTTCCCCCATTTTGACCAGCCACACAAAAAAATGTATCTATATACAAAAGTTTATTTTTAGTTTTTTTACTTATGAAAAGAGTGGTAAGGGGTTTGAATTTCCGAGAGATTTTCTTGCTGTCTGGGTCTTTGCTGGGGACAGTCACCAGCTCTATGTGTCCTGCTTTCACGGAGACTGATAGCGATATGTAATCAAAAAACTTTTACAGTTGTCACCAGGACAATTTCAGGTTCTGTTTCTTTAAATATTGCTGCAAGAATTCCAGTGCACTTCTAACATCCTGTGTGTTATAGAGATGAGGGGGAAGGATGTGTGTTCTGTCTTCCAGAAGAGGAAACCAAACAGGCTTTATAACAATGCTTGGGAAAGTGCAGCAGAGGCTCTGCATTGTCAGCTCAAATAGAAAGTTAGGCACAAGCTAGATTTCTAGCAGATTACCAGCATTTTGCTGTACTTGAATGGTTTTTAAAGAGACAACACATAGGGAAAATGTGCATGTATTGGAGAGATGCACTGAATATGTTTCTGGGTTTTTTCCATTTTGACTAGACAAACACGTAAAGTATACAGTATGTATAGTTCTTATGAACAGAATGGTGATGGGTTACAACCCCTGAATGTTTTTCTTGCTGTCTAAATTCCCGCTGGGGAGATTAACCTTCTCTACGTGCCCCAGTGTCACTGAGACCAAAGGTGATGGGAAATCCCAAATTTTACAGTTGTCACAGGAGAAGAGGTGACAGGAAACCTTCCAATGTTCGAGACAATTTTGTAGAGATTTCCCCTCACTTCGTTATGCATCTCTAGAACAGGGAAAGGGATACAGACAACAAAAATTAAAACTAAACACAAGTAACCCCTTTTACTTGCCCATCAAATTTTTTTTTTTTTTTACGTTTTGGCTAAATATACACTTGCATATTAACATGGGCAAAGCACAGATTCAGTAAAGTATATCTGCTACAAGACCAATATAAAGGCTACAATTGCTCACCTCCTTCTGAAAATGCTATATGCCTTACTGTGTTTGGAAAAAACACCACAGCAGGAGTTCTAACTATCCCCTACTCCAATGATGGCGAACCTCGGCACCCCAGTTGTTTTGGAACTACATTTCCCATGATACTCATGTACTCTGCAGTGTAGTAGTAGAGCATCATGGGAAATGTAGTTCCAAAACATTTGGGTGGCCAAGGTTCGCCATCACTGCCCTACTCTATCCAAGACTAAATATGTTTTGGCTTTAAATACTGTACACTTTAGGAGAAATTAAATTGGTGAGAGACACTAGCATTATTTGTGAGCCACAATCATAAGCATGGTTTTATATTTTCCCCCACATACCTCTGAGAAGAAGCAGCTCACGTATCGCTGAGGCTCCAGGTCGGGTCTCTGAGTAGTTCAAAGCACCCGATTTTGTATCCTCTAACAAGGACTGCGCTGTGTCAAAACTGTCCGTCATTGTTGTAGCGATGACACCGGTTGGCCCTCTCTTCACCCAGCCACTGCAGTAAAGTCCTGCCAAAATAGTTACAGGTGTTTCAGCTGGTCACATCTAAGGTACCATAAAGGGACGGCATGAAGCTTAGAATGCACTAACCTGGAGCACCTTGCACTCTGCCCATGCTGTTTGGGATAATCCCATTCTTGTGTAGGAATGGTACACTTGGTGAGATAGGAACACTTCTGTATCCAATGCTGCTAAAAATTAACCCACAAGATATATCCTCTGTTTCACCTGTAGGAACAGCAACTGCGTTCTCCCCATTACCCTAAGGAACACAAAATGAAAAGGTTAAAAAGTGATAACTTATTTAGCAAAAGAAATTGCCTAACAGCAGAACCTACACATGGTCTTACTGTTTTTATCATTTTCATCCTCTGAGCTTCTTCATACTGCCACATTCCAGATATGTGGGTGCCCCCTGTGCCTACCAGGATCTACGAAATCCCACCAGAGTCACCACTACGTGTACACTCCCATTTAGAAGAATCTGAACCTTAAAAGTGCAAGTTCACCTTTCTTTGAAAAAAAATGAACACCCCCACCTAGTCCCCATTGTAATTTCCTTCGTAGGTGAAGAGCTGTCAGTACCGACACAGCTGGTTTAGCGGTCCGGGGATTTGAAATCCCCATTCTTCTCCCTTTCTTTTTTTTTCTGCAGCGCTTCAGGGGCGGATGAGAGCGATTCTCTGTGCCAGCACTGACAAATCACAATTGCTCTGATCTGTCCTGAAAGCCCTACAAGACAGAAGGTAGAGAAGAGCGGGATTTTAAATCCCCGGACTGCTGCACTTGCTGCGTGGGCCCCGACAGCTCATCACCCATGGAGGTAACTACAGTAGGGAGTGAGGACTGGGGGTTGGGGAGGGTGTAGGGTGTTAGTTCACCGGTTAAATTTTTTCTGAAAAGATGAAGGGACACAGAGCCAAAGTCATGCTGACTCAGGAGCTGCTGGCAATCACCGCTGTGAAGGAGGCGAGAGGTGTGACTTTGGCTCTGTGTCCTTCCTGCTCTGTGTGTGTGAGTGTGCGTCACTGGGAATGGCTGTAAGATTGAAGTTCTAAAATGGGAGTGTACAATTCGTGGAGACTTCGGTGGGACGCCATAGGTTCCAGCAGGCACCAGGGGCAGCCACACACATTATCTCCCAAAAGTGAGTACACCCCTCACATTTTTTGTAAATATTTTATTATATCTTTTCATGTGACAACACTGCAGAAATTAAACTTTGCTACAATGTAAAAGTAGTGAGTGTACAGTTTGTATAACAGTGTAAATTTGCTGTCCCCTCAAAATAACAACACGCAGCCATTCATGTCTAAACCACTGGCAACAAAAGTGAGTATACCCCTAAGTGAAAAAGTCCAAATTGGGCCCAAAGTGTCAATATTTTGTGTGGCCACCATTATTTTCCAGCACTACCTTAACCCTCTTGGGCATGGAGTTCACCAGAGCTTCACAGGTTGCCACTGGAGTCCTCTTCCACTGCTCCATGATGACATCACAGAGCTGGTGGACGTTAGAGACCTTGCACTCCTCCACCTTCAATTTGAGAATGCCCCACAGATGCTCAATAGGGTTTAGGTCTGGAGACATGCTTGGCCAGTCCATCACCTTTACCCTCAGCTTCTTTAGCAAGGCAGTGGTCGTCTTGAAGGTGTGTTTGGGGTCGTTATGTTGGAATACTGCCCTGCAGCCCAGTCTCCGAAGGGAGGGGATCATGCTCTGCTTCACTATGTCACAGTACATGTTGGTATTCATGGTTCCTTCGATGAAATGTAGCTCCCCAGTGCCTGCAGCACTCATGAAGCCCCAGACCATGACACTCCCACCACCATGCTTGACTGTAAGCAAGACACACCTGTCTTTGTATTCCTCACCTGGTTGCCACCACACACGCTTGACACCATCTGAACCAAATAAGTTTATCTTGGTCTCATCAGACCACAGGACATGGTTCCAGTAATCCATGTCCTTAGTCTGCTTGTCTTCAGCAAACTGTTTGCAGGCTTTCTTATGCATCATATTTTTATGCAGACCAATTTGATGCAATGTGCAGCGTATGGTCTGAGCACTGACAGGCTGACCCCCCCACCCCTTCAACCTCTACAGTAATGCTGGCAGCACTCATACGTCCATTTCCCAAAAGACTATCTCTGGATACGACGCTGAGCACGTGCACTCAACTTCTTTGGTCGGCCATGGCGAGGCCTGTTCTGAGTAGAACCTGTCCTATTAAACCGCTGTATGGGCTTGGCCACCATGCTGCAGCTTAGTTTCAGGCTAGGTTCATATATGAGCCGCATCTGTCGCACAGCAGGCGTCTGGTGCGTGCTGGTTCACAGTTTCAGGTCCGATTTCAGCCCAAATTGTGGGCTGAATTTGGACCTGAAATGGACCAAACAAGGCACACGTTTTTCCTGCAATTCGCACCGGACCTGCTGTGGAGCCATGTGAACCGGAGTCACCTTCTCCTGTGGAAAACCCGCATCCAATTTGCATAGGTGTGAACCAGCCTCAGGGTCTTGCCAATGTTCTTATAGTCTAGGCCATCTTTATGTAGAGCAACAATTATTTTTTTCAGATCCTCAGAGTTCTTTGCCATGTTGAACTTCCAGTGACCAGTATGAGAGAGTGAGAGTAAAAAACACCAAATTGAACACACCTGCTCCCCATTCACACCTGAGACCTTGTAACACCAATGAGTCACATGACACTGGGGAGGTAAAATGGCTAATTGGGCCCAATTTAGGCATTTTCACTTAGGGGTGTACTCACTTTTGTTTCCAGCGGTTTAGACATGAAAAAATATAATAAAATATTCACAAAAAAGTGAGGGGTGTACTCACTTTTGTGAGATACTGTACCTGGAGTCGGGCAGCTAAGCCAGGGGGCAGTATGAAAGAGAAAAATTATAACAGAAATAGTAAGTCATTAAGGAAAACCCAATAAAAAAAAACAAAAAAAAAAAAACACAAGTGTATCTATGGCTGTGTGTCTCTTCTGAGGTATGCCTCTGTGTGGACACCAGAACAGGGTAATGAGGGGAAATCCCAACAGGAACACAGCTACTAGAAAAAAAAAAAAAATGACACAATAAGCATTCGCCACTTACAATAAAATAAGGTTTTGGTCTGTGTTCAAAGTAGTAGTGGTATAGGCGGTTTGTGCCAGAGACCGGTGTTCTCCTGAGACAGGCATGCACTTTGCTTCCCTAAACACACTTTGCGGCCCTGCGCACAGAAGGCACATGTAGAGGACTTGTCTTCCCTATACGTGTGTAACCACTCAGATATGTGTACATCTGCAACGTCTGTCAGCATGTCATTGATCTGGACAAGCTGCTGATTGTACAGCACAGAAATACGCTGAATTCGGTCAGTGTACGGCCCTCTGTGCCCATGTGAAAAGGCCCCTATAAAAAGGCACCTTACAATAGTATGAAGACCATATTACATTAAAGCACTTGTCCATACCTCAAGTCTTGTAACAGACAACCTAACACCGGCAGCTTTTTTTCCATCTTCACTAGGCAAAACAGCCACAGGACTCCGGAGAAAGCGCAGGCCCCATTCTTGATCATTTTGGGATCTTCGGATAGCCTCTTTCTCTCCAGGTTTCTCCAATACAGTCTTCATTAGCAGTTCCGTAAGTCGTTTTCTGGGCCGAGGAAGATCTAAGTTAGGTAAGTTGGACAGGTATATAATGTTAGCAGGACATGATGCAGCAGAGGTAAAGCTCACCATACACTATGTGGTTATTGTCATCAATTTAACAGCCTCTACCAAGTGATACACACTCATTTGCAATCAAAGTCCTTTGGTATGAGATACCGATTTTCTGTAGACATGGCTCGACGACTATGGTTTTTAAAAGGAATTCTAGTGGCTTGTACAGAACCCGACATCAAGCCTTTTTAACAGCTTTAGGTTGAATTGAAATACTGTAGAATTTATTGATTTGTTCATCCAGCCTCTTGTGGCTAGTACACCGTCCTTTTAAAAAAAGACACCAAACAAGTGTTATGGGATATTAAAGTATATAACGGTCAATTCCTCCTTGTTACAGCGGATGTAGCATCCCTTTATAGCAATATAAGCCACAGATATGGGATTGAGGCTTATTTATTTAAACAAAGCAGAGAATGTTCCAAATATCCAGAAGGAATTTTAAAGTTACTAGACTTTACAATGAAGTACAACTTCTTTTGGTTTCACCAATCTTTTTTCCTACAGACCCAAGGTGTAGCCATTGTCGGGATTATAAGAATATATATAAAACCTGTATATGGTATATTTTTCATATGAACATGAGGGAAGCCATTTTCCCTCTAAAGTTGAAACCAAGTTCACTTTTTCTCTCTTTTTCACAAGGAGACACTGTAAGTCTGTCTGTACCACCTCCTAGGTTATAAATTCAAAGGTTTAAACACTAAGTAAAATAAACAAGGTAAGAAGTAGGGTTTCACCGATACTGGTATCGGTGCCGATACTAGGCATTTTCACGAGTATCGGTACTCGCGAAAATGCTCCGATATCGGAAGCGATGTGAACTGGACACATTAGTCACAGCCTGTCAGCTACATCTGTGCTAGGATTGGGGCTTTGTGATAGCTTGTCTCCCTGCGTGCAGTGCAGTGACAAGGGAGATGCCGGCGTCCCAGCTAGTACCGTCAGGGGCGGGAGGGGGGCCTCGGAAGGTATTCTGCACTCTCTCTGACCTGACCCCAATGCCCCCGGATGATCTGGCTACAGAGAGGAAGCGCTTGCAGTGGGGGATGTCTGTTCTATAGCCGGCCAGGTACTTTACATTAGTACAACAACAGTAAGGCATGTGCACGATGTAGCTTTTAAGGGAGGGGGGAGAAGATGAAGGCAGTAGAGGAGGTGTGAGCACGAGTCAGAGTTGAGGAGGGGTGGATGGAGGATCATGTGGATGAGAATACAGTGGAAAGGAGTGGTGGAGGAAAACTGGACCCTGCACTCTGCATGTAATGTGCCTGGACCCTGCATGTAATGTGCCTGGACCCTGCCCTCCAAACCCCTTGTACTGTGCCCACCAGCTGCCACATCGGTTCCCATGTCTCCCAATGACCCTCCCATCCCCATCTTCCCCTAGTGATCACAGCCTTTTCCATCCCAACTCTCCCACCCCACAATCCCCATTTCAACCCTCACTCAACTCCCCTGCCCTCACTAACCCCTCTACTCCCTCCCCCCTGCCCTCACCCAACTCCCTAATAACCTTCCCGCTCCCAAACCACCCCCCACTTACTCTTCCTAGGCGATAGGATCGGTAATTGGTATCGGTGAGTACTTGAAAAAAAAGTATTGGTACTCGTACTTAAAGTGGTATCTGTGCATCCCTAGTAAGAAGCTCTCGTTTCACATGAGCTCACAGTAGTGTTCTTTGCATGAACAAAACCAGAGGGCTTATTCACAAATAAGCCATTGCATTATGTATTTTAAATAATAATGTTTCTTTCATATATCTGAATGTATTAGTGATTATAAAACCTATCAATGTGTAATAGAGATCTCTCTCTCTCAAAGTTGCGAACATAGTATTCTATTAATGAAACTGTCCATGAATAACTGTTGGTTTCTCGTTAGAGTCATGACTTCAGTTTCAAATAATTTACAACCCCAGAATGTCTGGAGGGAATTGACACATGATTGTCAACCTTAGTCAATTAGTGGTTTTCTGTGGAGCCTAGGTCAAAGGGTCGTCATAAATTGTATTAGACTTAAACAAAAATAACATTTAAGTAATTTCTTATACAAGACTACCCCTAGAGGTGAAATTGGTAATTATTCAAGATGGCCGCATACTTGGTTGTCATGGTAACATACAAAAACATATCATATAACATCAATTACATAGTAGGGACACACCCACTTTTTGAGTGGAATAAAAGTAGCTACTCATAGCAGAAGAGGAAGTCGAAAAAGAGGAAGAAAGAGGAGCTCTCACTATCTCTCGGTGGAATCTAGAGAGAGATTTGGAGATCTTGAACGGCGGAAAGATGTAGGAATGTGGAAATAAGTCCCTTTGGGACTTTGCTTCTGAAAACGACAGAATTCTTAAGTCCTGGTAAAGTATTAATCTTACCTTTTGGGTAATTGAATTGTTTTTGCATATACATTACTAAAAACATTTAAATATATATGGCAGAGCAAATTGGAGTTGTATTATTTTTAACTGCAGTATGATATAATTATATTCCAAATATTAAGAGACATACAAAGTTGTCTGTCTTTAAAAAGCTAAAGCCAGCGTTTATAAATGGTTTTGTCATAATATGTGTGTAAAATAGATTAACTCTAAATTTAACATAAGTCTTGATTGGATTATGAAGCTGTGCACAATATAACATTTTGTTTGTGCATTTTAGAGTGTAAGTAGAAGGTCTGTTTGTTTTGCAAAGGCATCATTAGGTAAACATCAATTGTTTTTACAAGTCCGTGAAACCACGGAAAGATATTCATTAAGTTACCAAGTCTAAAATGTACAAATATCATTCAAGAATTGAAATGTGGTATTTTGCAATAGGAGCTTGCGTAGGAATGTGAATATCATCTGTATCATAATTTATATTTGATATATCCATTTATTTGTATTATCACGAAATATACCCGATATTAATTTGCACTGTATTTTTAGTTATTAAATATATATTTTAAGCATATCATTTGTGCCACTTGTCTTCAAAATAGCACGGATAAACGAACTTGAATTTCTTGTTGATATTTATGGAAAAAAGGTAAATTTCCCAAAACTAAGATCTGCATAATTTCATAAATACAATACCGTTTTATTATTTCAGTATAAATATTCTGACACTATGGGGGCCAAATCTGCCCCCAGCCTGGCCAATTTGTTTATGGTCAGGTGGGAGGAAGATACTATTTACTCTAGGGAATGGCCTTAATTGGTATTCTATAGACAGTATATAGATGACGTCTTGTTTTTTTGGCAGGGTGATGAGGAGTCCCTGAATAATTTCATGTGGACATTGAACTATCCACTTTGAACATCAGTCCGACACTTGCATTACAGTAAATCTTAGGCTTCATGTACACAGGACGTTTAACCTCTCCTGAACGATTTAACTTAGCAGCTAGAAACATCTTAATAGGTAGAAACCGGCATCTAAACTTCCATTTAGCCACGTTTGTAAAACAGATAATTTTATTTGTTAAAATGAAAAAATGTCTGTAAACGTGAGTTACCGTGTTTAGCAGCATTTACAGGCTGTTAAAGGCATTTGGCGTTTCAAATGCCTCTGAACATCCATCCTGAACCCATGCTTTGCAAAAAAAATGCTTTGAAACTCAACTGCCTATAAACGACCCTGTGTACGTGTACCGATAAGATAACAGAGTGTCCAGGGGCAGCTGAAAAAAAAAACGCCCAACTGCTCCTAAACGTTTACCAGCAGCAGTGTACATGAGGCCTAAAAAAAAAATAAAAAAAAAAAGGAGACCAAGATAAATCATTTCAAATCTGGTTGCATAAGTGTGCATACCCTTATATAACTGGGGATGTATCTGTGTTCAGAATTAAGCAATCACACTTAAACTCATGTTAAATAGGAGTCAGTCAATATTTAAAGTGCCCGATTAACCCCAAATAAAGTTCAGCTGTTCTAGGTCTTTCCTGACATTTTCTTAGTCTCATCCTACAGGAAAAGCCATGGTCCGCAGAGAGCTTTCAAAGCATCAGAGGGATCTCATTGTTAAAAAGGTATCAGTCAGGAGAAAGGTACAAAAGAATTTCCAAGGCATTAGATATACCATGGAACACATTGAAGGTAGCCTTAATCAAGTGGAGAAAATATGGCACAACAGTGACATTACCAAGAACTGGAAGTCCCTCCAAAATTGGTGAAAAGGACAAGAAGAAAAACTGGTCAGGGAGGCTGCCAAGAGGCCTACAGAAACCTTAAAGGAGCTGCAGGAATATCTGGCAAGTACTGGCTGTGTGGTACATGTAACAATCTCCCGTATTCTTTATATGTCTGGGCTATGGAGTAGAGTGGCAAGACAGAAGCCTTTTCTTACCAAGAAAAACATCCAAACCCAGGTAAATAATTTTTAAAAACACATCTGAAGTCTCCCAAAAGCATGTGGAAAAATGTGTTCTGGTCTGATGAAACCAAAGTTGAACTTTTTGGCCATAATTCCAAAAATAGGATTTTTTACTCACCGTAAAATCCTTTTCTCTGAGTCCATGGACCGACACAGCTTCTCTATTGACAAAGTGGGTATTATCCGTTAATTAGGAGTGACTAGGCAGAAAAACTTGTAAAAAGTGTTGCATCACAACTTCTACAGTACCGCGGACCCTCTGGGTATACCCTCTCAGTCTGCATCTTCGCAGATCAGTTCGTCAAAAAGCAGTACAAACTTAAAAGGAGGGGTGGGTGCTGTGTCGGTCCATGGACTCAGAGAAAAGGATTTTACGGTGAGTAAAAAATCCTATTTACTCTTTCGTCCATGGACCGACACAGCTTCTCTATTGACAAAGTGGGACGTCCCAAAGCAGTGTCAGAGAAAAAAACGAGGGGTGGTAACAGCATAAAAACAAACTTCACCCCAAACACAAAACAGCACTCCTCCAACGGAGGAGTTGCAACTCTAAACAGCCGCTTGCAAAACCTTGCGGCCGAAAGAGGCATCCGAAGATGCACCTACATCAACTTTGTAGAATTTTGTGAAAGTGTGAGCGGACGACCAAGTCGCCGCTTTACATAGTTGGGAAACAGACGCTTGATGTCGGAAAGCCCAAGAGGCACCTATTGCCCTGGTCGAATGCGCCGTGACAGGAAAGGGGGGCGCCTGACCCTTTAAGGCGTAAGCCTGGATTACCATCTGTCTGATCCACCTAGAGATGGTGGCCGATGAGACTGCTTGGCCCTTCTTGGGACCAGCCACCGAAACAAACAGTGAGTCTGACTTCCGGAACAGGGAAGTAGCAGATAAGTATACTCTCAAAGCTCGGACAACGTCCAAGGAATGCAACGCCGACTCCTTAGGATTCGACGGCTGAGGACACAAGGATGGAAGTACAATGTCTTCATCGAGATGAAAAGCCGAAACGACTTTCGGAAGAAAGGAAGGCTGCGGCCGCAGCACCACCTTATCCTTGTGGAAAATCAAATAGGGAGCCTTGCAGGACAAGGCTGCCAGCTCAGAGACTCGTCTAACTGACGTAACAGCCACCAAAAAGACCACTTTCTGAGAAAGTGTCAACAGGGGAATATCTCTAATATTCTCAAACGGTGCCTTCTGAAGCACCGAGAGGACCAGGTTCAAGTCCCACGGAGGTAACGGGGGATGGACCAGAGGGGCCACATGTCGGACCCCCTGCACAAATGTACTCACGAGAGAGTGAGTCGCCAGGGGTCGCTGAAAAAAGACAGCCAGGGCAGATATCTGTCCCTTAAATCGTACTTAGGGCAAGCCCTTGGTCCACCCCATGCTGTAAAAAACAGCAGGATTCTGGAAACCAAATAGGTACGCGGATGCCATTTCATTTCCTCACACATGGAGATGTAGGCCCTCCAAGTGCGGTGATAAACCTTCCTAGAGGACGGCTTTCGAGCACTTCTCATAGTAGAGATTACTGAGTCTGACAGGCCCCGGTCTCTCAGTACCTGGTTCTCAACAGCCATGCCGTTAAAGCCAATGACTGTAAAGCAGGATGGAATATGGGACCTTGCGATAGCAGGTCCTTCCGTAGTGGTAGGCGCCAGGGGACGTCTGCTACCAGACGTACTAGATCGGCGTACCAAGGACGCTGAGGCCAATCTGGAGCGATTAGGATCATTGGAATTCCCTCTGCCTCCACTCTGCGGAGCAGAAGAAGAAGAAGCCTTAAAGGGAGGGAAGGCATAGATTAGCCGATACTGACCCCACGATGCTACCAACGCGTCCGTTGCGTCTGCCCATGGGTCTCTTGACCGGGCCACGAAACTCAATACCTTCCGATTGAGTCGGGAAGCCAGAAGATCTACGTCTGGTGTGCCCCATCTTTGGCAGAGGAGTTGGAACACCTCCGGGTGTAAGGACCCTTCTCCCTGGTCTAGCATCTGGCGGCTCAGGTAGTCCGCCTGCCAGTTTTCCACACCCGGAATGTACACGGCCGACAGTGCCGGTACGCTCCTCTCTGCCCACTTCAGGATGCGAGCGATCTCCGATGTTGCAGCTGAGCTTCTTGTTCCTCCTTGATGATTGACATATGCCACTGCTGTGGCGTTGTCTGACTGGATCCTGACTGGACGCCCTTGCAGCCTCTGAGACCATTTGAAGAGGCACAGCCTGATCGCCCGGATTACCTGACATTGATTCGCAGGAGGGCTTCCTCTGGGGTCCAGCGACCTTGCGCCGACTGAACACCCCAGACTCCCCCCCAACCTGTAAGGCTGGCGTCCGTCGTGATCACTATCCAGTAAACCGGAAGAAATGACTTCCCGGCCATTAGAGCCGGTGCTGTCAGCCACCATACCAGGGATCTCCTGACTATGTGGCTCACTCGGATTTGATAATCCAGAGATGATCGACATCTGTTCCATCTGGACAGAACTTCCTTCTGTAACACTCGAGTGTGGTATTGAGCATATGGAACCGCCTCGAAGGAGGCTACCCTGAGGCCCAACACTCGCATGCAAAAAACGGAGTGACGACCAATTCCTGGAAGTCAGCTGCCGTACTGCAGCCCGGAGGGTCTGCAACTTCTCCACAGGGAGGAATACCTTTGCCTCTGAAGAATCCAGAATCAACCCCAGGTACCCTAGGCGTTGAGTGGGCACCAATACTGACTTTTGCGTGTTTAGTATCCAACCACAGTCTCGAAGAGTCTGACAGGTTAAGGACACGCTTACCTCTAATTCTGAGATTGAAGGGGCCTTCAGCAGAAGGTCGTATAAGTAGCCTGTGATAGCGATACCCCGCTGTCTTAGAAGTGCCAGAATCGGAGCGAGCACCTTGGTGAACGTCCTGGGTGCTGAGGCAAGGCCCAATGGGAGGGCCACAAACTGGTAGTGGTCCTTCCCGATAGCAAATCGCAGAAACCTCTGGTGTCTGGAGTATATGGGGACATGCAGGTATGCGTCCTTGATGTCCAAGGAGGCCAGAAAGTCCCCCGGATGGAGAGCCGTGACTACAGATCGAACCGACTCCATCCGAAAACTTTGTACCTTCACAAAGCAATTGAGGGCTCTGAGATCCAAGCTTGGACGAACCCCCTCCTTCTTCGGCACAATGAACAGATTTGAGTAAAAACCCTGTTCCAGTTCTGGAACTGGAATAACTACCCCGCGTTCCAGTAGACCCTGGACCGCCCCATACAGGGCCTCCCGGCGGGTCGGTAGTAGCTGGAGATTGGAGGTGTTGAATCTGTCCGGTGGACAAGAGAGAAACTCTATCTTGTAGCCTGAGGAGATTACTTTGCAAACCCACCTGTCGGAGATTAGTGCTGTCCACTGAGTCGCGAATTTGCGAAGACGTCTCCCCACCCGAGAGCTGGGTGGGGGTGGACCTTCATGCGGACGCAAATTTGTCCGCAGGCTTATTGGGTATGCGGGACCAGGGACGCTTTTGTCCTAGGGCAGGCGCTTTATCGGCCTGGGGTCTTTTCCCTGTCGCCCTAGGGGGACAAAAAAAAAACACTTGCGTGCAGTAAAGGAGGGCCCTTGCCCTTGGCGTGGCCCCTTACCCTTGCTAATTTGGGGAAGCAAAGTGCTTTTACTTCCTGTGGCATCCTTGATGATGTCATCCAGAGAAGCCCCAAAAAGTCTGTCGCCCTTAAAAGGCAGATCCAACAGGGCTTTCTTGGAAGTCTGGTCCGCAGACCAGCCTTTTAGCCAGATCAGGCGGCGTATTGCTACTGCATAAACCAAAGTTTTAGACAGCAGGGGAATAGTATTCATGTCTGACTCGCAGACAAACCTAAGGCCCTGGACCAACAGGTCGGCCAATGTTATCTCATCAGGAGGAGCATCTCGCTCCTTAACCCCTGGAGTAGCAATCTTGCCCATTCAGTAAGTGTGTGAGACACTAGGGCCCCCGCCAATGCCGGGCGTACTGCCGAGCCTACCACTGAGTATAGGTAGCAAGCGAGTGCTTCAGCCTTCTTATCCACAGGGTCCTTGAAAACAGGAGCCCCTTCTACAGGAATTGTGGTGGCTCTATCAAGTCTGGACACCGGAGGGTCCACTATAGGGGGGAGAGGTCCATTTCTTCAGAAAACTCTCCTCAAAAGGGGTACCATACCGCAAACCTCTTTGGGGCTGTAAAGACCCTCAGTGGGTTCTCCCATTCCTTGTATAAGAGTTTATCAAAAGACACACAAGGGAACACCTTAGCAGTGCGGGCAGGTCTATGAAAACTAAGTGGACCGGAGTCTCTGCTGCTTCTGCAGTATTTTCCAATTTTAGCATATCCCGCACTGCAGTAATAAGGTCAGATACCAAAGCCGTCTCACGTACTGACCTGGACTTTGAGTCATCCTCACTGTCCGGTCACGGTCTGCAGTCTCTGATGCGTCAGAATCTGGGCCCAGAGCCGTAGCTGGACCTGGTTCTGCACCAGAATTATCCCCAGAAGCTTGCAGGGGATGGGGCGTTTACTACCCCCTGTATTCCCATGTGCTGCTTCCACCCCGGCAGCAAACGCCTCTAGGATTGCAGTCATAGCGTTCATAGACACCTCAGGGGCACCAGCTGCTAAATCTGGTGTTTCAGGGGAGAAGACATCTGGCTCAGATGCCATGCTGACCACACGCTGACACTCACAGGGCTCCAGGCAAGATATCAATAGGCCACCCTCCTGTGCTGCAGAGAGGCCGGGTCACCCAGAGGACTCACCACCCTGGATAGGTACTGCTATGCTGCGCCTGTGATGCTGTCCCCCCTGCTGCTGTGTCAGTCTGCTTCTTTTATCAGCACTTCCTGTGTGAATTTTCGCGCCAGTGTAATGCACCCTAGAGGCCGGAGGCTCTCGAAAAATGGTTGCCAAAAACGTCTGTATGGAAGATAATTTGGGCTCTAAGAAAATGGCCGCCGACAGAAGATAGAGGTCAAGCAGCCATAGCCCACAAAAAGATGGCCACCGAACGGCAATATCTGCATACAGGGTGGACAAACATGGCCACCGATCAGCTGATAGGGGCCAGTGGGTGTGGCCGAACCACAGGAAGATGGCCGCCGGGCAGTCACAAGAGGCCAAACTTGGCATGGACCACCTCAAAATGGCCGCCGACAGCATGGAGGAGGAAGGACACAAAACACAGGTAAGAAAAAATGACATTTCTTTTAAATGTTAGTTACAGCCAGCCCCGCTCCAGTGGGACCCCCTAGGTGACCCCCAGCACCCAGCAACCTTTAGCTAGAAGCCCAGGGAGGAGGGAAAGGCAGGGAGAGAGGGAAGAAAGGGGCCACAACCACTTACTTGATCTCTCCAGGAATGTCCAGCTAAATCACCCAGCCGAGGCAGGGGAGTTTTACTTACCTATCCTGCATGTATTCTGCTGGAAGACATTCCAAACAGATCATCGTCCGCGCACGGAAAGTGACTGTTGGCCAGGCATGCTGTGATTGGACCCAGAAGGGACGATCATATGTATGCCCTGGAGCATGACGCTCACCGGACAGGCTGCTGCGACTCGGCCGTAAGCTAGGGTCGGCACACGCTCGATGGCCGAAACTGGGGAGACTACAAGGATCGAGGATCCAGCCTGTCACCCAGTCGGCAGTTGATCGAAGATCGCAGGAAACAACAAATGTAGCAAAAAAAATAAAAATATATATATCTTTTTTCCCCGGACCAATGGGCCCGAAGGGAGCCATGTCCTACTCCTTGCTAGACAGAAAAAAACTGATCTGCGAAGATGCAGACTGAGAGGGTATACCCAGAGGGTCCGCCCCCTGGGCGGTACTGTAGAAGGTGTGATGCAACACTTTTTACAAGTTTTTCTGCCTAGTCACTCCTAATTAACGGATAATACCCACTTTGTCAATAGAGAAGCTGTGTCGGTCCATGGACGAAAGAGTAAGATATGTTTGGCGCAAAAACAACACTGCACATCACCAAAAGCACACCATACCCACAGTGAAGCATGGTGGTGGCAGAATCATGCTTTGGGGTTGTTTTTCTTTAGCTGGAACAGGGGCCTTAGTCAAGGTAGGAGGGAATTATGAATAGTTCCAAATAGCAGTCAATATTGGCACAAAACCTTCAGACTTCTGCTAGAAAGCTGAACATGAAGAGTAACTTGATCTTTCAGCATCCAAACCAACAAAGGAATGGCTTCATTGGAATGGCCCAGCCAGAGCCCACACTTGAATCAGATTGAAAATCTGTGAAGTGATCTGAAGAGGGCTGTGCACAGGAGATGGCCTCACAATCTGGACAGATTCAGGGTATTTTTGCAGAGTGGGCAAATATTGCCAAATAAAGATGTGCCACGCTCATAGACTCATACACAAAAAGACTGAATGCTGTGAAAAAATCAAAAAGGTGCTTCAACAAAGTATTAGTTCAACCACTTCAGCCCGGGATAACCAGGCAATTTTTTTGCGATATGGCACTGTGTCACTTTAACTGACAATTGCACGGTCGTGCGATGCTGTACCCAAACAAAATTGATGTCCTTTCTCCCCCACCCCACAAAAAGATTTATTTTGGTGGTATTTGATCATCTCTTTGGTTTTTACGCTATAAACGAAAAAAAAAAAAAAAAAAAAAGGAGCGACAGTTTTGAAAAAGAAAATCACAATAATTGCGCAAAAATTATAGCGTCTACAAAATAGGGAATAGATTTATGGCATTTTAATAATTTTTCTTTACACTAGTAATGGCGGCGGTTTGATTTTTAGCGGGACTGCGTCATCATGATGGACAGATCAAACATTTTTGGGACCATTGACATTTATACAGTAATCCTTGGCTGTATATATGTCACTGGCAGGGAAGGGATTACCACTAGGGGGCGATCAAGGGGTTAAATGTGTGTCCTATGGAGTGTAATATGGATCGCTGTTTATAATCAGTATGAACAGCAGATCTGTCTGTTTACATTGATTTTGGTCGTCTTGCAAAACGCTCTCAAACCAAGTTACTCTCAATCCAAGGTTTTACTGTATATATTTAATAATAATGTAAAAAATATAAAAAAAAAAAAATAATTGTAAAAAAGTAAAAAAAAATTGGCAATTGCTTTTATTTCTTCATGCTTGAGGCCGCTATTTTGTTGAATCTCAGAGCAGTCACTTCAGTATTGGAAACTCTCCACCTCTCAAAAACTCTGACACCTTCAATTAAAATATGTACATTTTCACCCTTGATTGGATGTCTTAGCTCAGTTAACCACTTAAGCCCCGGATCATTTGGTTGGCCAAAGACCAGAGCACTTTTTGCGATTTGGCACTGCATCACTTTAACTCACATCTGCGCAGTCCTGCAACGTGGCTCCCATACAAAATTGACGTTCATTTTTTCCCACAAATATAGCTTTCTTTTGATGGTATTTGATCACCTCTGTGGTTATTTTTTGCGCTATAAACAAAAAGAGCGACAATTTTGAAAAAAAAAAAAAAAATATTTTGTACTTTTTGCTATAATAAATATCCCCAATTTTTTTTTTTTTTAATGAAGCAATTTTTTTCTCAGTTTAGGCTGAAATGTATTCTTCTACATATTTTTGGTTAAAAAAATAAATAAATCGCAAGCAGCGTATATTGATTGGTTTGCGCAAATGTTATAGCGGCTACAAAATAGGGGATAGTTTTATGACATTTTTATGGTCATTTTTTTTTTTTTTTTACTAGTGGCGGCGATCTGCGCTTTTTATTGTGACTGCGACTTTATGGCGGACACATCGGACACTTTTTTGGGACCATTGTAATTTTTACAGCGATCAGTGCTATAAAAATGCACCGATTACTGTGAAAATTACACTGACAGTGAATGGGTTAACCACTAGGTGGCGCTGAAGGGGATAAGTGTGTCCCCCATTCTGCCTTTGCCGACCGCAATCGCGGGCCGCCTGGGAATATCGAGTTCCCGTGACCGCACTCACGAGGCATGCGGCGGGCATGCGCGCCTCCGGTGGGCGGTAAATTTAAAAATGGACGTACAGCTACGCCTATTTGCCTGCCCGTGCCATTGTGTCGACGTATATCGTCGTGCGGCGGTCGCCAAACGGTTAAGCAGGAACCTGCTAACTTACGTTCCATGTACACCTCGATCTGTTCTACAGAAGCCAGTCTGTACATGGCTGTGAGTGCTGATCAGTGTATTCTGGTAGGGGGAGACAAGTCAGAATACAATGTCTGAGGGAGCGATCCCTGCATCACACATCATTGTGTTGATGAAAGCGCTCTGTCTTTTTTATTTTTTACACTCAACCCGCTGGTTGAAAATTAAAAAAAAAAAAAAAAAAATTTAAAAAGTGTGTACCTAGCTTAAGAAAGGAAGGCTGACGGAAGCCTTCAAGTGCTGCAGTTCACAGGCTGAGGATGAGGGAGAAAAGAAAGAATATCAAGGAGATCAGATAAGCTTCCTTCCCTCTTCAGCAACAGTAAATCTTAAAGCAGGCGGCTGATCAGCCTCTCTTGGCTTGGATTTTAAGTACAGTGCAGAGTGAGCGTGTATTACAGGATTTTTATACAGTATAGGCACTTTAACTTTAGTTTCATAATCGATTAATCGGCCCATTATTTTTTCGATTAATCGGATAAAATCATAAAAAAAAACTGAATGTGCCATTTATTCGTTTATTTAAAAGTAATAATGAATTCCTACCGGGGACACCAATGACGGGGCGTTATTCCTCCCGGGGACACCAATGACGGGGCGTTATTCCTCCCGGGGACACCAATGACGGGGCGTTATTCCTCCCGGGGACACCAATGACGGGGCGTTATTCCTCCCGGGGACACCAATGACGGGGCGTTATTCCTCCCGGGGACACCAATGACGGGGCGTTATTCCTCCCGGGGACACCAATGACGGGGCGTTATTCCTCCCGGGGACACCAATGACGGGGCGTTATTCCTCCCGGGGACACCAATGACGGGGCGTTATTCCTCCCGGGGACACCAATGACGGGGCGTTATTCCTCCCGGGGACACCAATGACGGGGCGTTATTCCTCCCGGGAACACCAATGACGGGGCGTTATTCCTCCCGGGAACACCAATGACGGGGCGTTATTCCTCCCGGGAACACCAATGACGGGGCGTTATTCCTCCCGGGAACACCAATGACGGGGCGTTATTCCTCTCGGGAACACCAATGACGGGGCGTTATTCCTCACGGGAACACCAATGACGGGGCGTTATTCCACCCGGGTACACCAATGATGGGGCGTTATTCCTCCCAGGGACACCAATGATGGGGCACTATTCCCCCCCATAAACACCAATGGGGCACTATCCCCCCCATAAACACCAATGGGGCACTACCCCCCCCATAAACACCAATGGGGCACTACCCCCCCATAAACACCAATGGGGCACTACCCCCCCATAAACACCAATGGGGCACTACCCCCCCCCCCAGAAACACCAATGGGGCACTACCCCCCCCCCAGAAACACCAATGGGGCACTACCCCCCCCCAGAGACACCAATAGGGCACTATCCCCACTAGAAAACACCAATGGGGCACTACCCCCCCTAGAAACACCAATAGGGCACTACCCCCCCAGAAACACCAATGGGGCACTATCCCCCCCAGAAACACCAACGGGGCACTATCCCCCCCAGAAACACCAACGGGGCACTATCCCCCCCAGAAACACCAACGGGGCACTATCCCCCCCAGAAACACCAACGGGGCACTATCCCCCCCAGAAACACCAATGAATCACTATCATCCCCCAAGAAACACCAATGGGGCACTATTCCCCTCTCCCCCAGAAACACCAATGGGGCACTATCACCCCCCAAGAAACACCAATGGGGCACTATTCCCCTCTCCCCCAGAAACACCAATGGGGCACTATCATCCCCCAAGAAACACCAATGGGGCACTATTCCCCTCTCCCCCAGAAACACCAATGGGGCTATTACTATTCTCCCCCCTCCCTCCCAGGAAAACCAATGATGAGGCACTCCCCCCCCCCCCCCCCGAATACATAAGTTGGGGCACTGACTGAATGTGTGCTGTTTGTGGGTGCTGTGTACTTTTTTTACTTAGCTGCTAGCCGCTACCTTTTTTCACACTGCAGCTCGGCTCAGTCTCCTCACAGCTTCTCGCCCTCGCCTCTCTGTTCCATCGAGGCAGCAGCAGGCGGGGCTGAGAAGATCTGTGGGAATGACGTCAGCAAGGAGGAGAGGCGCGCCGCGGACGTGCAGCGGCAAGGACGTGCCTGGTCACAGCGCCGAGGACACAGGAAGGAGACACAGGATTACAGTACACAGGAGGGAAGGATTTTTGCAACGGACGGACAGGCGCAAGGTGCGGACCAACTAATCGATAATGAAAATCGTTGACAACGATTTTCATTATCGATTATTATCGATAATATCGATTAATCGTTGCAGCCCTATTTTACATTTTACACAGCTATACCTGCAAGAGGGGACAGCATGAAGGGATCCATCAAGAAATAGTAAAGGCAGGAGTTAAAAAAAAAAAAAAAAAAACATGTTATATTTACCTGCTCTGTGCAATAGTTTTGCACAGAGCATCCCCGATTCTACTCTTCTTCTGCCCCCCCACCCCACTGAGTGCCCTCAAAGCAAGCTGCCTGCTATGGGGTATGGGGCACTTGAGCATGCTCACTCCAGGAGTTAGCTCTGCGAGTCTAAAGCCTCGTACACACGGTCGGACTTCCATTGGACTTTTCCGTGGATTTTTGTCCGAACGGAGTTGGTTGGGAACACCCATAGCATACACACACCTCGGACTTTTCTGCAAACTTTCTTAAAACTTCTTACAACATCACATGTTTTTTCTGCTCTTTTCTGATCTTTACTGCCACCCTTTGGTCAACTTCCGCTATTGTTGGTTGATTTTAACATTAGTTGTTTTGTCCATCGGACTAAAGTCCGATGGTTATCTGTACACACGGTCGGACTTTACTCCATCGGACTTTTGTTGGGCAAAAGTTTGTCCGTTTGCAGACCCAACTTTTGTCCGATGAAATCCAAAACCAAACGAAAAAAGTTTGTCCGATGGAGCGTACACACGGTCAGATTGTTGGTCCAACTTGCTTAAAACGAAGCTTGTTGGGCAAAAGTCCGACCGTGTGTACAGGGCTTTAGACACACAGCATGTGGCCCAGCCCCACTGCCCCATCTGTCATTGCCAGCAGCAGGAGCCAATGGCTAACGCTGCTGTGTCTGAGACAATAAAGGAGGGAGAGAGCTGAGAGAGCCTTGGCTCTCGTGCACATTGCTGGATCAAGCTTGGGCTCAGGTGTGTATAAGGAGGGCTGAGGGGGGAGCTGCATGCAGGTTTTGTTCCCTAATGCAATGAATGCATTAAGGTGAAAAAAAAACTTCTGCCTTTTAGAACCACTTTAATTTTCTGACTAAAGTTCCACTTTAAGGAGCACTCCATAGAAATTACATTGAATCCAATAAGGATGATCAAAATGAAAAGCTTCAAGAAACAGAAAACAAATACTTACTTCCTCTACAGTGCTTTCTCCCCCAGAAAGTCTCTTCTCCCACTGTAACAGATGGTCTTACAGGTTGAATGACGCCAAGCATAATTTAACCCACTTCCTGTGATCCCAGGGCATTAATCACCCTCCCCCGCAGGCAGGATCACATTGAATTGTGTTTACAGTACTGCTCTACTAAACAGAGCTCACAGGCAACTACATGAGCACCGAGGGTTACAATGACCATCTACCACCATAGGGAAGAAAAGTTGGTCTTGAACCGCTTCAATACTGGGTCCTTTCACCCCCTTCCTACCTAGGCCAATTTTCAGCACCGTCACACTTTGAATGACAATTGCGTAATCATGCAACGCTGTACCCGAATACATTTTTTATGAGACAAATAGAGCTTTCTTTTGGTGGCATTTAATCAACACTGGGGTTTTTCATTTTTTGCTAAAAAAAAAAAAAAAAAAAAACTGAAGATTTTGAAAAAAATAAAATAAAGTTTCTAAGTTTCTGTTGGAAAATATTGTAAATAAGTAATTTTTCTACTTCACCGAAGTGTACTGATGAGGAGGCACTAATACGCATCACTGATGAGCACTGTTGGGGCTGTACTGATAATCAGGGCACTATTTATCTGTACAGGATCCCTCTGAGAGGAAATGCCGCTGATGGTCTCTCACACACTGCCAGTGTGAGAGGAAAGCCAATAAACCAGCATTTCCTTGTTTACATGTAATTAGCTGTGATTGGACACACATAGCGGCGGGAGGTGGTTATTGTTCACTCTTGAGCAGAACATACCCACCTTTCCTTCACTCCACTAGTGTTTAACTTAACCACTGGGAGCAAAGAGTATATCAGGTATTTCTGGGTATGAAAGAGCATGCGACTTACTTCCCCTTATTCATACGACAGTGCTAGCGTTTACTAGTGATTGGCTCAGCACTGTCACACAGAGATGGGAAGAAAGTCCTCAGTCATGTGTATGTAAGCTCTGATTAAAGAGACTGAGCTTCCCATCTCCACTCCTAGTGGCAGATTGATGAATGAATGGTAAACATGTGCTGCTGAAGAGGGAACATTAAAGCAAACCTGTCGATTTGCCCTGCACAGGGCAAAAGCAGGATTTTTGTACTTACCATAAATACGCTTTCCTCGACATCCATTAAAAGACACAGGGATCCTTATTCAGAAACCATGGGTTAGACACCACTGATTGCAGGAAGAATTTACTCCAGGTACTGAAACTCCTAGGGGGCCATTATCACTCCCACAGTGACTTTAACAAAGTGTACTTACAAGGTTCACCCCTTTTCCTGTAAAAGTTCTTAGTATCAATAGATGATAGAGAAAGTGCTGATTTACTTTAAAGTCACTTGAACACAACATGAACATTCTGAACTGGAATACAAGGGGCACATTCTTTTATCTAGCTGAAAGGCTTTCACTTTCATTTAGTCTACTGTATTAGCTTTTCCTGATAACTATATTCCTATAGCTTTAGGTATCCTCATCCTCTGAAAGGCTCTGAATTAGGCCCATGTACACGGGACGCTGGTGCAAACTCTGAGCGTAGGTTGAAACCGGCATTTAGAAACACTTGTTTTGCCGCGTTTACGTCTAGAAGCGTTTAGTTAAGAAACAACCTAAGGACCCTCCCTAAGCTCAAAAAACAGTATTATTAACCATTTCAGCCATTTTGAGAGACCAGAGTGAGTAGCGTCAGCTGAGAGAGAGAAGCAGTGTACTTCTATTTAGCGTGTCACTTGCCAAATCACCTGCCACAAGTTGTGGATTGTCCACCTGCCACAAGTTGTGGATTGTCCACCTGCCATGTCACCTGCCACAAGTTGTGGATTGTCCACAATGCAATGCAATTACATTTTTTTATAAAAAAAATTTATGGTTTTTCATCATTTGCCATAATTTTTGAGATTTTTAAATGTAAAAAAATAGGTCGCCTTTAAAAACAAAAAACGCGACTAAATGCCGGTACCGCGTTTAGCATCTGAAACGTGGAACTCTTTGGCGTCTGAACCCATTTTTTGGCTTTCAGAAAAACGAGGTTAAACGCAACTGCCTAAAAACGGTAATAAACGAGACTGTGTACATGGACACATAGGATAACATTAAATGTGTTCAGGGGCAGTTGAAAAAAAAAGTGTCCAACTACCTCTGAACGCGCATTTACCAGCGTCCCGTGTACATGGGGCCTTAGAGTCCACAAAACACAGTCACGTATAAGCACTGGCCTCCATGTGAGTACCCGGGAGCCTCACACAGAGCATGAGAGGGAGGCTGGACAGATCAGAACCATATGTGAGAAGGTCACTTGATCTGGGTGGAAAGAAGGACATTGAGTCTTATGCACAACTTTGGTGCTAGCAGGTCAACAGTGTGATTTTAGTTATGGTGGGAATAACAAAACACAGGGAAAAATAACCAGACAGCATACCTAGTCAATCAATACTGCTTACCCTTTATAGATTCAGAGAGATTCTGATAATCAGAAGGATCATTTACAGAGTGGGTGCCCGGCAGGTGGATCATCTCACGCAACTCCTTTGAAAAAAGGAAAAAAAAAAAAAAAAAAAGTCAGATACGTTTTTATAGTTTGTTCAGTGTTATTGATTGCAAACATTTAAACGGAAAAAAAATTGTGATGAAAAGCCTCAAAGTAGCTGGCATGACAACCATTATGAAATGTGACTCAAAGTGCCATGCTATTAAGAGCAATATACATTAAAGTGACATAAATACAAATAAAGATGAATCCTATACAAGTGCACAAACAGTAATACAAATAGTCCAAAAAGGTGCAAGTGATCCCATCCATGATGACGTCAGTTGTGACTAAATGGGGTGGAGCCATCGCTCGTGGAGTCACCACGCATCTCACAACTAGAAAGCGGTCCTCCTGACTCTCAGGACTGGACTTTTTGAGATAAGCGCTTATTTTCTTTTACATTGTAAGTGGTTAGTACTTTAATAAACTTTTATATACAGTTTTACACTATGTGGCCTTTGCAGTTCTTTTCTCATGTTATGGTTGAATACCTTATGTCTATGGATGAGGCGCCTATGAGGATGTAGTAGATTACCCAGAGGAGACACTCCTTCCCAAACGGGGACCATACTGAAAAACCATGTGAGTTTGACTCTTTTTACATTTAAAGAGTCCATTAGCTTTGGTAAGATTTGATTTGCACATAAGGTGCGGAGCACTTGTGGCGTTTTGGAGTACCCTATAATTTCTGCAAGATTAAGGTTTTCCTTTTCCGAAAATTTTGGACTATTTGATGCTATATACTCATTGTTTGAAACTATCACTTCAACCCTTTTGGACAATTTTGTTACTAATTGTATTCTTCCTTCTGCTATAAGTTTATGGCCACTTGCCACTATTCCAGGCTTTTCACCAAAAATGTGCACCCCCCCCCCCCACCACCACTTCCTTACCCTGTCTTCCCCTGCTTCCTTCCACTCTACATCCCCCACTGCATTGCCTTCAGATAAAATGGCCCCCCAGCTGTCACTCTTATGCCCCTCCCTTTCCCCACTGCACCAATACCCCCCCCCCCCCCCATTAAACCCCTGTGGTGTCTCTGCAGCTGCTGGCTTCGCCTCCTCTCCCCTCCCACCACGACTTCAGGTGCTGCAGGGTAACCACGGGGGGATAAAAAATTCCAAACACATTCCTCCACCCACTCTGACCTCCCCCCCACCCCTTCCTTCAGCTGGGGAACACCCCTCACAGATCTGTCGCCCCCTGCCTGCAGCTAGGACAAACGTGGAAGATCGATGTCAGGATGGAGAGTGGCGAGGGCTGGTAATATGGTTTTGATAAACATTTGCACAAAGATCACAGGGCCCTAAAAAACTGTAGCACCTTCTTTTTATGCTACTGGTACTAGGTCTTTAGAAAATGTATGGTTTAAAAGAAAAGTTAAAAAGCATTAAAATGAACAAAATTACAAAAATGGCCACTGTAGTTTAAAAGTGGAGCACCAGGCCTGGCAGTTGAAGGGTTAACAAACCATTTCACTGGGAAAAAAGGATTAAAATTGCAATTATAAACTTTACCATGAAAATGATATAATCTTCATGGAATTAAGTGCGGCTCTTAGAGGATATAACGGGGGGCCGAAGATTTTTTTTTGTAGTCAGTTCAGCCCACGGTTTTATTTCCGTTAGACATGGCTGATAAAGAGGTAGGAGAGCTCATCTTTACATTTAATAGCCAAGAAAAGAACTATCACAGCTATGCCATTACTAGGGCTGTGCACAGCACACACTCTGAATGGTAAGTGGCCTGGACATCAGCACATATATGGGATCACATTGCTCCTATAAAAGATGAAGCCCTTGTGTAGGGGGCCTTAGATAAAGATAAATGTGTAGAAATAATGGGTCCCAAAAGTCGTTTAAACAGGGATATTTGTGGGATGTTTAAGTGCATGGAACTGTTTGAAATTTACAACCTCCATTTTCCCCTTTGTGACAGATCTAATCATGGAGAGGTAGCATTTAACTAATTGTTCACAAATACTCATCAATATTTGCTGGTAAAAGAATCAAAAATAGTGCCTAAAATATATAGAAAAAGTAGCACAAGGAACAATGTACAAGGCACAGTAATCTGTGGTGTCTGAATTGTGATTGGTTGGCAAGGGTACTATACTTAAAGCAGAGTTCCACCCTAAAGTGGAACTTCCACTCATCAGATTCCTCCCCCCCCCCCTCAGGTGCCACAATTGACACCTTTCGGGGGGGAGGGGGGACAGAATACCTGTCAAAGACAAGTATCCTTTCCCACTTCCTGGAGTCCAGCTGCGACGCGGACGTCACTGCGGGGCTTCCTCCTCCTCCCCTGGCCTAAATAGGAGAGAGAAGAGCGGGGCCTCGCGCATGCGCAGTAGGGTTCCCGGCGTGAAGCCGAAAGGCTTCACTGCCGGGTTCCCTTACCCGCAATGGCGACGGCAGCACCCAACAGCTGATGTGAAACATCAGCTGCGGTGCCGACATCGAGGGACACCAGGACAGGTACGTCTCATTTATTAAAAGCCAGCAGCTGCCGTATGTGTAGCTGCTGGCTTTTAATTCTTTTTTTTTTGCCCGGGGTTGCCTGGAACACCCATTTAAAAAGGGGTTGTTAAGGTTCATGTTTTTTCACCTTAAAAGTGGAGTTCCACCCTGAAAAAAAGAATTCACCAAAAATCTACAAATAAAAAAATAAATAATAATAAAAAAAAAAAATTTACCTTACCAGAAATAGCGGTTGCTATGCGGAAATCCCTAATCTGCCTCTTCATCCTCCGCGGTGGATCTTCTTCCTCGTCCTACACTTCGGATTCTTCTTGTGAATGGGGCGCGCTGCCTTCTAGGAACTCTGTGTATCCCAGGAGGCAGCCGCCCATTTACAAAGAGCCGTGCGAGTCGCGCATGCGCAGTAGGAAACGGGCGGTGAAGCTGTAAGGCTTCACTGCCTGTTTCCCTTAGTCAGGATGGAGGCGCCAGGACCTGCCAGGGCCGAGTGATCGCCGTCGGGGGCCCGACATCGCAGGCGAGTAGGACAGGTAAGTGTCCTTATTAAAAGTCAGCAGCTACAGGGTTAGTAGCTGCTGACTTTTTTTTTTTTTTTTTTTAAAAAGGGTGGAATCCCGCTTTAATGCATTAAAGTGCAAAAAAAAAAAAATTGGACGATTTCTGGCCCCCCAGCCCCCCGTTTTACTTACCTGAGCCCTGAAAAGTCCTGCGTCGCGAACGCGCTCGATCGTTGCCCGTGCTTCTCGGCTCTTCATTGGATTGATAGCAGCGCAACCATTGGCTCCCGCTGCTGTCAATCAAATCCAATGATGCGGGCGTCGGGGGGCGGGGCCAAGTCCTGCAATTGGCGGCTATGGATGCCAAATGCAGGACTCGGGAGCGCGCCCGCAAGGTAACCCCCTTGGGAGAGCGCTTCCCAGAGGGGGTTATCTGAAGCGGGGAGGAGCCGAGAGACCCGCGAGGGTCCCCAGAACAGGAGGATCGGGGCCACTCTGCGCAAAACAAACTGCACAGTGGAGGCAAGTATGACATGTTTGTTATTTTAAAAAAAATCTAAATCAAATCGAACTTTTACAACCCCTTTAACACCAAGGCCTCATGCACACAAGGAGTTACAAAAAACGAGCTGCAAAGCTAGTACCGACGCCAAGAAAAAGTGGCTGTAAAAAAAAAAAAAACAACAAAAAACACGCTTTTAGAAGCATTTTGCATTGGCCATTTTCCACTCCCAAATCCAATTACTACAGCTTAAAAAACATGTGACGCAGCATAACGCAGTACACAGCGTTAACATGCGTTGAGCAGCGTCAAGCATTTTTACAGCTGTAACGCTGCTGCTCAAGAACGCACTGGCCCCGTTTTTATTTTTGCAGTTTGAAAACACCTATGCCATTTAGAGCTCCTAAAAGCCTTTGTGTGCATGGACACATAGAAAAACATGGATAAGCGTTTTGAGCTGAAAAAAAATAAATAAATCCCGACGTCCCTAAGAGGAGCTTTAAAAACCATCCTCTGTGCATGCGTCCTTAAAGCGATTGTAAATGATCAGAATTTGTTTTTATTTTTAAATCAGGTAAAAAGTTTAACCACTTGCTGACCAGGCCTTTTCTGGAACTTTTTGTTTACAAAGTTGAAATTAATATTTTTTGCTACAAAATTATTTAAAACTCCCAAACATTTTTTTAAAAAGTCAAATAAAGGAGAAAGTGAGTGCTGACTAGTTATCTACCCGTCCTATTAAAATTGAATTAAGTCCCATCCTGTGTGTCCGTGATTGAACTACATCTTCAATGAAATCCTCAAACAATATATATGATAAGTCTATGTGCCTACCAGAAAGTAAAAAAGAGCAAAACAAGATGTAAACTCCCACCAGCTGTGCCCGGAAATGATTTTTCACACACATGCACCTCCACCAATCTATGCACTCACCAGATAATCAAAAGGAATAAGCGTCTACGCAGTTACTTTGAAGAAGCAAGATATCACATCACAGTGTATCAGTAGAATGGTGGTCAACAATAGAATAAAGCACTAGATAAAAAAGCTCACCCATGGGAGCCCAAAAAATGCTCATATGGTGTAGTATTTTAATTTTAAAAAACTGACATAAAAAAAAGCTGAAGCACGCTACAAAAGAGGCCAACAAAAATAAAAATCTCACATGTTCTGCCACTGCTCCTGCCACGAGGAAGCGTTGGCGACAGCATCAGCACATAGGCCCTTCCGGACGTGTTTCGTGCTCCAGCACATCATCAAGGGGTTCACCTATCAGCCTATTTTTTTAGCAAAGATCCTAGAGAATAAAATGGTGATCGATGCAATATTTTATGTCAAACTATTTGCGCAGCGGCCTTTCAAAACATAATTTTTTGGTAAAAAATACACTTTAATGAATAAAAAATAAAAAAAACCCACACACACACACACACAATAGTTAACCCAATTTTTTTTGTATAATGAAAGATGATGTTACGCCAAGTAGATATCTAACATGTCATGCTTTAAAATTGTGCACGCTCGCATGGTGACAAACTACAATACTTTAAAATCTCCATAGGTGACGCTTTACATTTTTAAACTAGTTACCTGTTCAGTTACAGAGGAGGTCTAGCGCTAGAATTATTGCTCTAGCTGATGCCATATCAACAATATTTAAACGTCAAAGTAATGACGTATATATACTGTGGGCGGTCGGCAGTAACACACATTATACATATTTGATTTAAGTCCGGCAAAGAACAAAAAAAATAAAAAACAGGACCAGTCCAGTGTCAGTGTCATAACAGCATAAGATAAAACAAGGCTGAGATACATTTGAACCACACAAAAAGTACAGATCAGATAGTACGGGCTGCAAAGTGAGGGGACCCCGACAAAAAGTAAGAAGGGAGTCAGCAGAACTGTAGGGAATTGCAAGGTGCAGTAAACTCCGATTAATACTGTGCTCTCTGCTCTACAGTGTCTATGTCCTATTAATCAGTGGCGGCTGGTGCTCCCCAGTTCGGTAAACCAACCCCCCCTCCCCCACCGTCTCTCGCCTGTCCGCCCACCAGACCTTACCCCATCTAGGTCGCGGGCAGCTTTGGCTTCCAATTGTCTCCTCAGCGGCCAATACGGTCGCTTCTCTCCAATGCCAAAAACGGGTCTGAAGACCCCCTTCCTGATTGTCTAGGAGGAGAAGCAGGAAGGACAATAGCGAATATTAATATACTATTGTCACACAATTAGGTGGGCTCAGGGTGCAGTGCTCAGCACTCCAAGCCCACCTTTTTTTGAAGCCAATTAGAGCCTCAGGCACAAATAGGAGGATGGTATAACTCCCATACGAAACGGTTTCAGAGTAGAATGCATTAGAATAACAATATAGAGTTGATAGAGTCCTTGTGTGGTGTTCTAGAATATGTGCCAACTAGATCCTTGGACACTCTCCCATTGGACATCCTCAAAGACACCTACATCTTGTTCCCATTTTTTATCCCTCCAGGTGGGAGAAAAGCAGCATAGTGTAACAGTGGGAGATGAATCCCTTAGTCACTTCAACAGACTGAACAAAATGAAACACCGGAGTAAAAGGAAAGATGCAACTCTGTCACAGGCCCCTGAGCCCCAACACAAATTTTTCTTTTTAAATAAACATGATATACGTACCTGCACTGTGCAGTGGTTTTGCCCACAGCAGCCATGATCCTCCTCTCACTCTGGAGTATCGCCAGCACCCCTCCCCACCCCCATTCAAGCCTCTTGCTACGGCTCCCACTGCTGTGTCTGAGCCAATGAAGAGGGAGAGAGCCGACGCTCAATTTAAATCAGCCTCAGGTAAGTATAAGAGGGGCTAGGGAGGAAGCTGCATACTGAAGAAGGTTTTTTTACCTTAATTCAGAGAATAAATTAAAGGTAAAAAACCTTCAGCCTTTAGAACCACTTTAGCTCACCACACACATTACAATCTGACTATACAATCTCCTTTAGATCTCCCAACAACTAAGTAGTGCAAAGGCCTTCTTCATAGGATACAGATATATTTGATAGTTTTGTTTTTATAGCTTTGGTAAATCCAAGGTTGACAAAAGATTGTATGGTTACCTTTTAACCACTTAAGCCCCGGACCATTTCGGGCCATTAGGACCAGGCCTGTTTTTGGGATTCGGCACTGCGCTGCTTTAACTGTAAATTGTGCGGACATGCAATGTTGTACCCAAATGAAATTTGCGTCCTTTTCTTCCCACAAATAGAGCTTTCTTTTAATGGTATTTGATTGCCTCTGCGATTTTTATTTTTTGCGATATAAACAGAAAAAGACCGAAAATTTTGAAAAAAAATGATATTTTCTACTTTTTGTTATAAGAAAAATCGAATAAACTCAATTTTAGTCATACATTTAGGCCAAAATGTATTCAGCCACATGTCTTTAGTAAAAAAAATGTCAATAAGCGTATATTTATTGGTTTGCGCAAAAGTTATAGAGTTTACAAACTAGTGTACATTTTCTGAAATTTACACAGCTTTAAATTTATGACTGCCTATCTCATTTCTTGAGGTGCTAAAATGGCAGGGCAGTACAAAACCCCCCCAAATGACCCCATTTTGGAAAGTAGACACCCCAAGGAAATTGCTGAGAGGCCTGTTGAGCCCATTGAATATTTTTTTTTTTGTCCCAAGTGATTGAATGACAAAAAAAAAAAAAAAAAAAATTACAAAAAGTTGTCACTAAATGATATATTGCTCACACATGCCATGGTTATATGTGGAATTGCACCCCAAAATACATTCTGCTGCTTCTCCTGAGTACGGGGATACCACATGTGTGGGACTTTTTAGGAGCCTAGCCACGTACGGGACCCCGGAAACCAAGCACCGCCTTCAGGATTTCTAAGGGCGCAAATTTTTGATTTCACTCCTCACTACCTATCACAGTTTCGAAGGCCATAAAATGCCAAAATAGCACAAAACCCCCCCAAATGACCCCATTTTGGAAAGTAGACACCCCAAGCTATTTACTGAGAGGCATGTTCAGTCCATGGAATATTTTATATTTTGCCACAAGTTGCGGGAATATGACAAACTTTTTTTTTTTTGCACAAAGTTGTCACTAAATGATATATTGCTCACACATGCCATGGGCACATGTGAAATTACACCCCAAAATACATTCTGCTGCTTCTCCTGAGTATGGGGATACCACATGTGTGGGACTTTTTGGGAGCCTAGCCGCGTACGGGACCCCAAAAACCAAGCACCGCCTTCAAGGTTTCTAAGGGCATAAATTTTTGATTTCACTCCTCACTACCTATCACAGTTTTGAAGGCCATAAAATGCCAAGATGGCACAAAACCCCCCCAAATGACCCCATTTTGGAAAGTAGACACCCCAAGCTATTTGCTGAGAGGCATGTTGACCCCATTGAATATTTTTTTTTTTTGTCCCAAATGATTGAATAATGACAAAAAGAAAAAAAAAAAAAATGTACAAAAAGTTGTCACTAAATGATATATTGCTCACACATGCCATGGTTATATGTGGAATTGCACCCCAAAATACATTCTGCTGCTTTTCCTGAGTACGGGGATACCACATGTGTGGGACTTTTTGGGAGCCTAGCCGCGTACAGGGCCCCAAAAACCAAGCACTGCGAACGCTGCAGTTATGTGTGTTGTGTTTGGTAAGTGACAGTGATCGATCGATACTGCACTTGGGTGGGCTGGGCTGGGCTGGGCGGAGGGGCTAAACGCAGGCGCTAGCAGGTATCTGGGCTGATCCCGCTAACACTGCGTTTTTGGGAACCCTAAACCGCTGGGGATGCTAGTATAGATCTGATCAGATACTATACCACTAAGGGGGGTGTATGCTTTGCGCGTGGGTGTTAGCGTTACTGTCACTAACCTAACACTGCCTGGGGCGACGCAGACCCTCTCTGGCGCTAAAACCTAATTGATCCCACCCGCCGGGCGATCAGGGGGGTTAAACCTTTATTGGGTTATATACGGCGGGTGCCCTGATGCTATAAAAAGCAAACTAATCAACCAGCGTCACCCGTAACCTTTATATGGTGATCACTGGTGAAAGGGTTAACTAGGGGCAATCAGGGGGTTAAAACCTTTATTAGGTTAAATATGGGGGTACCTGACACTATATAAAAACCTGACGGGTAACCTAAATAACTAAATAACTTACCGGCTAACCAGTGACACCAGTGACGCTTATACGGCGATCACTGGTGAAAGGGTTAACTCTAGGGGCAATCAGGGGGTTAAAATAATATATGGGGGTACCTGACACTAATAAAAACCTGCGGCGAACCTAAAAAAAAATAACTGCCTATCTAAAACACCAGCGACACGAATACAGCGATCGGAAAAACAATCGCTTAGTGACGCTGAAGTTAGGGGGTGAAAGGGTTACCTGGGGGGTGATCAAGGGGTTAAACCTTTATTAGGGGGGGTTAGGGGGCTACCCTGGACCTAAAGGGGCCTAATCCTAACTGCCCTGCAACTTTTTACAATCACAGATGACACTAAATGCAGTGATCAGTAAAATAAATGATCACTGCAATCAGTGACACTGTGATTGGGGGCTTTGGGGTGACCTGGGGGGTGATTTGTGTGCCTATGTGTACCTACGTGTCAGTGGACTGTTGGTGCACTAACCTGCTTCTTCTCTGCTCGGCGCCGGGAACGAAAAGACCACGGCGAGGGAGATGACATCACTTCCTCCAGCCTTGTTTACATCACATGGCGGAGGAAGCATTTTCATTGGCCGGGAGCGATCGCGAGGGGGCGGAATCGAGCGGCCGCCCCCTCATGCCTGATCGCTCCCGAACACTTAACGGCCGCTCACTGCAGTGAAGGGGGGTCCGGATGGACCCCCCAACTGCACAAAGGCGATCACGTAGATCTACGTGATTCTGCCTGTCCGTGCCATTCTGCCGACGTAAATCGGCGGTGGGCGGTCGTTAAGTGGTTAATAGATATGGGGAGCTTTAGCCTGCTGGCTATTTGTATGTTTTACTGGATAAGCCTGAGACTTAAATCTGAACTCCAGGAATAAGACAACTATACCATTGCAATGGGATTCATCACCCTCCCCCCACTTCCCCAGGTGGTCCTTCAGCAGCATCATGTACAGCCATGGCCAAAAGTTTTGAGAATGACTCAAATATTAAGGCGGAGGTCCGACGATTTCTTTTTCTTTTTTTTTTAAGTTAGCAGCTACAAAAACTGCAGCTGCTGACTTTTAAAATAAGGACACCTACCGGTCCAGCGCGCCCACAATGTCGGCACCTGAAGCCGATCTATCGCTCGGCTCTCGGATGCTGCCGCCGCCATCTTCGGTAAGGGAATCAGGAAGTGAAGCATTGCGACTTCACTTCCTGGTTCCCTACTGGGCATGCGCGAGTCGCGCTGGGACGTGGTGTAGATACCCGCAGATAATGTGGCTATCTATGCCCGAAAGTGGGTGGAGGGGGGGGGGTGGAGGAATCCGGAAAGAGCAAGTTCCATTTTTGTGTGGACCTCCGCCTTAATTACATTTTCACAAAGTCTGCTGCTTCGGTGGTTTTAGATCTTTTTGTCAGACGTTACTATGGTATACTGAAGTATAATTACAAGCATTTCATAGGCGTCAAAGGCTTTGACAACTATGTTACGTTTATGCAAAAAGTCAATATTTGCAGTGTTGACCCTTCTTTTTCAAGACCTCTGCAATTCACCCTGGCATGCTGTCAATCAACTTCTGGCCCACATTCTGATTGATGGCAGCCCATTCTTGCATAATCTATGCTTGGAGTTTGTGGAGTTTTTTTTTTTGTTCACCCGACCACAAGTTCTCAAATGGGATTAAAGGCATTCTATGCATTGAGGTGAAAAACATATTGTAGTGCACTAGCCCTCCCCCCCCCCCCCCCATTTTACTCACCTGAGCCTGATTGTTCCCACGTCAGAAGCACGCACACCCTCTCTGGTCGGTGTCTCGGCTCTTGGTTGGATATGTTGATAGCAGCGGGAGCCGATGGCTGAGCTGCTGTTAATCCAATGAAGCAGGTGCTGAAGGGCGGTGCCGTGTCCTGCCGTCTGACTATGGACGCAGAAGCAGGGCACGGGGGCATGCCCGCACATGCTATTAACAGGCTATTAAGGCAAGCATGCAACTGGGGCTTGAAATATCTTTGAGAAGGCTTCATAGGACGGGTCCCACATCTGGAGGGAGGAATAAGCGATTACTTCTTATTCATTCACCCCTAGACTAAACAAGCATTTAGCAATTTCTGGTTGGGTGGAAGCTCCATTGCAAGGACTCATGTCTTATTCCCAGAGTTCACCTTTAAGATTGAGATCTACATATGTTAAAACCCATATCCAGGAATGACAAAATAATACCCTTGCGAGGCGTTGCATGGCTTGGTTACACAAGGACATCAACAACAGTCCTGCCTTGCAGGTTAGTGAAATCCTCCAACTGTGAGCTGCAGTGTCCAAGGAGGGGGAGTGTGTGAGATGCCAATGAAGAATTAAAGTGGACCTTCAGTCATGTTTTCATCTTCCCATCTATTAAATCTAATACAGCCCACTTCCTGTTTCTTGTCTGGTAGTTAGCCTAGGCTTTTGACAGTATGTATGTATGTATGTCAGTGTGTGTGTGATTATATATATATATATATATATATATTGTGAGGGGGGTTAGCTCGGCAGCGGGTGTGTGTGATCCCCTGGATGGGCTCCCCACACAAAAACAGGCCCAGCAGACGGAGGTTGTGGTTTTCAAGAAAAAAGGTGCGGTTTATTTCTCTATTTACAGTGACAAAAAACACAGCAAAGCAAAAAGAAACATAAACAAAATAAACCCTGGTCAGCTTGACCTCTGACTAAACATGCAGGTTTCCTAACTAACAACTGGGATCAGCCTGGTGCTGTCCTAGTCCCTAAGTCCCTGGTTTAGTAAATGTCCAAACAAATAGCCACACAGGCTTTGTCTCACCGCACAGGGGTTCACTCTCCCTAGACAGTCCACAC